>CM022297.1:494308746-494482060 GCA_011799875.1 Thinopyrum elongatum | reverse complement strand
GAAGGAGAGGGAGGAGGAGAAGGAAGAGGGGGCGCCGCCCCCTCCCCTTGTCCAATCGGACTCCCCATGGGGGGGCGCACGACCACCCCTTGTGGGCTGCCTAGCCTCCCTCCTATGGCCCATATCTTTCCCCGGGGATTCCGGTAACCCCCCCCCCCCCCCCCCCCCCCCCGGTACTCCGATACATACCCGATACATTCCGAAACACTTCCGGTGTCCGAATACTATCGTTCGATGTATCAATCTTTACCTCTCGACCATTTCGAGACTCCTCGTCATGTACGTGAACTCATCCGGGACTCCAAACAATCTTCGGTCACCAAAACACATAACTCATAATACAAATCATCATCAAATGTTAAGCGTGCGGACCCTACGGGTTCGAGAAATATGTAGACATGACCGAGACACATTCTCCGGTCAATAACCAACAGCGGAACTGGATGCTCATATTGGTTCCTACATATTCTACGAAGATCTTTATCGGTCAAACCGAATGACAACATACGTCATTCCTTTGTCATCGGTATGTGTACTGGCTCGAGATTCGATCGTCGGTATCTCCATACCAGTTCAATCTCGTTACAGGCAAGTTCTTTACTTGTTTCGTAATGCATCATCCGTAACTAACTCATTAGTCATATTGCTTGCAAGGCTTATCATGATGTGCATTACCGAGAGGGCCCAGAGATACCTCTCCGATACTCGGAGTGACAAATCCTAATCTCGATCTATGCCAACCCAACAAACACCTTCGGAGACACCTGTAGAGCATCTTTATAATCACCCAGTTATGTTGGGACGTTTGATAGCACACAAGGTGTTCCTCCGTATTCGGGAGTTGTATAATCTCATAGTCAAAGGAATATGTATAAGTCATGAAGAAAGCAATAGCAATAAAAACTTTACGATCATTATGCTAAGCTAACGGATGGGTCTTGTCCATCACATCTCTCTCCTAATGATGTGATCCCGTTCATCAAATGACAACTCAGTCTATGGTTAGGAACTTAACCATCTTTGATTAACGAGCTAGTCTAGTAGAGGCTTACTAGGGACACTGTGTTTTGTCTATGTATCCACACATGTATCAAGTTTCCAGTTAATACAATTCTAGCATGAATAATAAACATTTATCATGATATAAGGAAATTAAATAACAACTTTATATTGCCTCTAGGGCATATTTCTTCAGTCTCCCATTGCACTAGAGTCAATAATCTAGATTACATTGTAATGATTCTAACACCCATGGAGTCCTGGTGCTGATCATGGTTTGCTCGTGGAGAGGCTTAGTCAATGGGTCTGCAACATTCAGACGTATGTATTTTCAAATCTCTATGTCTCCCTCCTTGACTTGATCACGGATGGAGTTGAAGCATCTCTTGATGTGTTTGGTTCTCTTGTGAAATCTGGATTCCTTCGTAAGGCAATTGCTCCAGTATTGTCACAAAAGATTTTCATTGGACCGATGCACTAGGTATTACACCTAGATCGGATATGAACTCTTTCATCCAGACTCCTTCATTTGCTGCTTCCGAAGCAGCTATGTACTCCGCTTCACACGTAGATCCCGC
The DNA here is from genome assembly GCA_011799875.1 of Thinopyrum elongatum. Classification (NCBI taxonomy): domain Eukaryota; kingdom Viridiplantae; phylum Streptophyta; class Magnoliopsida; order Poales; family Poaceae; genus Thinopyrum; species Thinopyrum elongatum. The sequence goes on along the minus strand of CM022297.1, from coordinate 494,480,483 downwards.
CACGACGCTTTGCTTGGAACTGCACCAACTGACAGCTCCACCATTCAATATAAATACGTATCCGGTTTGTGACTTAGAGTCACCGGATCAGTGTCAAAGCTAGCATCAACGTAACCATTTACGACGAGCTCTTTGTCACCTCCATAAACGAGAAACATATCCTTAGTCTTTTCAGGGATTTCAGGATGTTCTTGACCGCTGCCCAGTGATCCACTCCTGGATAACTTTGGTACCTCCCTGCTAGACTTATAGCAAGGCACACATCAGGTCTGGTACACAGCATTGCATACATGATAGAACCTATGGCTGAGGCATAGGGAGATGACTTCATTTTCTCTCTATCTTCTGCAGTGGTCGTGCATTGAGTCTGACTCAATTTCACACCTTGTAACACAGGCAAGAACCCTTTCTTTGACTGATCCATTTTGAACTTCTTCAAAACTTTATCAAGGTATGTACTTTGTGAAAGTCCAATTAAGCTTTTGATCTATCTCTATAGATCTTGATGCCCAATATATAAGCAGCTTCAAGGGTCTTTCATTGAAAAATTCTTATTCAAGTATCCTTTATGTATCCAGAAATTCTATCATTATCCAATCAACAATATGTCATCCACATATAATATTAGAAATGCTATAGGCTCCACTTACTTTCTTGTAAAACAGGTTCTCAAAAGTCTGTATAAAACCATATGCTTTGATCACACTATCAAAGCGTATATTCCAACTCTAAGATGCTTGCACCAGTCCATAAATGGATCGCTGGAGCTTGCACACTTGTTAGCACCTTTATGATCGACAAAACCTTCTGGTTGCATCATATACAACCTTCTTTAAGAAATCCATTAAGGAATGCAGTTTCGATGTCCATTTGCGATTCATAATCATAAAATGCGGCAATTGCTAACATGATTCGGAAGACTTAAGCATCGCTAGGGTGAGAAGGTCTCATTGTAGTCAACTCCTTGAACTTGTCGAAAACCTTGCAACAAGTCGAGCTTTGTAGACAGTAACATTACCATCAGCGTCAGGCTTCTTCTTGAAGATCCATTTATTCTCTATGGCTTGCCGATATCGGGCAAGTCAACCAAAGTCCACACTTTGTTCTCATACATGGATCCCATCTCAGATTTCATGGCCTCAAGCCATTTCGCGGAATCTGGGCTCATCATCGCTTCCTCATAGTTCGTAGGTTCGTCATGGTCTAGTAACATGACTTCCAGAACAGGATTACCGTACCAATCTGGTGTGGAATGTACTCTGGTTGACCTACGAGGTTCTGTAGAAACTTGATCTAAAGTTTCATGATCATCATCATTAGCTTCCTCACTAATTGGTGTAGGCATCACGGGAACAGATTTCTCTGATGATCTACTTTCCAAATTGAGAGGACGTACAATTACCTCATCAAGTTCTACTTTCCTCCCACTCACTTCTTTCGAGAGAAACTCCTTCTCTAGAAAGGATCCATTCTTAGCAACAAATATTGCCTTCGGATCTGTGATAGAAGGTGTACCCAACAGTCTCTTTTGGTATCCTATGAAGACGCACTTCTCCGATTTGGGTTCGAGCTTATCAGGCTGAAGCTTTTTCACATAAGCATCGCAACCCCAAACTTTAAGAAACGACAGCTTAGGTTCTTGCCAAACCACAGTTCATATGGTGTTATCTCAAAGGATTTAGATGGTGCCCTATTTAACGTGAATGCAGCTGTCTCTAATGCATAACCCCAAACGATAGTGGTAAATCGGTAAGAGACATCATAGATCGCACCATATCTAATAAAGTACGGTTATGACATTCGGACACACCATTACGCTGTGGTGTTCCAGGTGGCGTGAGTTGTGAAACTATTCCACATTGTTTTAAATGAAGGGCAAAATGTAACTCAAATATTCGCATCCGTGATCAGATCGTAGAAACTTTATTTTCTTGTTACGATGATTTTCCACTTCACTCTGAAATTCTTTGAACTTTTCAAATGTTTCAGACTTTTTTCATTAAGTAGATATACATCATCTACTCAAATCATCTGTGAAGGTCAGAAAATAACGATACCCGCTGCGAGCCTCAACACTCATCGGACCGCATAGATCGGTATGTATTATTTCCAATAAGTCAGTAGCTCGCTCAATTGTTACGGAGAACGGAGTCTTAGTCATCTTGCCCATGAGGCATGGTTCACAAGCATCAAATGATTCATAATCAAGTGATTCCAAAAGTCCATCCGCATGGAGTTTCTTCATGCGCTTTACACCAATATGACCTAAACGGCAGTGCCACAAATATGTTGCACTATCATTATCAACTTTGCATCTTTTCGCATCAAATTATGAATATGTGTATCACCATGATCGAGATTCAACAAAAATAGACCACTCTTCAAGGGTGCATGACCATAAAAGATATTACTCATATAAATAGAAACAACCATTATTCTCTGATTTAAATGAATAACCGTCTGCATCAACAAGATCCAGATATAATGTTCATGCTCAACACTGGCACCAAATAACAATTATTCAGATCTAAAACTAATCCCGAAGGTAGATGTAGAGGTAGCGTGCCGACGGCGATCACATCGGCATTGGAACCATTCCCGACGCGCATCGTCACCTCGTCCTTAGCCAATCTTCGTTTAATCTGTAGCCCCTGTTTCGAGTGGCAAATATGAGCAACGGAACCAGTATCAAATACCCAGGCGCTACTATGAGCATTAGTAAGGTACACATCAATAACATGTATATCAAATATACCTTTGTTCACTTTGCCATCCTTCTATCCGCCAAATATTTGGGCAGTTCCGCTTCCAGTGACCAGTCCCTTTGCGTAGAAGCACTCAGTTTCAGGCTTAGGTCCAGACTTGGGCTTCTTCCCGGGAGTGACAAATTGCTTGCCATTCTTCTTGAAGTTCCCTTCTGTCCTTGCCCTTTTTCTTGAAACTAGTGGTCTTGTTAAACATCAACACTTGATGCTCCTTCTTGATTTCTACCTCCGCAGCTTTGAGCATAGCGAAGAGCTCGGGAATTGTCTTATCCATCCCTTGCATGTATAGTTCATCATGAAGCCTTTGTAGCTTGGTGGCAGTGATTGAAGAACTCTGTCAATAACACTATCATCCAGAAGATTAACTCCCAGCTGAGTCAAGTGATTATGATATCCAGACATTCTAAGTTGGTTCACTGACAGAACTGTTCTCCTCCATCTTGAAGCTATAGAACTTGTTGGAGACTTCATATCTCTCAACTCGGGCATTTGCTTGAAATATTAACTTCAACTCCTGGAACATCTCATATGGTCCATGACGTTCAAAACGTCTTTGAGTCCCGATTCTAAGCCGTTAAAGCATGGCACACTGAACTATCGAGTAGTCATCAGATCGAGCTTGCCAAGACATTCATAACATCAGCATCTGCTCCTGTAGCAGGCCTTTCACCTAGCGGTGCATCAAGGACATAATTCTTCTGTGCAGCAATGAGCATAATCCTCAAGTCACGGACCCAGTCCGTTGTAGTTGCTACCATCATCTTTCAACTTAGCTTTCTCTAGGAACGCATTAAAAATTCAAGGGAACAGTAGCACGGGCCATTGATCTACAACATAGATATGCAAAAACATCAGGACTAAGTTCATGATAAATTAAGTTCAATTAATCATATTACTAAAAACTCCCACTTAGATGACATCCCTCGAGTCATCTAAATGATCACGTGATCCAAATACAACACTAAAACATGTTCGAGCATCACGTGAGATGGAGTAGTTTTCAATGGTGAACATCTCTATGTTGATCATATCTACTATATGATTCACGTTCGACCTTCGGTCTCCAGTGTTCGAGGCACATGTCTGTACATGCTAGGCTCGTCAAGTTTAACCCGAGTATTCCGCACGTGCAAAAATGTCTTGCACCCGTTGTATTTGAACGTAGAGCTTATCACACCGATCATCACGTGGTGTGTCTCGGCACGACGAACTGTCGCAATGGTGCATACTCAGGGAGAACACTTATATCTTGAAATTTTAGTGAGGGTCAATCTTATAATGCACCGCCGTACTAAGCAAAATATGATGCATATAAAGATAAACATCACATGCAATCAAAATATGTGACATGATATGGCCATCATCATCTGTGCCTTGATCTCCATCTCCAAAGCACTGTCATGATCTCCATCGTTACCGGCTTGACACCTTGATCTCCATCGTAGCGTCGTGGTCGTCTCGCCAACATATTGCTTCTACAAAATCGCTAACGAAGTAGTGATAAAGTAAAGCAATACATGGCGTTTGCACTTCATACAATAAAGCGACAACCATAAGGCTCCTGCCAGTTGCCGATAAAATTTTACAAAACATGATCATCTCATACAACAACATATATCACATCATGTCCTGACCATATCACATCACAACATGCCCGCAAAAACAAGTTAGACGTCCTCTACTTTGTTGTTGCAAGTTTTACGTGGCTGCTACGGGCTTCTAGTAAGAACACGTTTTACCTACGCATCAAAACCACAACGATGTTTCGTCAGGTTTGCCGTTTTAACCTTCAACAAGGACCGGTCATAGTCAAATTCGATTCAACTAAAGTTGGAGAGAAACAGACACCCGTCAGCCACCTTTATGCAACAAGTTGCATGTCGTGCGGTGGAACCGGTCTCATGAACGTGGTCATGTAAGGTTGGTCCAGGCCGCTTCATCCAACAATACCGCTGAATCAAAATAGGACGCTGGTGGTAAGCAGTGACTATCATCGCCCACAACTCTATGTGTTCTACTCGTGCATATCACTACGCATAGACTTGGCTCGGATGCCACTGTTGGGGAACGTAGCATGCAATTTCAAGAAATTTCTACGCTCACGCAAGATCTATCTATGGGATGCATAGCAACGAGAGGGGGAGAGTGTGTCCACGTACCCTCGTAGACCGAAAGCGGAAAGCGTTAGCTTAACACGGTTGATGTAGTCGAAGTCTTCTCGATTCAACCGATCAAGCACCGAACGTACGGCGCCTCGAGTTCTACACATGTTCAGATCGATGACGTCCCTCGAACTCTGATCCAGCAAAGTGTTGAGGGGAGAGTTTCGTCAGCACGACGGCGTGGTGACGGTGATGGTGAAGTGATCCGCGAGGGCTTCGCCTAAGCACACGACAATATGAACGGAGGAGGGGTAAACGGTGAAGGGGGGCGCCGCACACGGCTAAGAACAATTGGTGTGTCCTTGGAGGCGCCCCCGCCCCGTATATAAAGGAGGAGAGGGGAGGAGGCCAGCCCTAGGGCGTGCCAAGTGGGAGGAGTCCCACTTGGACTCCTAGTCCAATTCGCCCCCCCCCCCCCCCTTCCTTTTACCGGAAGGGGAAAGGGGAGGAAGGAGAGGGAGGAGGAGAAGGAAAGGGGGCGCCACCCCCTCCCTTGTCCAATTCGGACTCCCCATGGGGGGGCGCGCGGCCACCCCTTGTGGGCTGCCTAGCCTCCCTCCTATGGCCCATATGGCCCATATCTTTCCCCCGGGGGTTCCGGTAACCCCCCCCCCCCCCCCCGGTACTCCGATACGTACCCGATACATTCCGAAACACTTCCGGTGTCCGAATACTATCATCCAATATATCAATCTTTACCTCTCGACCATTTCGAGACTCCTCGTCATGTCGTGAACATCATCGGGACTCCGAACAATCTTCGGTCACCAAAACATAACTCATAATACAAACGTCATCGAACGTTAAGCGTGCGGACCCTACGGTTTCGAGAACTATGTAGACATGACCGAGACACATCTCCGGTCAATAACCAATAGCGGAACCTGGATGCTCATATTGGTTCCTACATTTCTACGAAGTCTTTATCGGTCAAACCGCAATGACAACATGCGTCATTCCCTTTGTCATCGGTATGTTACTTGCCCAAGATTCGTCGTCGGTATCTCCATACCTAGTTCAATCTCGTTACCGGTAAGTCTCTTTATCGTTCCGTAATGCATCATCCCGTAACTAACTCATTAGTCACATTGCTTGCAAGGCTTATCATGATGTGCATTACCGAGAGGGCCCAGAGATACCTCTTCGATACTCGGAGTGAAAATCCTAATCTCGATCTATGCCAACCCAACAAACACCTTCGGAGACACCTGTAGAGCATCTTTATAAAACCCAGTTACGTTGTGACGTTTGATAGCACACAAGATGTTCTCCGGTATTCGGGAGTTGCATAATCTCATAGTCAAAGGAATATGTATAAGTCATGAAGAAAAGCAATAGCAATAAAAAACTTAACGATCATTATGCTAAGCTAACGGATGGGTCGTCCATCATTCTTTCTTCCTAATGATGTGACCCCGTTCATCAAATGACAACTCATGTTATGGTTAGGAAACTTAACCATCTTTGATTAAAGAGCTATAGTCTAGTAGAGGCTTACTAGGGACACTTGGTTTTGTCTATTATCCACAACATGTATCAAGTTTCCGGTTAATACAATTCTAGCATGAATAATAAACATTTATCATGAATAAGGAATATAAATAATAACTTTATTATTGCCTCTAGGGTATATTTCCTTCAAAAAGTTACCGCGGTGTTGTGCGTGAGTTACCACGTATGCGGTCCGTATATTACCCCGCTTTTTACAAATAAGTTATCGAGGATATGTTTCAAACAACTTCCTCCCCCGTCTCCCGGTTCAAAGTTACAACGGGTGTTTTGTACGTGAGTTATCAAGTTTACAATGTGTACATTAACGGGTTTGCAGTTGTGAGTTACCATGCCATGCACGGAAAAGTGTTATCGGGGTATATTTCATCAACCCACCCCTCCCCCCCCCCCCCGGTCACCAAAATTAATAGCACCGAGGTACATAAGTTATTAGGTCTGCGATGTGTGAGTTACCGTGCACTAACATTACAGTTACGTGTGTATATTTCATCACCCTAATGCTAAAAAGCGACACAATACAACAAGTAGCTGCCTTGTAGTTGGTTTGCGTGGTTAGTTTGTGGTCTTAGTTGTTTGAGGTTGAGAGTTCGACTCTCATCTTTCTGCACTATTTTTGAAAAGGAAGGAAAATCAACGAGTAATCCCGTATCGTTCGGATCTGTAAGCATCGCCGATCGTTAAGCGCATGATCATAAGCATCGTCCGATCTAAAATGAACGAGATCGGGTCATTCGGATCTGTTGCAAAAATAGCTTTTCCGATTGTCAAACCTTTTCACTTGTGGTACGTGAAATCCTTCACCCCACACCCACGACATGTTTAAATTTCCTTTGAGAGTACTGCTACATACGTAGTCATTTCACTCATTTGGTGATTTCCATTCACTTTTACTTAACGGTCATTCTAACTACAAAATCAAACTATATATCACACTGCATAGATTTATTTATGAAGGTACTTCAACTTTATGTGCTAATTTTTTCCGCAGCAAATGCACAGGGTCACTGTATCTGACCCATACCGCAACGCTGGGCATGTCCTTGGCCACGACCCGTAAACGAGGTAGTACGCGGGCGGCGCGAGCTCGGGCTTCCGGGCGCGTCGACGGTGATCGCGTAGCCCTGGGGGTCGGCGATGAAGGAGGTGACGGAGAGGATGAGGAGGCGCTGGTTCATGGAGTAGCCGTGCGTGGTGAAGGGCGGCGCGTACATGGTGACCATGACGTCGGCCTCCACGACGGGCTCCACGGGCGTGCGGAACCTGAAGGTGTACTTGGCCCCGTACCGCATCCCCTCCCTGGGCAGCGAGTGGGGGTCGATCACCGGGCGGTTGGCGAGGAGTTTCCTCCTATCGAGGTACGGCGGCGTGAAGCGCTCGACGCGCACCTCGGTGGGGAAGTCGACGCCGTGAAGTTGTAGCCCGAGTTGGTGTTGCCGCCGGCCACAGAGCACGGTGGGTCGGGGGAGCCGGGGCGTGGAGTGGTAGAAGCGAGAGATGGGGGACGGCGTCAGCGGCCGGAAGCGGGACCTGGGGGGGCCGAGAGTAGAGCAGCGGCGCGAGCGCACCGGCTGGCGCGCGAAGCCCCACCCCCGCACCCCTTGGCGGCGCCGTTGAGCAGGAGCAGGTCGCCGGGTGGGGAGGATGAGCATGTCGCCCATGACGCGGGGCGCGGGCATTTCCTCCGTTGGCCATGGCGTCCTGTTTGACCAGGTTGATGCGGCCGCAGTCCTTGAGCGCCGGTATGTACTGGCCGATCTCGCCGACCTTGAACGCCGTCTGTTCGCGCCGCCACAGATGATCACCTCCGGCTCCAGTTCGGGGCCGCCGGTGGAGCTGCCTCCCGCGGACGGTCGAGGCGGGAGCATCGCCGACATGGCGGACGCCGGGTAGTTGCGGGCTCCGCCGGGGAGCGGCGGGATGTCGCGGATGATTGATCTCGGAGCGGTGGTCGAAGATGATGCCGCGGTCGTTGGCGAGAGATGAAGAGGTTGCCGTCGGGAAGGAGGTTGACGAAAGGGTAGAGGTTGTTCTCGACGTCGTCGGTGGTGTCCCGGAGCAACGCGAGCGGCACGGACTGGTGGTTGAACATCCCGGGTTGGGCAGGTGCTCGAAGGAGAAAGAGCGGCGGCCGCCAAGACGGCAAAGCGGCCATCGGGGAGCACCTGCTGGGGGGCGTACCACCGCCCTTCGAACAGGCTATATGGGTGCTCCTTCCAGTCACAGGTGTGGCAGGGCGAGAGGTAGCGGACAGTTCTGTCGCCCTCGAAGTAGCCCCGGACTGCACGAGGTTGCCTCGGCGTCGAACCCCCCGGCGGAGCAACAGGTGTCGGTGAGTGAGGATCTTGAGGGGCCGGACGGCACCGGAGGTGTAGTCGAACTCGACGGCGTGCGCCCAGCAGTCGGTCTTGTGGCGGCGCGGGTCTAAGCGGCAGTTGTCGAACCTGAGGCGCATGAGGGAGCGCCCGTGGTGACGGGTGCGAACATGATGGCGCGGCGTGGCGCATGATGGCGAGGTGCATGGCGGAGACGCCGGAGTTGTCGCTGACGATGGTCCACGCGCCGTCGGGCTTGTCGTCGCGGGACGTTAACTCTGACAGTGAATGTATCCTGGGACGCTTGCTGGGCTCGCCCGTGGGCGGCACGCGTGTGAGCCCCATGGTGTTGGGCTGCGCCGCGCCCCTCCTCCCGCTCCGGGGGGGCGGGGGCGGGCTCTTGGTCGCCCCGCCGCCGAACGGGTCCAGGTACTCGCTCTCGAGCGCCCGCCGAGAGTGTGAACGGGTCGGAAGAGGGCCTCGACGCCGAGGAAGGAGGCGAGGAGCGCATGGCGAGCCACGCGGCGCGGAGGAGGGAGGAGGACCGGGCCATGGCGCTCCGTCCCCGATGAGCTCGGTCGACCTCTCGTCCTTGATGGGACGGGACGGGACCGGACCTGTGTCTAGCTCCCCGTAGCGTTGCCTGCACGGACGGTAGCTCCGGCCGGCGAGCGCGTGCGGCTGGCTGAGCTAAATTGGGTTGCGGCGCGTGGCCGTGCTCCATTAATAGCGCGGGAGGGTTGCAACGACAACGACGACGCGCACGTTCAAATATAGCCGCCTGCCTTTGTGCATGTTTAATTTGTTCTGCGGTTTCGAGACGCGGCTGGGCCTCAAGTGGACCCGTTGGTCGAGGGCCTGAAAGAACCGGGCCTTCATTGGCTCCAGTGTGAATGCTAGTTTTATATACTGTCATTAACTAAAAAACTAAGTTTGTCTTAAAAAACATTAACCAAGAAAGTAAATAGAGCGGACAAAGATGACATGACTGCAGTATGTGAAATTTCCGATATAAAACACCAACGAAAATATAATGTAAACTTGCACCCTTTTCAGACAAGAATAACAAAGGTGAAAAAAGTGCACTTTTCATAATCCAATTCGGTGCCCAGGCTCATCTGCTCCGCTCAGAAAAAAATTCAAAATAAATACTAAAAAAATTCTAAAAATCCATTTTTTTTTCTGTGTAGATAATTTGATGCGTGAGGTCCGCTCCAAATTTTAACTCATTTGGACATTTGAGCAGCTCTCGGCAAAAAAGACAAATCGAATCAAAACAGCGCATGAATAGTAAACTTTTTACAGACACTGAATTGTCTTTTTTCCGAGAGCGCCGGATATCCAAATGAGTTGAAATCTGGAGCGCACCTCACGCGTCAAATTATCTACACACAAAAAAAAATTGGATTTTTTTTGAATTTTTCTTATTTGTTTTGATTTTTTTTCTGAAAGGGGGTGCAGATGAGCCGGTAGCAGAAAATCCATTCCTTTTCTTCCTTTTCCCCATCACAAACTAAACTTTGTACTTTCTAAAAATAGCCGAACCCATAACTAATTAGAACCCCCTATATTAGTATATATTCCCTCCGTCGGTTCTGGCCGATGGGCGGTGGATATGGTGTGTGGATGGCTGGGTGGGGCTTCGGCTTGTTTTCTCCGTCTTCAATGGGGAATGGCGAGGCCGGGCCAGTGGAGTTGTGGGCGATGCCTCACCGGTGCTCTTTATCGCCAATGAGCTTGCCGTCTCGGCGGGCCTCAGGTGAACGCCACAAGCAGCTGATCTGCGAGGGACTCCTTCCGAGCTGGTGTGATGGCTGCTTGTCCTTCTCTTCGTCGGCGCTGCGACGGCGGCGGGATTGTGGCGAGCGTCGAACACGGTGGTTGCAGGACCCTGGAGGGACCTAGTTGTTATTTCCTTTCTCCAGGGTTGTCTTGCATATGTTCCTGTCCTTCGGTTCTGCTGGATTGTTTTGGTGCGTGTCGACGTGTGTGTGGTGTGTGTAATCCTTTGTTGATCTATGAACACGTTTGGCTTTCAATCATATAAGAGCGTTTTTTATAGTAATAGGTGTACGGAGGGAGTAGTAGATTGTTGTGCAAGCCATGTGGTCAGCAATTTGCCAGTGTACACACGTCATGCGAGCCTAACTGCCTTTCTTCACTCGCTAATTACCAGCCTCTTGTGTTGGGAACGGAAATTATTTTAAGAAACACCGATTACAATGTGCGTGTGAGCGACACACACACATACCACTCACGCCAAAAATACCAATGCATCACACAACGCTGCTAAAAACTAGATTAGAGTTCGACTACATTAATAAGCCATCAAAGCGTTAATAGGAAAAACGTTGGATTCCAAACGCGCAGGAATAGGAAAAAACATTGGGTTTAGAGTGGCATGTCATCTTGAATCCTACAGGATTGTAAGTGTTTGATTGTGCATAGGAAAAAACATAGGTTGTTTCAAAGAGGTTTGAGTGGATGAAAAATTTCCTATGAAACTAGTGCAAATGAATCCTATGGAAAAATTTCTATGTTTACAATCCTACGAATCAAAACAACCCACATAGGAAAAGTTCCAGGATTAGAATACCTTCAAAATTCCTTTGAGAATCCTTTGAATCAAAGAAGCCCTAAACTTAAGGTTTGTTCCCTAGTGGATGGAAGTATCACCCCTTCTAACTATCCAACCATCGACTGGTTCTTATATTGAAAAACAAATTACACTGTGTGAATTGTTCGCATGTATCGTGTATGAGATAATTAGACAACAATAAGATCGTATGATTAGCTAGGAATAGTTTAATTTAGCACTGCCATTTAAAGATTCATCCAACGTCCAGAATGTACGGATCGATCAATGAGATTGTGTGTACGTTAATTTGGATTTGCTTTTCAGCATGCATACAATAGTTGATATGATCGAAGATTGAGATCGATGCTGGATTGATATGGTGTACATGCTGCGTATCATCAGACTAATATTATTTTTGAGAAATTATAAGATATTCTAGTGCAATGATAGTCAAGGGAAAAGGGCATGCATGAAAATAACCAAAAACAAAAAGGACGCACAATGATGCATGCGTGATATATGTAGGCCTTCAACTGGAACATATAGTATGATAACCTTATTGGAATTAGATTCTCTCTTTTTCAAAGTATTTGCGATTTTCCCACCACAAAAAGTGTGTGCATTATTGTATATATAACATTAGGTCCACAATGGAATTAGATTATTGTCTCTTTTCAAGTTTTTGTAGATTGATTGATATATGGTTTTTGAGCATGGTTAGTAGAACGCCGGCTGTTGGTATAGGCAAATGCCATGCCTCTAGCTCATATAGTATTCTGGGCTGTTGGTTAGCTATATGTACTTTCCGCTTGTTTTGTCTTTTACCATAGGGTTTATGGTTGCTTCGTGGAGCTACTGTCATGAGGCATGCGGCCTGGGTTTTCTTTTCGGGTCGATTTTGTTTGACAAGCTGGATTTGTTTCTTCAATAATATATGTCTGTGTGGCATCGTCCGATACCGAGGCAGAGGATGCCCCTCTTTTTTTAAAAAAAATAATAGACTTAGCTTTTGACATGTTAGTGCTTGCATCCATGAGGCATGGGATTGGGAGGGAGTGCATATGCAAGCTACTTTTTCACACACACGCATGCATAGATTTTGATGACATGGAAAAAACAACAAATCAATGTGAGGAGATCGCTTATCGTTAGGTCTCGGTCAGCTGGGGATTAGAGATTATCGAAAAATCGGTCGATTATCGATTTTAGCGTCGGCCATTAATCGGCTATTTTTTGCAAAATCCCAGGTTCCCAACAGTAAATATGCTATATTCAACACCAAAACAATATTGGAAGAGGTGTTCACTTGATTCCTAGCCTTTGAATCCTAATATAATGACAAACAAATAGAAAAATAGTACATATAGCATAACAAGGTCCACAAAACGCAAATAAACATAGTTTTTGCAAACTAGTGCTATGAATCACTAGTAGAAAAAGAAGGGCCATTTGTCCCGGTTCATAAGGCCCATTTGTCCCGGTTCGGGAACCGGGACTAAAGGGTCGGGACTAAAGCCCAACACCTTTGTCCCGGTTCTTATACGAACCGGGACAGATGGGCTCCACGTGGCGCCTGCTGGGAGCTCGGGCTGGGGACTTTAGTCCCGGTTGGTGTTGGTGGAGCCTTAGTCCCGGTTGGTAACACCAACCGGAACTAAAGGAATTTTTGAAAAAAAAAAATGAATTTTTTTTAAATTTTCAAATATTTGAATTATTTGACAATTTAATCTCTAATCACCCCTCCCTCCTCATGCTTAGAATTTAATCTCTAATCTCTAATCAGCACTCATTCCAAAATCGTCTAACGTTCCAGAACGGTCACCATCGTCTACTACTCCAGCCTGAGCAAGCTGTAACTTTCGAGTTCTATTCCCCTAGTTTCCAAATCTGCACTGTGTTTTGCTAACAATACTAAGCTGTCAATCCTATAACCCTTAGGGAGTTGAACTTGGCATTAAAACACGTTTGAGTTTTGAAACTATATTCTAAAAAACAATAATTATTTAGAGAACACTAAATTCTTGAATAAATAGTTTGACCACAGTTTGACTGATTTGACATAGTTTGACCTGATTTGACATAGTTTGACAAACTTTAAAAAAAAATAAAATAATTATTTAGTAACACTAAATTTCTTTGAATAAGTAGTTTGACCAAGTTTGACCAGATTAACCATAATTCAAAAAAAAACTGAAATTTGAGCAAACTTTTCTTCTTTAGAATTGAGGATTCTAAAATTTGAAAAACCGCCTTTGGCGTGGAATCAGATGCGGATTTCGTGTGATTTTTTTTGATATATTATGCATTTTTTTTCGACATCGTATGCAAAAGATATGGCCGTTTACTTTTTCATAACACTTTTTGCAAAAATGTCCAAATTTAAGGTTGTTTAATTTCTAACTAGTAGATGTGTAACATAACTACATCTCGAAGGATTTTAATTTTGAAGTTTTATTCATTTTCTTTTGTTTTTTACAAAACTGTGAAATGGCGATACACAGGGGGGTAGAGTTTTGAACTCTATGTACGGGATGGTGTCCATCCAATCCTACGTCTACTACATCTGCTAGCACGTTAACATGTGACTAGGAGCAAAAGAATTAAATTAAAAACTCTATTTTTAAAATCAAATTATTCAAATCTAGGATTTGAAAGCAAATTTGAAACAAATCATATTTAAAATCATTCAAATTTTGAAAACTAATGGCACAAACAGAAACTAGACAAAATTTTGAATCTAATGCAAAAGAATCACTAAAAACATCAAATATCCTAAAAGTATAAGCAATTTAAACAGAACAAACAAAAAGAACAAATGAAAAAACAAAAAACAAATTTCAAAAACCCCTTAGTCCCGGTGGTGGCTCAAACCGGGACTAAAGGTGAACTTTTAGTCCCGGTTTGAGCCACCAACCGGGACGCTAAAGCCTCAACCCTTCGTCCCGGTTCGTGGCTCAAACCGGGACTAACCTTAGTCCCGGTTTGAGACACGACGGGCCTAAGGGCACCAACCGGGACTAAAGGTCACATTTGAACGGGAACTAATGCTGCACAGCGCCCTAGCCGCTCCAACCTGGACTAAGCTACATTAGTCCGGTTCATAATGCAACGCGGGACGAATGCCTCCGATACGCTTGCAGTGCAGAAAGAATGTTTTATAAGATTGAATAGGAAACCTCCTCCCCTCTCCCTCTTTTATATACGGGGGCGGGGGCGCCTCCAAGGACACACCAATTGTTCTTAGCCGTGTGCGGCGCCCCCCTCCACCGTTTACTCCTCCGGTCATATTGTCGTAGTGCTTAGGCGAAGCCCTGCGCGGATCACTTCACCATCACCGTCACCACGCCGTCGCGCTAACGAAACTCTTCCTCGATACTTTGCTAGATCAAGAGTTCGAGGGACGTCATCGAGCTGAACGTGTGCAGAACTCGGAGGCGCCGTACGTTCGGTGCTTGATCGGTTGAATCGAGAAGACGTTCAACTACATCAACCGCGTTAAGCTAACGCTTCCGCTTTCGGTCTACGAGGGTACATGGACACACTCTCCCCCTCTCGTTGCTATGCATCCCATAGATAGATCTTGCGTGAGCGTAGAATTTTTTTGAAATTGCATGCTTCGTTCCCCAACACTTTTGTCCCGGAAAAACAAGTTGAAAATGTACTATGGTAACTCACGTATAAAGAGCATGATAATATACATACATCACAGATGATAACTTTCGTAGCCCAAAATTGGTCTATTTGCATAAAAAAGTCATCAGAACATATCAATATGTGATCTAGTTTCGTAGGTCTCGTCGCGACAAAATTTTTACATGGAAATGATTTTTTGATCAGACCGACAGTTTGCGCTATAAAACAATTTGAAGTTTCAAAATAGGGAAGCATCTAAGATGACATCAATTTTTTCCCATAATGCATGGAGGCATGTGGATGTGAAGAGAAGGTTGGAGGAACTATTTTTTATGCCCCGGTAATTCTCGTGTAAACAACGTGATAACATGTGCACAACTGACATGATAACTTGCGTAGCAGAGGCGTTGTAACTTTTTACTCAGAAAAAAAATTTGTCGCAACATATCAACATGGGGTCTAGTTTCGAAGGTCTCGCTGTGACGAATCTTTTATGTGAAAACAGTTTTTCAACCGGAGCAATGGTTTGAGCTACAAAACATTTTGAATTTTGTTAGAATCTTTGCTGACATCAGCAATTTTGTCTCACATGCATGCATGCATATTTAATTGATCAATTGGGGGTTAAAGAATTATGCGATTGCATGCGCGTAGGCTTAATTGAATCAAATAGAAATGTGTTTGTATCTGTTGCTTAAATTCAGTACGTTAGGAAGTTAGCACAGTCCTTGACAAATTACTAACTTACAATTGTACGAAACAAATTATGCCTTTTGAGCTTTCCTACAAAATTAAAGCATATGTTTAGATAGTAACACATATACATAAGAGCATCTCCAGCCGTTCGCCCTCCCCAGGCGCTTGAAATATCGCCGCCTGGGGGCGAACCAGCGATAATCTCGGCGTGGGGCCGATTGGGTTCCCAGCCACCGCCCCCAGACGCCATTTTTTGAAACATGAAATCGGCCAAAACACGACACAATTTCGTCCAAACTAATCGATTTGATTGATATTTTACAAAAAACTTAAAAACACAAATGAAAACACAAACTAAAAACGACTACGCCTAGCCACCGCCGCCGCCCGCCTTCTACATGCCGAGGAGCTTGTAGAACCGGGTGTAGTCGCCGCCGTCGTCATCGTCGTCGCCGTCATGCTGGGTCCGGGCACATCCTCGTCGTCGCTGTCGAGGATGACCACGCCGCCCTCCTCGCGTCCGCGGCATCGAGCGGTGATTTCCTCGAAGGCCCGGCGCTGGCGCTCCATCTGCTCGCGGACGTAGTCCTCCTTCGCCCACTTGAGGGCGGTCTCGTCATCGGCGGCCATGTCCTGGTGCTCCTTCTTCACGGGGAGCAAACCTGGCTCGGTCTTCAGCCGGACGAGGCGGTAGGAACGAGGAGAGGAGCGGCCACCCTAGTTGATGACGAGGGCGGCGCCGCGGGTGCGGCGCCCAAGTGGCGTCTCCTTCGGCTCCGGTTTGACGGGGCGAAGCGCCGGCGAGCCGGAGGACAGAGAGCCGGAGCCCGACGACGACGATGTTGCCGTCTCCATTCGCCGCGGCGTCCAGGAACTGCCGCGGCGGCGAGAGAAGGAGGGGGCGCAGGTGATACGTCCATTTTGCATCATGTTTTCCTACTGTTATTTATAATATTTTTATGCATAATAATGCTTTATGGAGTAATTCTAATGCCTTTTCTCTCATAATATGCAAGGTTCACACAAGGAGGGAGAATACTGACAGCTGGAATTCTGGACCTGAAAAAGCTACGTCAGGCCACCTATTCTGCACAACTCCAAATGAGCTAAAACTTCACAGAGATTTTTTATGGAATATATAAGAATTATTGGAGCAAATAACTATCAGAGGGGCCCCACCAGGTGGGCACAACCCACCTAGGCGCGCCAGGGCCCCCAGGCATGCCCTGGTGGGTTGTGCCCTCCTCGGCCAACCTCTGATACCCATCTTCTGGTATATAAGTTATTTTGATATAGAAAAAATAAGGGGAGGACTTTCGGGACGAAGCGCCGCCGTCTCGAGGCGGAATTTGGGTAGGAGCACTTTTACCCTCCGACGGAGCGATTCCGCTGGGGGAACTTCCCTCCCGGAGAGGGAAATCATCGTCATCATCATCACCAACAACTCTCCCATCTTGGGGAGGGCAATCTCCATCAACATCTTCAACAGCACCATCTCCTATCAAACCCTAGTTCATCTCTTGTGTTCAATCTTTGTACCGGAACCTTAGATTGGTGCTTGTGGGTGACTAGTAGTGTTGATTACATCTTGTAATTGATTACTACATGGTTTATTTGGTGGAAGATTATATGTTCAGATCCATTATGCTATTTAATACCTCTCTGATCTTGAGCATGATTATCATTTGTGAGTAGTTACTTTTGCTCGTGAGGTCACGGGAGAAATCTTGTTGCAAGTAATCATGTGAACTTGATATGTGTTCGATATTTTGATGGTATGTATGTTGTGATTCCCTTAGTGGTGTCATGTGAACGTCGACTACATGGCACTTCACCTTATTAGGGCCTAAGGGAATGCATTGTGAAGTAGTTATTAGATGATGGGTTGCGAGAGTGACAGAAGCTTAAACCCTAGTTTATGCGCTACTTCGTAAGGTATTAATTTGGATCCAAAAGTTTAATGCTATGGTTAGATTTTATCTTAATACTTTTCTCGTAGTTGCGGATGCTTGCGAGGGGGTTAATCATAAGTAGGAGGTTTGTTCAAGTAAGAACAGCACCTAAGCACCGGTCCACCCACATATCAAATTATCAAAGTAGCGAACACGAATCAAACCAACATGATGAAAGTGACTAGATGAAATTCCCGTGTACCCTCAAGAACGTTTTGCTTATCATAAGAGACCGTTTTGGCCTGTCCTTTGCCTCAAAAGGATTGGGCTACCTTGCTGCACTTTTGTTACCATTACTTGCTCGTTACAAATTATCTTGCTATCAAACTACTTGTTACTTATAATTTCAGTGCTTGCAAAGAATACCTTGCTGAAAACTACTTGTCATTTCCTTCTGCTCGTTGTTGGGTTCGACACTCTTACTTATCGAAAGGACTACGATTGATCCCCTATACTTGTGGGTCATCAAGGCTCTTTTCTGGCACCGTTGCTGGGGAGTGAAGCGTTCTTGGTAAGTGGAAATCGATAAGGAAAAATTATTACTACGTGCTGAAATTTATTGTCACTTGTTACTATGGAGAACAATCCTTTGAGGGGTTTGTTCGGGGTATCTTCACCTTGACCGGAACCATAATTTATTGCCCCTCAACCTACTGCACCTACTGAAAATATTGGTTATGAAATTCCTTCGGGTATGATAGAACAACTGCTAGCTAATCCTTATGCAGGAGACGGAACTGAACATCCTGGTATGCACTTGATATATGTGGATGAAATTTGTGGATTATTTAAGCTTGCAGGTTTGCCCGGAGATGAAGCTAAGAAGAAGGTTTTCTGTTTATCTTTAAAGGGAAAAGCATTGGCATGATATAGGCTATGCGATGATATTGGATCTTGGAATTAGAATCGATTGAAATTGGAATTTCACCAAAAAACTTATCCTATGCATCTAGTTCATCGTGATCGGAATTATATATATATAATTTTTGGCCTCGTGAAGGAGAAAGTATCGCTCTAGCTTGGGGGAGGCCTAAGTCAATGTTATATTCATGCCCCAATCATGAGCTCTCAAGAGAAATTATTATTCAGAACTTTTATGCTCGGCTTTCTCATGATGATCGATCCATGCTCGATACTTCTTGTACTGGTTCTTTTATGAAGAAGACTATTGAATTCAGGTGGGATCTTATGGAAAGAATTAAACGCAACTCTGGAGATTGGGAACTCGACAAAGGTAAGGAGTCAGGTATTAAGCTTGAGTTTGATTGTGTTAAATCTTTTATGAATATCGATGCTTTTCAAAAGTTTAGCACTAAATATGGACTTGACTCTGAGATAGTAGCTTCTTTTTGTGAATCATTTGCTACTCATGTTGATCTCCCTAAATAGAAGTGGTTTAAATATCACCCACCTATTAAAGAAGAAATTAAAGAATCGGTTGAGGTTAAAGATGAAACTGTTATTTATAATGTTGACACAGTTGTTCCTACTGCTTACATCGAAAAACCACCTTTCCCTGTTAGGATAAAGGAACATGCTAAGGTCCCAACCATGGTCAATAAAAGCTATATTAGAGCATCCAAACCTGCTGAACAAATCAAGGTAGAACCTAGTGTTGCTATGGTTAAAGATCTCTTGGTAGAAAATATAGATGGGCATGTTATTTACTTCTGTGATGAAGCTGCTAGAATTGCCAAACCCGTTGAAAAACATAAACATAGACCTGTTGTTGGCATGCCTGTTGTCTCAGTTAAAATAGGAGATCATTGTTATCATGATTTATGTTACATAGGTGCTAGTGTGAGTGATATTCCCTTCACCTTATATCAAGAAATTATGAATGACATAGCACCCGCTGAAATAGAAGACATAGATGTTACTATTAAACTGGCTAATAGAGACACTATCACACCACTTGGGATTGTTAGAGATGTTGAAGTCTTGTGTGGGAAAATAAAATATCCTACTGATTTTCTAGTTCTTGATTCCCCACAAGATGACTTTGGTCCCATTATCTTTGGTAGACCTTTCTTGAACACCGTTAATGCTAAAATAGATTGCGAGAAACAAATCGTCGGTATTAGTTTTGGTGATGAATCTCATGAGTTTAATTTTTCTAAGTTTAGTAGAAAACATCATAATAAAGAATTGCCTAGTAAGGATGAAATAATTGGTCTTGCTTCTATTGCCGTGCCTCCTACCGATCCACTAGAACAATATTTGCTAGATCATGAAAATGACATGCATATGCATGAAAGAAATGAAATAGATAAAATTTTCTTTGAACAATGACCTCTGCTTAAACACAATTTGCCTATTGAAACTCTAGGAGGTCGTCCTCCACCTAAAGGTGATCCTGTGTTTGAATTAAAACAATTGCCAGACACTTTGAAATATGCTTATCTTGATGACAAAAAGATATATCCTGTTATTATTGGTGCTAACCTTTCAGAACATGAAGAAGAAAGATTATTGAAAATTCTGAAAAAGCACCGTGCTGCTATTGGATATACTCTTGATGATCTTAAGGGCATTAGTCCCACTCTCTGTCAGCACAAAATTAATATGGAACCTGATGCTAAACCCGTTGTTGATCATCAACGACGTCTGAATCCTAAAATGAAAGAAGTGGTAAGGACTGAAATACTGAAGCTTCTGGAAGCAGGTATAATCTATCCCATAGCTGATAGTAGATGGGTAAGTCCCGTTCATTGTGTCCCTAAGAAAGGATGTATTACCATTGTCCCAAATGATAAAAATGAACTTATTCCACAAAGAATTGTCACTGGCTATAGGATGGCAATTGATTTTAGAAAATTAAATAAAGCAACTAGGAAGGATCATTACCCCTTGCCTTTTATTGATCAAATGTTAGAAAGACTATCTAAGCACACACACTTTTGCTTCCTTGATGGATATTCTGTTTTTTCTCAGATACCTGTTTCACAACCTGATCAAGAGAAAACCACCTTCACTTGTCCTTTTGGAACTTATGCTTATAGACGTATGCCTTTTGGTTTATGCAATGCACCTACTACTTTTCAAACATGTATGACTACTATATTCTCTGATTTTTGTGAAAAGATTGTTGAGGTTTTCAAGGATGATTTTTCCGTTTACGGAACTTCTTTTGATGATTGCTTAAGCAACCTTGATCGAGTTTTGCAGAGATATGAGCAAACCAATCTTGTCTTGAATTGGGAGAAGTGCCACTTTATGGTTAATGAAGGTATTGTCTTGGGTCATAAAATTGCTGAACAAGGTATTGAGGTGGACAAAGCTAAAGTTGATGCAATTGAGAAAATGCCATGTCCCAGAGATATTAAAGGTATTCGTAGTTTCCTCGGCCATGCTGGTTTCTATAGGAGATTTATTAAAGACTTCTCTAAAATTTCTAGGCCTCTTACAAATCTTTTACAAAAGGATGTTCCATTTGTTTTTTATGATGATTGTGTAGAAGCCTTTGAAACACTTAAGAAAGCCTTAATTTCTGCACCTATTGTTCAACCACCTGATTGGAACTTGCCTTTCGAAATTATGCGTGATGCTAGTGATTATGCTGTTGGTGCTATTTTAGGACAAAGAGTTGATAAGAAGTTAAATGTTATTCATTATGCTAGTAGAACTCTAGACAGTGCCCAAAGAAATTATGCTACTACTGAAAAAGAATTTTTAGCAGTGGTGTTTGCTTGTGATAAATTCAGATCTTACATTGTTGATTCTAAAGTTACTGTTCACACCGATCATGCTGCTATTAAATATCTTATGAAAAAGAAAGATGCTAAACCTAGACTCATTAGGTGGGTTCTCTTGCTACAAGAATTTGACTTGCATATCACTGATAGGAAAGGAGTTAAGAACCCCATAGCTGATAACTTGTCTAGGTTAGAAAATATTCTTGATGACCCACAATCTATTAATGATAGTTTTCCTGATGAGAAATTAGCTACAATAAATGTCTCTCATAACACTCCTTGGTATGCTGACTATGCTAATTATATTGTTGCTAAATATATAGCACCTAGTTTTACATACCAACAAAAGAAAAAATTCTTTATGATTTAAGACATTACTTTTGGGATGACCCACATCTTTATAAAGAAGGAGTAGATGGTATTATTAGACGTTGTGTACCTGAGCATGAACAGGGACAAATCCTACGGAAATGTCACTCCGAAGCTTATGGAGGGCATCATGCGGGAGATAGAACTGCTCACAAGGTATTGCAATCTGATTTTTATTGGCCTACTCTATTCAAGGATGCCCGTAAGTTTGTTTTATCCTGTGATGAATGTCAAAGAATTGGTAATATTGGTAAGCGTCAAGAAATGCCTATGAACTATTCTCTTGCTGTTGAACCATTTGATGTTTGGGGTTTTGATTATATAGGACCTTTTCCTTCCTCTAATGGGTATACACATATTTTGGTTGCTGTTGATTATGTCACTAAATGGGTAGAAGCTATTCCAACTAGTAGTGCTGATCATAACACTTCCATTAAAATGCTTAAAGAAGTTATTTTCCCGAGGTTTGGAGTCCCTAGATATTTAATGACTAATGGTGGTTCACACTTTATTCATGGTGCTTTCCGTAAAATGCTTGCTAAGTATGATGTTAACCATAGAATTGCATCCCCCTATCATCCTCAATCTAGTGGTCAAGTTGAACTTAGCAATAGAGAAATAAAATTAATATTACAGAAAACTATTAATAGGTCCCAAAAGAATTGGTCTAAGAAATTAGATGATGCACATTGGGCTTATAGAACAGCTTATAAAAATCCTATGGGTATGTCTCCTTACAAAATGGTTTATGGAAAAGCTTGTCATTTGCCTCTTGAGTTAGAACATAAAGCATATTGGGCAATTAAAGAACTCAATTATGATTTCAAGCTTGCTGGCGAAAAGTGGTTATTTGATATTAGCTCATTAGATGAATGGAGAACCCAAGCCTATGAAAATGCCAAACTATTTAAAGAAAAAGTTAAAAGATGGCATGACAAAAGAATCCAAAAGCGGGAATTCAAAGTAGGGGAATATGTTCTCTTGTACAAATCGTGTTTCAGATTCTTTGCAGGGAAACTTCTCTTCAAATGGGAAGGACCCTATGTTATCGAAGAGGTTTATCGCTCTGGAGCCATCAAAATAAATAATGCCGAAGGTACCAATCCTAAGGTGGTCAATGGTCAAAGAATTAAACACTATATCTCAATTACGCCTATTAATGTTGAAAGTAATATTATCCAAACCATGACACTCGAGGAACATATAAAGGAGACCTTCCGGAACACTCCAGAATAATTAAAAAGGAGGAGGTTCGTGATACGGTAAGTAAACGGACTCCGAAAAATCCGCAAGAATATTTTCTGTTAGTTTTGGAATATATTAAAAATTAGGAAAATAAGAAACAGCCAGGAAGGTAACCCTGGTGGGCACAAGACACCAAGGCGCGCCAGGGCCCCCTGGGGCGCCCAGGTCGGTTGTGCCCACCTCGGGTACCTTCCGGACTCCGTTTTTCTCCCGTTTGCTTGTTTCCCAAGATAAAAAATCTTTATATACCCCCTGAACCTATTAACCACCGTATCGCGGAGAAATCTTCTGTTCTTCTTTCTTGCTGTTTTCTGACAGATCTAGATCACCATGGCCGCCTCGAGATCTTCCAAGGATAAGTTCTTCGAGAACGTCATCAACCCTTACTTGCGGGAGGTGATGCAGCACCCTCAAGCCATCAAGATACGTGAGGGGGTGCTACACATCCGCGATGTCCAGGGCCCCAAAGGAATGGGAACCGTGGATGCCAGGCTCGAAGATATGGAGCAGGAGGTCTTCAGGTGCAAGGGGATGGTGGAACGTGGACTCAATGCCAATCACCTCATGATCGCGGACTACACCCGTGATCTCAAGGTGGATGGCAAGTCCATGAAGGACATCGTCTTCACCTTCAACGAGCAAATCAACTTTCTCCAAAGCCAGATCTACGATCTCCAAAACCAAGTCTTTGAATATGATGCAAGGTTTAAAGGTATGAGTTTGGCTGCCAGTTGCAGGACCCGCGAGACTCACTCCTCCTCTTATGATGGTGAGCCCTTGCCATGGAAACCTGAAGATAAGATCGCGACTACTCCATCACCACCACCTTCATCATCACCAAAGGACACTTGAGTATCGGGTATGAGCACTCCCCTTGGCTTTTGCCAAGCTTGGGGGAGGTGCCCCGGTATCGTATCACCTCCATTATCTTTTGCCTTTACTTATCTTAGTTCGATCCATAGTTATTTTTCGATTTAGTTGAATAAAAGTTTAGTTCGATCCTTTCTTTTCAAGTGTTTGCTTAGTGATCTATCCATGTAATCGTGTTCGAGATATATAATAAAGTTTATTTTGAGTTTTGCTTTATTTACTTTCATGTTCAATAAAAAGAAAGGAAATAAATGAAAAAGATCATATGCTAATCTTATGGTAAGTAATGACATCACATAAGGAAGAGTATAAGTTGAAAATTTTATTAGAGATTTACAAACATAGCATTGGTCAAATGATGCAATTCATGAAATAATTAATAAGGAAAGAGAAGATTCACATGCAAATATACTATCTTGGACATCTTTTATGATTGTGAGCCCTCATCAAAATATTATATGCCAAAATTGTTGACGTTGGACAAGGAAGACAACATAATGATTTATGTTTGTTCATATTCACATAGAAGTTATATTGTCATATATCCTTTAACATGTGGTGCTTGCCCCCATCTTTGCTAGCCAAAAATTCCGCACTAAGTAGAGATACTACTTGTGCATCCAAAATCCTTAAACCAAATCTTATTTCAAGAGTCCACTATACCTACCTATGGATTGAGTAAGATCCTTCAAGTAAGTTGTCATTGATGCAAAAAGGCAATAAAAATTGCTTCTAAATGTGTTGGATCATTTAGTATAAGAGAAAATTGAGCGTTGAACGAACTTGTGATGGCAAAGAATAAAAGCGACAGACTGCATAATAAAGGTTGCTATCATAAGGGGCAATATAACGTGACGTTCTTTTGCACTAAGAGATTGAGCATACAACCAAAAAAGCGCATGGCAACCTCTGCTTCCCTCTGCGAAGGGTCTATCCTTTACTTTTATGTATTTACTTTTATGCAAGAGTCAAAATACTTCTCTATATTCCTTTTTCTTTTTCTTTTGGCAAGCACCATGTGGTGAAGAAAGATCTAGGCACATATATCTAGCTGGGTATGGGTGGGCATGATTTATTATTGTTTACATCACCCTTGAGGTGAATACGTTGGGAGGCGAAACTATAAGCCCATATCTTTCTATGTGTCCGGTTGAAACTTTTTGCTCATGTGTATGCGGTGAGTGTTAGCAATTATAGAAGACTATATGATGGTTGAGTATGTGGACTTGCCAAAAGGCTCCGATACGTGACCCTTCCTGAAAAGATGATGAATTGTAGTTGCAAAGTTGTCTGAGAACATAGTTTGTTGATTTTCAATAGAGTTTATGCTTTATACTTCGATGTTATGATAAACGTTATGTGATAAAAGTTCTATAATAAAGTTTGTTGCTGTTATAATAATATACATGATGCTTCTATGTCCGTATTTTGTTTTTATCGACACCTCTCTCTCTCTCTCTAAGCATGTGGACATGTTTTTCGATTTCGGTTTTCGCTTGAGGACAAGCAAGGTCTAAGCTTGGGGGAGTTGATGCGTCCATTTTGCATCATGTTTTCCTACTGTTATTTATAATGTTTTTATGCATAATAACGCTTTATGGAGTAATTCTAATGCCTTTTCTCTCATAATATGCAAGGTTCACACAAGGAGGGAGAATACCGGCAGCTGGAATTCTGGACCTGAAAAAGCTACGTCAGACAACCTATTCAACACAACTCCAAATGAGCTGAAACTTCACAGAGATTTTTTATGGAATATATAAGAACTATTGGAGCAAATAACTACCAGAGGGGGCCCACCAGGTGGGCACAACCCACCTGGGCGCGCTAGGGCCCCCAGGCGCTCCCTAGTGGGTTGTGCCCTCCTCGGCTCACCTCCGGTGCCCATCTTCTGGTATATAAGTCATTTTGACCTAGAAAAAAATAAGGGGAGGACTTTCGGGACGAAGCGCCGCCGTCTCGAGACGGAACTTGGGCAGGAGCACTTTTGCCCTCCGGCGGAGCGATTCTGCCGGGGGAACTTCCCTCCCGGAGGGGGAAATCATCGTCATCATCATCACCAACAACTCTCCCATCTTGGGGAGGGCAATCTCCATCAACATCTTCAACAGCACCATCTCCTCTCAAACCCTAGTTCATCTCTTGTGTTCAATCTTTGTACCGGAACCATAGATTGGTGCTTGTGGGTGACTAGTAGTGTTGATTACATCTTTTAGTTGATTACTATATGGTTTATTTGGTGGAAGATTATATGTTCAGATCCATTATGCTATTTAATACCCCTCTGATCTTGAGCATGATTATCATTTGTGAGTAGTTACTTTTGTTCTTGAGGTCACGGGAGAAATCTTGTTGCAAGTAATCATTTGAACTTGATATGTGTTCGATATTTTGATGGTATGTATGTTGTGATTCCCTTAGTGGTGTCATGTGAACGTCGACTACATGGCACTTCACCTTATTAGGGCCTAAGGGAATGCATTGTGGAGTAGTTATTAGATGGTGGGTTGCGAGAGTGAAAGAAGTTTAAACCCTAGTTTATGCACTACTTCGTAAGGGATTGATTTGGATCCAAAAGTTTAATGCTATGGTTAGATTTTATCCTAATACTTTTCTCGTAGTTGCGGATGCTTGCGAGGGGGTTAATCATAAGAAGGAGGTTTGTTCAAGTAAAAACAACACCTAAGCACCGGTCCACCCACATATCAATTATCAAAGTAGCGAACACGAATCAAACCAACATGATGAAAGTGACTAGATGAAATTTCCGTGTACCCTCAAGAACGTTTTGCTTATCATAAGAGACCGTTTTGGCCTATCCTTTGCCTCAAAAGGATTGGGCTACCTTGTTGCACTTTTGTTACTGTTACCGTTACTTGCTCGTTACAAATTATCTTGCTATCAAACTACTCGTTACTTATAATTTCAGTGCTTGCAGAGAATACCTTGCTGAAAACTACTTGTCATTTCCTTCTGCTCCTCATTCGGTTCGACACTCTTACTTATCGAGAGGACTACGATTGATCCCCTATACTTGTGGGTCATTAGCAGGGTACTCCAGGCGCGACGTGTTGCCGGCCTCGATGTGCTCGAGGACGCCTTCGAGGGTTCGGCCTGGGACGCCCCACCATAGGCGCCGTCCCTCGGAGTTGTTGCGGCCGCGGGGCTCGACGCTGTTGGTGGCGGCGACCTGCTCCTCGTGGCGCCGCTCGAAGTACGCCGTCCACAGCGTGTTGCTGTCGGGGGCGAACCTCGGCTGGTTCCACTGCGGATCTGGCAGTGAAGACCGGATGCGTGCGATTTCGGCACGCCGAGCCGCTCCGGTGGGCGCGGGCGGCACCGGGACCCCGCCGGCGCTGAGCCTCCAGGTGCCCGGCACCCGCATGTCTGGGAGCGCCGGGTAGTCGGCCTCGTAGAGGAGGCGTGCCTCATCCTCGCGCAGATGGCGGCGGCCGAAGCCGTTCGCCGCTACGCCATCGCCTGGGAAGCGCTATGCCATTGCCTTCGGCGGGGAAGAGAGTGGGAGGGAGAGGCGTCGGCGGCGAGATGTAGAGAGAAGGGCGTCGGTGGTGAGAGCTTTGTGCGTTCACCGGCGAGGGAGGACGGCTTTTATAGCCGCGGATGGGCGGTGAGAGAGCTGCCGCCGTGTGCCGCGTGGCGGGAACGGGCGGGACGCGCGTCGCCGCGCCTTCACTGCGCCGCCCGTGAGGCATCAATGGAAGGCTGACCGGCGTGGCAGCGCGGCAGCCTTGGCATTGATTCCCGCGGGAACCGAGGCGATGAGGACGACGAAGGCGGCGAGTCGCTGACTCGGCGGACCCACTCCTTTTCGCGCCAAAAACGTTTCCCCCGGCGCCCCCAGCGCGCCGGGTTCGGCCTGGGTCTGCCGGCGCCAAAATCGGCCCTAACCGGCGAAAACTGGGCTTCTGGGGGCGCGACTGGGCTGAAATTTCTGCGCCGGCGACGAAAAAGGGCCTTGGAGGGGCATGTTGGGGGCGCGGCTGGAGATGCTGTAAGCTAAGTCTTACTCCCTCTGTTTGTGTTTATAAGGCATTTCGGACAGTTTGCTTTGTATTGTTTTGAACAGTGTCTGAATGTCTAAAACGTCTTATAAAAATGAACAGAGGTAGTATTAAATACATCAGATTTTTGAATGACGTCTAAAAGTACCACCAGAAGATATTAAGGAAATTAGAGAGCGGAAAATGTACCAAAGTAATTTGTGATTAAATAGCTGACCCCATGGTATTCTTCACACTGTGATGATTCGTCATAAGAGATAACAATGACCAACACTTCAATATAATCATTATGGAATCATCAGCCAACAAACATCCGCATACACTGGAGACAGTATACTTTTAGGCCTCTAGACGGTGGAGGCTACAGAGAAGACACTGGTTTATGACTTATCGATTCCGAGATCAAGTTAACCTAAGCTAAATATGTGCTGTTGTATATTCCACTCCCTGCTTCAACAAAAAATAGAAGATGTTGCCGAGCGTAAATTGTAGGTTTGTCAATGACAAAATAGAAATTGACATATTGACGAATCTGCTCAATCAGACATGCTTGTTGTATAAATTTAAATGATTGCACGTTTCCTAAAGAAAACAATGGTACTTCCTCCGGTCATTTTTACTCAGCGTATAAATTTTTTCTGAAGTCAAACTATGTAAAGATTAAATTTATATGAAAAAATATCAACATCTACAATACTGAAGTTATACAATACGAAAATTAACTTCATGACACATCTAATGATACTGGTTTCGTATTATGAATGTTCATCTCCCTCAGAGTTAACGTGCGCGACGACAAGCCCGACGGCGCGTGGACCATCGTCAGCGACAACTCCGGCGTCTCCGCCATGCACCTCGCCATCAAGCGCCACGGCCGCGCCATCATATTCGGCACCGTCACCACGGGGCGCTCCCTCATGCGCCTCAGGTTCGACAACTGCCGCTTAGACCCGCGCCGCCACAAGACCGACTGTTGGGCGCACGCCGTCGAGTTCGACTACACCAGCGGCGCCGTCCGGTCCCTCAAGATCCTCAACGACACGTGATGCTCCGCCGGGGGGTTCGACGCCGAGGGCAACCTCATGCAGTCCGGGGGCTACTTCGAGGGCGACAGGAGTGTCCGCTACCTCTCACCCTGCCACACCTGTGACTGGGTGGAGCACCCATTTAGCTTCTTTGAGGGGCGGTGGTACGCCACCCAGCAGGTGCTCCCCGATGGCCGCTTCGCCGTCTTCGGCGGCCACCGCTCTTTCTCCTTCGAGCTCCTACCCAAGCCCCGGATGTTCAACCACCAGTCCGTGCCGCTCTCATTGCTCCGGGACACCACCGACGACGTCGAGAACAACCTCTACCCTTTCGTCAACCTCCTTCCCGACGGCAACCTCTTCATCTTCGCCAACGACCGCGGCATCATCTTCGACCACCGCTCCGAGATCGTCATTCGCGACATCCCGCCGCTCCCCGGCGGAGCCGCCGGCGTCCGCCATGTCGGCGATGCTCCCGCTCGACCTCCGCGGGAGGCAGCTCCACGGCAGCCCCGAACTGAAGCCGGAGGTCATCATCAGCGGCGGCGCGAACAAGACGGCGATCAAGGTCGGCGAGATCGGCCAGTACGGATTACGGACCGGTGCTCAAGGACTGCCGCCGCATCAACCTGGTCAAACAGGACGCGCAGTGGGCCACGGAGGAAATGCCCGTGCCCCGCGTCATGGGCGACATGCTCATCCTCCCCACCGGCGACCTGCTCCTGCTCAACGGCGCCGCCAAGGGGTGCGGGGGTGGGGCTTCGCGCGCCAGCCGGTGCGCTCGCCGCTGCTCTACTCGCCGTCGGCACCGCAGGGGTCCCGCTTCCGGCTGCTGACGTCATCCACCATCTCGCGCGTCTACCACTCCACGGCCGCCGTGCTCCCCGACGCCACCGTGCTCGTGGCCGGCGGCAACACCAACTCGGGCTACAACTTCAGCGGCGTCGACTTCCCCACCGAGGTGCGCGTCGAGCGCTTCACGCCGCCCTACCTCGACAGGAGGAGGCTCCTCGCCAACCGCCCGGTGATCGACCCCCACTCGCTGCCCAGGGAGGGGATGCGGTACGAGGCCAAGTACACCTTCAAGTTCCGCACGCCCGTGGAGCCCGTCGTGGAGGCCGACGTCATGGTCACCATGTACGCGCCGCCCTTCACCACGCACGGCTACTCCATGAACCAGCGCCTCCTCATCCTCTCCGTCACCTCCTTCATCGCCGACCCCCAGGGCTATGCCATCACCGTCGACGCGCCCGGGAAGCCCGAGCTCGCGCCGCCCGCGTACTACCTCGTCTACGTCGTGGCC
This sequence comes from Thinopyrum elongatum, assembly GCA_011799875.1. Classification (NCBI taxonomy): domain Eukaryota; kingdom Viridiplantae; phylum Streptophyta; class Magnoliopsida; order Poales; family Poaceae; genus Thinopyrum; species Thinopyrum elongatum. The sequence goes on along the minus strand of CM022297.1, from coordinate 494,450,344 downwards.
AAGGACGTGCCCAGCGTTGCGGTATGGGTCAAGATACAGTGACATGCATTGTGTCATTGTGTGCCCTATTGGATGGTTATTAATTCATTTCAATCCTTGTAGTACATAATAGCAGGCGCAAATTTAAATTCTTGTGTAGCACCGAGATATCTAATGGCCCTAGTTATGCTCACACTAATTGATGTTTTTAAAGTTTCCTAAATCGCTTGGTCAGAGATCATTCAAGTATTGATCTTGAATGGCTAAAGAGAAATCCCACCTGATTCAGTAAAGCTAGATTACTCAGTATCTCTCTTTTAACTTGTGCTGGTCACATTTTCTACAGGTAGCGCTTGTTCAAGAACAGGTATATCATAGTTGAACTTCAAAGTGATGTTTAACTCAAACCATAAAGTTCGAGGTGTAAATATTTCTTTCAGCCCAAGTGTGCCTTTCTTTGCATACTTTCTGCAAAGTGCATCTTGAAAATATTAACAGAGCCGTTTCCTAATCCAACAAACATCAAAACACATAAATGAGCTCCCCAAAAAGAATGACAGAAATGAGCAACAGTAGGGTAGAAATATTTACCTGTTTAATCATTGAGTAGATATATCATCTTTCATATCCATTGGACTGCAATATGAAGTGTCAGATCAGGATGCCAGATAGTAGGTGACAACATATTAGAACAATATATACTCTCGAAAAGGTATATGTTAACATTGGGATGTAAATTGAAAATAACCAGAGAGGTCAACAAAACCGAGCATTGTCCATCTGGCCGGATATATATGTGTGTATCAAGGGCGCCATGACTGGTATGACCCGATAAATAAAAAGGTTCATGAATAACTTAATCTGAATCATGGGTTGCTCTCCATATTTTTAGCGATAGCAGTGCCATACCCATGCATATGTGCATGTTATATCAACAGAAGAAAAAAAATCAACAATTTTGATAAGATATAGTACTAACCTAACCACTGGTTCGTATCTTGGTGTTTCCCCTAAAATCCCTCTTCGGCTTGTCATCAGGGCATCTCCAATGGAGAGGCGCCTGTTTGGGCGCTTAGTAATAGGAAAAAATAATTACAGAAGTTGCGTTGATGCAGGCGTCTGTTAGGCCAACGCACGAGCGCCTAACTGAGCGCTAACATAATTTATTTTTCTCGTAAAGAATATCCTTATAGCTGGTTAAAGGGGGTCATACGAACAGAAACGAAACAAGCGCCCGACGACCGAACTAGCATCGATGCCAGCCCCAATCCCTGGATCGAACGGGATTAGACCTAAACTGCCAGGAATAGAACCCTAGCGTCTAGCCTAAGCGTCCCCGTTGTAGATGCCCTCAGTAGCCTCCTGTGCTGCAAAATCCACAAAAAGTAAAATACAAATAACCTGGTTCGGTTCTATCTGAATCAATTGACGCCCTCGCGTGGAGGAGAGCCCTGGGAATCAATGATGGAACCTTTCCAATCGGCAGTGAAATCATACTGGACAACAGCCCTAGACAGAAGGATGTTTTCCCACAAAAAAAAAATGGTGGTAGTGCTTACAGTCAGACTGCAAGATGCAGCCCTAGCAGAGAGCCCATCGTGAGAGGCTAACTATGAACGCCGGGTTGGAGGTTGGAGACGACCACGTGTGGAGAGTGGCAGCAGGGGCATGTAAGGGCGGAGGTGTGATGCGCCATGAGGTAGCCGCCGGCGCTAGCAGAGAAAGGCAGAGGAGATCAAGATGGAGATGCAGTGGAGACGGGATAAAGAAGCGGCGGCGGTGGTGGGATTCTGTGATTTGGGAGTAACCGTGTGGAGGTCCGACCCATTTCGTCTATGCATGTCTGTTTGGGTCGAAACAGACACAAAAGTCGACCCAACGCGCCGACTCAAACAGACGCGTGTCCACTTTTTGTCCGTCGGACGACCCATTCCCGGCCTAAATTTGAGCCTCATTTGCATCGGCGCGGACACAAAATAGACGCACGCGACACCCGCCTACTCCTCCTCCTGGCCCGCCAGTCGGTGGCACATAGGCCATTCTCTTCCATCGACAGGCAGCACACCGGCCGGCCCACCCCGTCATCGCCGCCGCTCAGTTTTGGTGCCCAGGCCAGCCGTCCGCACCCACATACCCACTACAAAAAAAAAAGACACATCCGTGACATTTTGGGCCGAACGAATTTTTTTCCTGTCATGCTTATGACACTTCTATGACGATAATTATGAAAAAACCCGGTATCATCATAGATGTGGTGGGCTCCTACTTCTATGACAAAAAATCATGACAGAAAATGAGATTTTCATTCTGGGCGGGCCGGAGACGCACCTGCATGACATTCTTTGGGCCGTCCATGACGGAAAAATCGTGGTAGAAGCAAGGGCGCGGAAAATTTCGGGAAGTTCACGGTTACGGTGGGTGGTCGGGGCCGAGCGATGCACGGAGGGATTGCGCGTTTCTCTCATACGCGTGTGTGCGAGGCGTTGGGCTCTAACTGAACCCGAGCGAGGCATTCGCTTACTGAACCCGAGCGATTGCACTAGCTACATTACTGAACCCGAGCGATCGATCCCTGGCTGTTAACTGAACCCGAGCGATTCCTTCGCTACTGATGCTAACTGAGGCCGATCGAAGCTGCCTCTTGATGAACAGTCCCCGATGGGGGTTGGATGAACAGTTCCCGGTGGGGGTTGGATGAACAGGATCCCGTGGTAGTAGAGGCCGTTGCCGCTGGATGAACAGGACCCCGATCGAGGAGGTGGGGGTGGATGAACAGTTGCCGGTGGAGGGACCCCGTGGAGGGCTGGTTGAACAGGACCCCGTGGAGGGCTGGTTGAACAGTAGCCGGTGGAGGGCCGGTTGAACAGGACCCCGTGGAGGGCTGGTTGAACAGTAGCCGGTGGAGGCTGGATGAACAGGTCCCCCGTCGATGAACAGTAGCTGGTGGAGGCAGGAGGAAGTCGACGGTGGATGAACAGTAGCAGGTGGAGGCTGGAGGAAGTCGACGGTGGATGAACAGTAGCCCGTGGAGGCTGGAGGGAGCCAGTAGACGGTGGATGAACAGTAGCCCGTGGAGTACCGTTTTGCGGTACGCCACACCCCTCCCGATGAACAGGATCCCGTTTCGACCGTAGGCGCTCCAACACAAGTCCGTTTCCTCCGTTTTGCGGTATGCCACACCCCTCCCGATCAACAGCACCCCGTTTCGACCGTAGGAGCTCGAACACAAGTCCGTTTCCTCCGTTTTTCGGTACGCCAGACCCCGTTTCGGCTGTTCCCTCCAAGCCGGTTGGCTCCCGATTAACACGACGTTGTTTCTCCGTTCCGACCCAGTCAGTTGGCTGCCGATGAACATGACGCCGTCGTTGTACGTGTTCGAGACCCTGCCCGTATGTACGTAAGTAGCCGTATTTAATTTCTTGCAGCGTGGCTGTACGTACGTGTACACAATATAGACGGGATTGCCTGAACAGCTACCGCTCCTTACTGGCCCACGGTTTATCGTGGCAGAAAGACCGATGGACCACTATGTACGTACACGTTTGCGACCAGAATGACAAGGCTACGTACACTTCGACCGGGTGGGTCCCGGCTGTCAGGGAGGATAAGAAGGCACTTCCTTGCGTGCGAAGATATTGATGGTGGGTCCGAGCTGACAGGGGGAGGATTCTTTTTTTTGCGCGTAATAAGGAGGCACTTCCTTGAGTGCGAAGATGTATCTGGTGGGTCCATCTGTCAGCCTCACCGCGTACAGTCCTCTTTCGATGGCTGTCGTTCGTTGACCACGTTGACCATGCCGCGCGGACCGCACCAGGCGGTTGACGACGGTGAGGTAGGGAACGACACGGAGCCTGGGAACACGCGGAGGGTGGTACGAGGGTTAACTGGTTCGGCTGCGGTGTGAGGCTGCCGTCGCCGCAGAATAACAGGTGGTGTGGGTGAGTAGAGGGATGGTCTGGCCAGCGGTGGGAGTAGTAGGGGGCGGTGTGGCCTGCGAGGCAGCACAGCCGGCCACGGGAGGCAGGAGCACGTGGTGGTTCGGACGGTTGGAGCAAGAAAATTCGAGGTTGAAGAAGCAGGACGACCGTTGGATGTTAACAATCCAATGGTCACTGGTGATAGAATCGTTTGTTGACTAAGTTGACAAAGCCCTGCGTACGCGTCAACTTAGTAGGGCCACAAGTCAGCCTCCATATCTGGTGGGCCCCAGCTGTCATGGCGAGCACTCGTTATTTTTCGTTTAATAAGGAGGCACTTCCTTCCGTGCCAAGATATAGCTGGTGGGTCCCAGCTGTTATTGGGAGGATTCATTCGTTTTGGCGTAATAATGAGGTACTTGCTTGCGTGTGGCCATGGACCATGTGGGTCCCAACTGTCAGCCTCTCCATGTACATCCCTCTTCCGATGTTGTCGTTTGTTGACAACGTTGACCACGCCGTGCCGAGAACACCAACGCGATGGACGACGGCGAGACCCAGGAAGGGAATGATCCGGAGGCGGCGAAGCCACAACAGTGGAGGGATGTGGGTGAGTATAGGGATGGCCTGGCCAGCGGTGGGAGTAGTAGGGGGCGGTGAGGCCTGCGCGACAGCACAGCCGGCCACGGGAGGCGGGAGCAGGCGGTCCCGCCGGAGCTGGATTTGGCGGCTGGAGCAAGAAGATCAGAGATTGAAGAAGCACGACGGCCGTTGGATTGACATCTAACGGTCACGTCTGCTATAATCGTTTGTTGATGTATATAATAAGTAAAAAAAAATCTTGCATACGCGTCAACTTAATAGGCCCACAAGTTAGACCATTCCCTATTTTTTTTAATAATTTACAGCTCATTGCAACTTCTTATGCAATTTATTGCAGTGTTTTTTTTGTTGGCCAGGGCTAGGGTTAAAAATTTAAACGAAATTTCGCATATTTCGGTGGGGTCCAAACTATTTTTAATACCGAAATGTCGAGACAGATTTAAAGTACTTTGAAGATATATTTAAATTAGGTTAAAACCAAGTGAAATTGGAATCTGAAAATGTGAAAAAATTCAGAAATTTGAAAGTAACTACCAATTTGTTGTCTGTTTTCTATATTTACAGCCCATTTCATATTACTTTCAAGATTTGCAGCCGTCTTGAAAGAGTTGCAACCCAGCAGGGCGTAGAAAAATAAGTAGGCCTGGATTGGGCATTCTTCAGGAAAAATAAAATGGGCTCATTTTCACAAAGAAAAAATAGCTGGGCTGGTCATGTGGTGAACGTAAAATAGAAGCCTGGGCTAGATGGGCCACAGCCCAGTTGAAACCCTGCTCCGTCTCAACAATGACAAAAAAATACTGCTAGAGCAGCTACGTGCCAGGTGTCAGCCGATTTTGTGTTGTTCTCTTGTCTATTCACTATACGCTGACAATGTCGTGGGTCCCAGATGTCAGCAAACCACTAGGAGGAAGCATTTTCTTTTTCTATACGCTCACAATGGAGTATATAATAAAAAATGAGGAACTTGCTTGCGTACTACCATGGACATGGTGGGCCTCTATTGTCATCCTCTCCACGTACAGTCCTCTCCCGATTCCTCTCGTTTGTTGACTATGTTGACAACGCGAGAGGGCGGCGCCGCGGCAAGCGCACCAAAGCGAGCGGAGGACGACGGCGAGGCCTTAGACGTCAGCGTTAACGATTTAGTAGACGGTGGGGCGGTGATGCGTGCGCTGAGGCGCAGCCAGCCGTGGGAGGCGGAAGCAGGCGGCCCCGCCGGCGCTGGTTTGGTTTTGGCGGCTGGAGGAAGACAGGACTTAAGAAACACGACAGACTGTAAAAGCAGCAGGAGTACTTGACAACCTTAACTGAAACCAGCAGGGGCACTTAACAACCTTAGCTGAAAGCAGTATGAGTACTTATACAGGTTCTACCGTACAAAGCACGCCTCGAACAGTGCTACTTTGCCTACAGTTAACCAAGGGTTAGGCCACCAAGCCCCAGGACAAGGCCCAGGAGCCACGCCGCGCATCCACAACCTTCTGAAAGCGGCTTTATCTCGCAATGTGGTCAATAAACAGGATATTCACTTTAGAGCCATGGAAAAGCATGAGCATAACCTTCTGTCCTATTCTCCAAGTTGGACGGGCCTTCATTATTTGAGACCACCCATTAATAAGTATCTTTTTACCTCCAAGGGAAATGGAGTAGGTCGACATAAACATCATGTTGTGACCAAGCGCAAGTCTGACCCGACCATGATGAGGCATCTGTATAAGAACAATAGAACTGGGCAGTTTCTGTTTCAAGAAGATCACAGCTGTAAAAATGTGTATAAGCAAGAGTTTATGAACAACATATATAACAGAAAACAGCTCGCACCATAAGTTTCTCGACACAGTTGGACCTGTTCAACGTGTGCAGCAGTGGCACACATATCCCACGTGGCCTTCCACCATTGAAACGCCCCACAAGGACCTTAAGACGATTAATAAAGTGTAGGAACTGGTGGATGTCGTCCCAGTCAACTTCGGTGCCATCTGTAACAGTCGAGTTCCTATAGAATAACAAACGAGTAGCATGCTTAACTTTGAAATAACCTACACGTGCCACCAATTATAAGAAATATTAGTTATAAGTAGCATCTTCGTGAGAGAAGGGAATCACAAATCGTTACTACTTCTAAAGTTAAATTGTGATTAGTTAGACAGAATAGGTGGATTAAGAAGTAATCGAGGCAATATGCAAGAACCAGATACAAAACTAACAGGTGGAAGATCACAGTGAAGATGAGACCAGGTTCTGCTATTTCCATCAACATTCGTGCTCCAACTTTCAGTCCGTAACACTTGAGAAAGTTTATCCAAGTTCGGCCATAAAAAAAGCAGCGATTTTCTTGGTTCATGAACCCAACTCGAAACTTATATCCATGGCTTGTCTTCAATGTGACAATTAAACGGGTGTATTCAGTTATGGCAAGACTGACCATCTTGAGTACACGTGTTCTGGCAGAGCAAGGAATGCACTGCAGAAAAAATAATATCAGAACACAATGTATTCGCTATCCAAATCTAGAAATAATTTCCTACTTCACGTCAGTGTTGACCATGGTACTAGTACCTTTTATCCCAATATAGCAATCCAAATTTCCAAATTAGTCGACAGCATGTTCAAAAACCCCCACCCTCCCGGATAGAAAAGAGGATTATAGGAACATACTGTGCGCGTTTTAAAATTCTGTGTTAGAATGAGAAGCAGCAAGTGTGGCGTCTCACTGAGGGCGCAGAAACCTGTAGGGTCCTCGCACTTCGGGCACTGCAAATGAAACAGACTAGATTCGGTAGGAAGAAAAATGCATCAACGGCGGCGGATGCCATCCTAGGATTACCCGCGACCAAGGGACTAGGATTTATCGGGGATGGATGAAGAATTCGTACCTGGTTCTCCATGAGAAAACCCTACGCAATCGCCGAGAGGGGGTTTTCTCTAAACAAGCATACGAGGGAGAAGGGGATTCAGGCCCAATGAAATATTGCTGCTTCGTCCGTCCAACTTACTGCTAAAGCTGGAAAGGTGGGGGTTTTCATGATTTGACGGCTCATTGGGCATTACTGCGGCGCTACGACCGGGGTGAGCCTACCGTGCAGTTGTGCACTCTAATTTGGTGCATGGCACGTGGACCCCGTTGCCGGATGCCCCACATATCAGCGAAAGGAAATAGAAAGGCAGGAGTAACTAGTTGCACAGAAATATATTTTTGACAGAGAGATACTCCCTCTGTAAAGAAATATAAAAATCTTTTATATCACAACTTTATACATAAGAAAAATCAAGGGGAATATATATAACATAATATGAGGGTTCAGCTGAAAATATAATACTCAGACAGGCTCACGGTTCTGGACTTTGAGCCACAGGCCGGTGGGCCTGCATGTTTGGGGGCCCATGTGTTCTAACTCAGCGCATTTCATATTGCAAGCGATCGGTACGGCGCTGGTTTTAGATGTTGTCGCAAGGCGAATACAGAAAATTAAATAAAGCATGGCAGCTGTTAGAATGAAATCGAATGACAGTTCCTAACCAGCAATCAGAGTTGCAATTCTTTCACGATATCCTACGTGATAAATAATACTGTCATACAACTTAAACACACAGGAGACTTGTTTCACCATGCCATATTATTACATCAAAAGCTCTCGAAGGATAGATCAGTTCGGCAGTTGTGTGCTGCTACTGAAGAATTTCAAAGTTCATTTGGACCAGCTCTCCTTGCCGAGAAAGTTCGATTTTGACATCATCCCCTATCGTAAGATTTGATAGAGTTTTGAACCTTGACCATCCTTTAGCATCAATCATCATGCGACCATCCTTTGTACTTACGGTATATTGAGCAGGTTCATTCACACCAAGGCTGCGCATGGTAATAGAAACTTGGCCACAGTCGCCCGGATTATTGAACGACTCCCTCGTTGCTCTAGGAATTCTTTGTTTGCAAACAAGAAGACATACACAAACAGTTAGATCAACACAGTGAATCATGTGAAACAACATGGAAAGAAAAAAGAACAAAGCACTTGGGCGGCCAATGCTTACCAAGAAGGTGGAGATGTCAGTTTTTGTAAGGACTTTGGTATATGCAGTGCGAACTGCAGCCCAGTCTGTTGCCGGTGCAACTGCTGGTTCCGTTGCCGCTGCACGGGCCAGAGCAGATGCAAGTGCAACTTCAAGTGTTGGTGCAGGTGCCGGAGCCGTTGCTGGTGCCCGTGCCGGTGCGACTGGTAGTGCCACTGCTGCTGCCGGAGATGGTGCTCCTTGTGGAGCTGGTGCCGGTGTCGGAGCAGGTGCCCGTGTCGGTGCCCAATCCTCCGATAGATCAACCTGATCTGCTGACGCGGTCAGTGCCCAATCCTCTGGTGGATCAGAGTGAGCTGTTGCCGCTGTCAGTGCTAGAGCCAGTGTCGTCTGAGAAGGTGCCGGTGCTCGATCCGATGCTGAAGGTGGTACCGATGTGCGAGACAGCAGCGATCATCTCTGGTCTGCTATGATTTCATACTTCAGCTTTCTAACTTGACTAGGCTCAGTGACCTTGATCCAGTCTTTTCCTTCATTTCTTTTAAACGCGAGGACTAATTGTGGCGTGTTTGTTAAACCAAACTGCAGTTCATTAGGGCTTCAGATTGTACTCAGACAACAGACTGATCCAATTGTGTCCAGTAATATAAGTGTTGGACAGTGCCTTCGTTACTAACACGACATAAGAAGTGAAACCTGCAAAAATAACCATCATAGAGCAAACCGAACGGTTTATTCTGTAACGAATGTCACATGGAAAAACCTGCATCGTAAAATTACAGCAAAAGTAAGAAAACATGACATTAAATCAATAAGATTTAGACAGTAAATGAATAAGATTTGCTTGATGTGACATGAGTGAATCCTTACCAGGAAATCACTATGTTTAAGTTCTAAACAGAAGGTTGATCGTCCAATTACGGGTGGCATGCAGGGCCCCCGCTTACTCCCACAAGCAGGACAGTCCAAAGGTCGTGACAAATTGTATGGACCGAACATCCATGGGACTGGAAATCCTGGTGGGTGCTATAAGCCCTGCAATGCATACAGATATTGGAGTGTAACCATAACTGATAAACCGTCCTCACAAAAAAGATGATCTGGATACATCAAAATATACAGACTGAATTGAGTGGACAGACATTAACATATACTGTTCTCAGGACTCACCACACAACAAAAGCGGCAGTACTAAACAATACAGGGTTCACACACACAAATCAAGTACTGAACAATAGTACTTACTACAGACAAGCAAAGTTGCACTAATTAAACTCTGCCGACTATTTCTTGCCACCGACCTACGGGATGTACCCCACATAACTGACTAGGCCATGGACTTCATGAGAGATGTCTACCAGGACCATCGCCATCTCATCAACCTTGGAGAACCTAATAGAGTGGTCTTTTCACTCATAAACATGACGATGAAGACAGTCTGCATCAGATTTGTCGGGAAGCTTTACAAGAACCACACCCTTCTTAATCGAAGGCACAGCTAGGAAATTGTTGTAGTGAAGTACACCCTCGAGAACACGCCTGACAACAATGCTACAGGAAAACACTAGTTCACGACACGTGGCGACAAGGACACAACAGCTGGATAGTTTAGTAGAACTCATCCTCAGGTCTTCCAGTTAACACGACATGACTTTGAGAACTTCATCTCCACCGCGGACCTGGTTCTAATTCAAACAGAAACCAAATATTTTATTACTACCTCTGTTCAGAAATATAAGATGGTTTTCGATATTTTACTCCATATAAGACTACATATACGCATAGAAATGAGTGAACAAAGACACTAGAACATGTCTTCAAAGGCATGAGAGCAGAGGGATTACTTGCAATATCCATAACACAAGTTACTGAGGCTAATATACTCTCTTCAAAGGCATGAGAGCTAAAATCTTGCATTTCCTATAGCTAGCATTGATGTTCATAAAGTAGTTGAAAGTAATCTATAAGAAATCAGTGTCAACCTCTCGCATGTTTTGGTCAAAAGAGCAATTTAGAACCGTCAGTTGGCACACAAAAATCACATGCAAGATCACCCAGAAAGTTGTACTACTAGTACTAGTACTGCGTGTTAGATGAAAAAACACGATCAAGATCGCCAAAAAAATCGTCAAGAAGAGATATTACCTAGACTTGCTTAATGAGGGATCCCGGAGAGGGGCGCTTGGACAGGGCGATGGCCTTGAGCTTGTCTGCGGTAGTCTCGGTGGGGTGCTTGCGCTTCTTCGTACCCTGAGCCTCGACGGTTTTGGCCAGAGCCATAGACATCACTTCGGCCGGTGCTCCAGGGTCCATCAAGAAACTGTCAAATAGAAATAAAAGAAAAGAAACCATAATCACAAACCCAAAAGAAGAACAGAGAGGGAGTTATAGGATCAGTCTCGGGGTTGCAAGACCGGGCCTTGGCCAGAATCAACACCATTGATGCGCTCACCTTTCCTTTGGGAGAGAAGAACAATGGAAGAAGCGCGTCGGGGTTTTCTTGAAGAAATGAGGAACAAGATGAGGGAGAAGCGAGTTGGGGTTTTCTTCAAGAGAGGAAGCTGAGGGAGAAGAGTGAACTGATGGTTGCTTCGTCCATCCAAGTTACTGCTGGAAAGGTTGGGGTTTTGTGATTTGACGGCTCATTGGGCATTACTGTGGCGCTTCGACCGGGGTAGTCTACCGTGCAGTTGTGCACTCTAGTATGGAGTAATTGCGTGCATGGCAAGTGGACCCCGATGCTGGCTATCCCACACGTCGGCGAAAGTGAGCAGCAAGGTTCCTGACGACCGTCGAGGAGGATCCGCACGGTAGAGCGTGTCCACTGTTTCTGAAAAAAGAATGATTACAGCAAGCGTTTCCACTCTTACGACGGAGGAGTGCGAAACACGGCAGCCACTTGAACTTACACAGTACTCCTACTACTAGGCATGTGCAGTGGTTCATACGTTAGTACTACATAATCCTGTTGCTAGTGTAGTAAGATATGACGATAACAAATGATGTTGTGCGCATGTCAACTATATGAACAGTAATGTAACGTACCCCTTTTTTGACTGTCCGGTCAAGAATGAATGGTGAGATCAACGTTAACAGAACTAGGTCTACAGCGCATGTAGAGTACGGTGCTACAGTACTCCACAGAACATGAACCATATGAAGCACGAATCAATGTTAGGCAGGGTGTATGAAGGGTGCATGGGATGGGAGCAAAAGTTCCCTTCTCGACCCACTTCTGGGTGTTTGGCAGAGTGCATGAAGGGTACATGAGTCCACACTAGTAGGTTAACACAAATACACTAGGAGCATGCATGAAGAGGGGTGCAGAGATGAGCATGCATGAAGAGGGAACAACTATATTGAGATGAGAATGAAACCAAACACACCCACACGCTTTGTGCTACAGTGACTGGTCTGCATCGTCTGAGTTTGATCCAACGGTCATGTTGCGCCGAGACATGGACATTCCCATGCAGATGATGCCTAAACACCACCGAAGTCCCTCTGCTTCTCGAGGCGCATGATGTTGGTGATGCAGGGTGCCACCGCCCGCAGAGCCCACTCCTGGTCGACGGGAGACAGCTCGTCAAAGACGGCGTCCAATGGCACGAATGGATTCCGGTGATGAAGCCCTGAGAGGATTCACGCGGCAACGGCGACGGCAGCCTGCAACCCCTCCATGTCCAGCTCCGCCCCCACCATCGCGTGGAGACGGCTCAGCTCCTCGGAGATATAGGTGAAGAAGGAGACCAGGTCAGGAAGCCGCAGCTCGTTGAAGTTGACGGGGTGGTCGAACGGGTTTAGCCCGACGGCCGGCATGGTCGCGCTGGCACAACGGTAGGCATCGTGCAGCCACAACACGTGCGTGGCTACATGGTCCACCAAGTGGTTGAGGCGATCCTGGACCTCGTCACAATCGGCCTGCTCGCGCTCCAGCCGGCTCGCCTAACCGCCTATTGTATCTCCCGCTTTCTGCAGCAACGCCGCCGATGCCTCGAGCATCTTTGTGGTGGACGCCTACCGCTTTTGAAGCTCCGTGAACTCCGACACATAAAGGAGGAGCATGGCACTCCTCTCCTCCTTGAGCTCACGGAGCTCCACGTCCTTGGCCCTGAGCTCCGCATCCTTCGCCTGGAGCTCCTGTGTCAGGCGCCTCACCTCAGACTCCGTGATCTGGTGCGCCGCCATGGAACCTGGTAAAAGCAATGGGGGAGAGGAAGCAAAGGGGGAAAACGGTTCAAAGGCAATGCAATCTACGAGAAGGCGGAGGGATCCAGCCGAGAAGCGGGGTGAATCTTTTGGTTTTCACCATGGGAAAACACCAGTCGATGACTTTTTACATCCTGGAGCAGTGGGTTTTACAGGCGGAGTCATCATGACTAATTGCTGCCGCGCCTGCTCCCGTCAATCAAAAAAATAATAATCCTGCCGTGCCTGCCACACCCAAAGACTAGAGCAACGCCGCGGTGGATACTTAAATTTACCTGCCGGCAAGGAGAGAAAAGAAGGGGTGAAAAAACAAATGTGGCGGCGGCCTAGCTAATCGGTCGCACTAGCCCAACTAGCTAGCCACCGTGCTTCACTGATGTACTCGGCGGGAAAGGTGGGCTTTTGTGATTTGATGACTCATTTACTTGCTTCGGCGCTACAACTGAGGAGGAGCCAGAAAACGCGCGGTAGGGCGTCCCACGTCTCGGCAAGGAAGAAAATATGCGTGCACCACCTGGGAGGACCCAGAAACCGCGCTGTAGGGTGTGCCATGTCTCGACACGGAGGAAAAATGGGCGTGTAAAAATATATTGTATCAGACGTACTACCTATGGTTCAACCTCGGGACCCAGCCAGTCGGTCGAAAACACCCCACTAGCCACACAGCTTCATCATGCTAACGTGGCACGGAGGATAGGTTTGGTTAGCTCCGTCTCGACCAGCCACAACGTCTCTTGTTCTAGGCGATTCTTCTATTTCCAAGCATTTTTTTAGTTACTGGCAATGTGCTCGTGCGTTGCAACGAATCCAAAGTAGAATAGTACTTGTTTACAAACTTGAAAGAAAACACTCTTGTTTTGATATACATATATACCACTAAAAATGTATTACTTTTCACTCAATATATATTTCTCAGGCTGTTTAGATGAGGTGAGGGAGGGATGTGGTTGCTTATAAGATAATAAGGGGTTTTCTGCAAATTGGAGCAGAGAAGTGGGCTATTGTTGCAAAAATGCTGTGACGCCCCCGGCCTAATCGTGCACTAATCATACACGCAAATGCACACGATCAAGCCTAAGGACTCACGGGAAGATATCACAACACAACTCTAAAACATAAATAAAGTCATACAAACTTTATATTACAAGCCAGGGGCCTCGAGGGCTCGAATACATAAGCTTGCGAACAAGCGTCAGCGGAAGCATCAGATATCTGAGTACAGATATTAAAAGAGAAACAGAAAGGCCTTTAGAAAGGCGGGGCAAAATAAAACACTACGATTGAAAGGCGTAGGCCTCCTGCCTGGGACCCTTCGATCCTACTCCTGGTCGACAGTCAACTCGTAGTAGTATCCATCCTCTGGGTAGTAGTAGTAGCGATCGTCGGCAGGGCAGCTGTCTCAGGGGCTCCGTCATCTTGGTCACGTCAAACTGATATGGGGAGAAAAGGAAAACAAAGCAACCATGAGTACTCAGAAGTACTCAGCAAGCAAGGATCTACACTACATATGCAACATTTTCATGGGGAGGCTGTATATGTGGACTGGGCTGCAGAAATGCCAGAATAGAGAGAAGGCCTAGTCCTATCGAAGACTAGCATCTTCAGCGGTCTTCCAGAAATAGAAGAGTGTAGAACAGTACAATATAATGTAGCACTATCATTAAGTCTCAACCTCACCCAGAGATCCTTTCTCGACTCCCTGTGAGAAAGCAATCCCAGAGCCATACAGTCATCAACCTTGTCCGAAGATCCCTTCTCGACTCCCTGCGAGAAGCAATCCCAGAGCCATACATACAGGTCTCATCACAGGTATCCAGTTCTAAAATGTATCAATCAGGATACAACTCCGAGTGTCCTTTACCGTAGGACCGGCTATCGATAGAAGTATTCTTCCCTGCAGGGGTGCACCAACTTACCCAACACGCTCGATTAACTCCGGCCGAACACACTTTCCTGGGTCATGCCCGGCCTCGGCCAAACGACACATCGCAACCCTACCTACAGCTCAGCAGAGAGGTTCCCGCCGGTCTACATCCTAAGCGCAAGGGGGTCTTGGCCATCGCCCCTCGCCCTCCGGGTCGTTGTGAGCAGGGTGGATACCAGCGCCAACGGCACGATCCGACCCGGCCACAATGCTGAACTGTACGTCTGACAAAGCTTTCGGCTGATGCTACGATGCAGAACACCCATACTATGCCCACGTGATGGTTAGTGCTATCAGGCCAGAGGCCTGCTCGGATCAAATATCCAAATCGTTAGGACTAGGGCCTTGCGGTAACAAGCAGAGACTCACGAAAGATGTGACCCCGTCGCCCCGTCTCGAGGACTTGCTGCAAGGGTTAAGAATGCCCGGCCGCGCCTTGTATTCACCACTCGGGCACCACACTGGCACCCGTCTTCACAACACTCGCCACTCAGGCGCACGCGGGTACCCCTCACGGCCGACCCGCCTTTCTAAGTAACAGTGTAAAGTCCAAGTATCCGTGTGTCCATAACATCAGGGGAATCCGAGGTATCACCCTCGTTGGATTCCTACTCGATGTCTCCGTCAAGGTGAACTCGGAGGAATCACCCTCTCTGGGTCCACACTTGAGGTGTTGTACGACAGCGTCGTTATCGGAAGCGGTGAAGGAGGAATCACCCTCGATGACCACGACCGAATAGCTACTCTACAGAGTTAACATCAGAAGTGCTACAAGAGGTTTCACCCTCGGCACTCGATAGTAACGCTGCAGTGTCGTTACAACTA
Organism: Thinopyrum elongatum; assembly: GCA_011799875.1. Taxonomy (NCBI): domain Eukaryota; kingdom Viridiplantae; phylum Streptophyta; class Magnoliopsida; order Poales; family Poaceae; genus Thinopyrum; species Thinopyrum elongatum. The sequence goes on along the minus strand of CM022297.1, from coordinate 494,434,873 downwards.
AGGGGGGTGATGTGCGGTGTCGGGGCCTGGTCTTCAATCCCGTTGATCGGGTCTTCTGACGATCCAGCGCGGCAGTCGGGATAAGTGGGGTCACTGATAGGTCTCTACCCAGCCTATACTAAACAGTTTAGGTTATGCAGGTAATTATCAACAGCAGGTTACAATGAACAGGCTATGCATCAGAATAGGTAAAGCAGTAGCAGCAGCAATTCTAATGCAAGCATGAGAAATAGAATGGGCGATGTCGGTATGCTCAAGGGGGGGGGGCTTGCCTGGTTGCTCGGCGGCAAGGGCAAGGTCGTCAATGGTGTCTTCGGTCTCCGGAGCTGCGTCGGTCTCGGGGACGACGTCGGTCTCAGGGGCTACCGAGAGAGAAGAGGGGGAGGAAACAGTATAAATACACAGCGAACAAGTGCAGCACAAAGCATAACATGGCAATACGCGGTGACGGAGGTGACCTAACGCAGTGCCGGGTGATACTGGCGAAGGCGGGATTCATCCGGGAATGTTTTCCCGTCTCCGGACATTTGTCAGACAGATGACCGGAGGGGAACGGTTGCATGTTCGGATAGTTAGGGACGTGTGACGGACGAACGGACCGCGTATTCGAATTCGTCTCGTCGTTTTGAGCAATTTTCATGTATAAAGTTTTTCGATCGGAGTTACGGATTAAAAGATATGATTTTCTAAAGTTTTTATTAATTTCTGGAATTTATTTAATTAATTAAATTCGAATTATCCAAAACAGTGATTGATGACGTCAGCATGACGTAATGCTGACGTCAGCAGTCAACGATCGGCTGACCTGGTCAAACTGACATGTGGGACCCCACTGTCATAGACTCAGCTCTAATCCAGTGTTTAAGTTTAAACTAAACTAATTAAACAGAGTGGGGGCCCACCTGTCATAGGGTGCACTAATTAATAGATTAATTAATTAACTTAATTTAATTAATGGTTAATTAGGGGGGGTGGCCCCACCTGTCATTGACCCAGGGGAGGTCAAACCCCTGGTCAACCGAGGCTGACCCGCCGGCGGCTCGACGCCGGCGTCCATAGACACGGCGGAGGGCTCGGGATTCCACCTCCGGCGACCAAAAAGGCCGGCGGAGGGCATCTAAGTGCTGCGGGCGCCCGTCCGCATCGAGTGGTGGTGGTGGCTTGGCCTGTGGTGGCCGGAGTCGTCGCCGGCGTCGACCACGGCGGTTGCCGGAGCTCGGGCGAGCTCGGGGTCGTGGCTACGGCGGGCGTGGCGATGCGGGGATAGCACCTACGGGCTCTACACGGCGCGGCGAGCAGGTTGGGCATGACGGCCGGGCCATTAGATGGCCAGGGGTACGTCGGCGGCAAGCATAGGCGGCGACGCGTGCGGTTGAGCGCGGTGCGGTGGCTACGGCAAGCGGGGGAGAGAACAGAGGGAGGAGGAAAAGTCAGTGGCTCACGGCGGTTGTGACAGGCGTCGGAGCGAGCTCGGAGGAGGGCGGAGCTGAGAGGGGCGGCGAAGTCGATCTCGGCGGCCGAACGGCGAGGAAGAGCTCGGGGGAGACGGTGCGGCGCGTCCGGCGGCGTGTGACGCGTCGAGGAGGTCGAGGACGTCAGGGCAGAGCTTGCGGACACGACGAGAGGTCAAGGGAGGGGCGGTGGCGTCGACTACGACGGCGGCGTGCTCACGGGCGCATCGGCCATGGCGGGGAGACTGCGGGAGAGAGAGAGCAGCAAGCGAGAGTAGTGGCGAGGGGAGCTCAGTGGGGGACGGGGCTCTGCCCTTATCCCCATCGGAGGACGCGGCGTCGCGCTGTGGACGAGGGGAGAGGGGGGGCCCGGCGCGGCGAGCGCGCGCGCGGCGACAACGGCGCGGGGATGAGCAGTGCGGGGGTGAGAGACGGCTTGCGGTGGGCTGGGCCGCCTGTAGACTAGAGCCCAGCCACTGCAGGCCTTTTCTTTTTATTTTATTTCTTCTCTGATTTTTCCTTTTAGCTCCTGTTTTGCAAATAGTTTAGCCCCAAAAAGACTTTTGTAAAATATGAGACTGGTCCAAATATTAACAGTGCAAAATTAGTCACTGCTAGAAATTGGTTTGGTGTCCATATATTTTTATTTGAATTTTATTTAATTGAAAAAGGATTAAATATTGCTGTTTTGCTACTGTTAGAGTCTCTTAATTAATTTATTATTTGTTGGTTACAATCTTAGAATGGTCTCTGGAATATTTTCCATTTAATGAACAATTTAGTTTTTATGTTGGACAACTTTTATTTTCCACTTTAATTTAAATTTGAATTTTGACTTAGGAGTTGAAATGCAATATAATGCTAATGATGATCATGCACTGTTAAACATGATGACATGGCATAATCAAAAGGGTGATTACTGTAGTTAACCACGGGGGGGTGTTACAAATGCCACAGCTTACCTCACAGCCGTTAGATGCAGATCTAATGGTCAGAAATGACGGATGGCAGACACACCATCATCACCAACTGAGTCTTTTATAGGAGTAGAGAAATATATTTCTCAGGCTGTTTTGATGAGGTGAGGGAGGGATGTGGTTGCTTATAAGATAATAAGGGGTTTTCTGCAAATTGGAGCAGAGAAGTGGGCTATTGTTGCAAAAATGCCACAACTTACCTCACAGCCGTTAGATGCAGATCTAATGGTCAGAAATGACGGATGGCAGACACACCATCATCACCAACTGAGTCTTTTATAGGAGTAGAGATAGAGATAATAACACCACGGCAAGCTCGCGCCGCTCTTCGTGTGTGCCCGTGCGTGCGTCTAAAGGTTAGACGATGGGACCCACCAGTAAGTAAGCCAACGGTCATGCACGTGTTGACGAGCCACTCCCTCTACTCTAGTCAACGTAATACTGTATAAAATCAAGTTATGCGACAAAGCCAACAACCATTGTTGTTTCCGGCTATCGACTTACGCTTTGTAGTCCAGGTTACCAATTCGAATCTCGTCTTTCAGATTTGTTAGTTTTAGGTCCAAATTTGATCAATGACAAGTGGGACCCCCGTGTGTTGTTCTGATATTTCAGTGTAGGATGGTTTTTTTGCACAAACACTTTGCGCGGTTAGACAAGTAATGGCACCAGTTACACGTATTTTGCAAGTTTAGGAACAAAAATGATAGCGGCATAGAATATCACATCCACCCCGCAGCTTAGATGCTATGGTGATACGAGTTTTTACGTCGTTGGATCTGAGATCCAATGGCTTGGGAGTAGTCTTTGTAATTATGCGCAATTTCCAAACTCTCCAAGGTTTTTTTTGCAATTAAAACATTCAGGCCTCGTGTGTGCCGCTGCATCTTGGATCCAACGGCTCCCAGTAGCTCATATTAGGTGCTCCCAGTAGCTTAATTAGCCGCTACGGTGATACGAGCATCTAGGTCGTATGATCTGTGATCAGATGCCACATGCGTAGTACTTGTACTTTCTGCGCAATTCCCAAACTCTTTGAGGCCTATATTGCAAAAATATTCAAACCTCCTACTATGAGCCGTTAGATCTCCCGAGAACTCGTATCACCATAGAATCTACGGTGCGGGAGCACCTCATATTCTCCCATTCGAGAAAACAACAGGTGCTCTCGCAGCTTGGATTCTATGGTGATACGAGCTTCGAGGTCGTTCAATGTGAGATCTAATGGCATCTGAGCAGTCTTTATGCTTGTAAGCAGTGGCCGAACTCTTTGGGGGCTTTTGTGCAAAAAAAACATTCGAACCACCAAGGAGTTTTTGGATCACAGATCCAATAGCTCCGAAGAGCTTGTATCACCAAAGCATCTAAGGTGTGGTAGCACATGATATTCTTACATACAGGAGAATATGAGGTCCTCCTTCATCTTAGATGCTACGGTGATACGAGCTTCTAGGTCGTTGGATATGGGATCCAAGGGCATCTGAGTAGTTTTTTGTACAAATTGTGTGCAATTCTCAAACTCATTAAGGTTTCCTGTAAAAATATTAAGACATCCTGCAAGCTGCTATATCTCAGATCTACAAGCTCCAAGGAACTCGTATCAACATATAGCATCTAAGGTGTGGGGGCACCTGATATTCTCCCGGGGAGGGGGGGTGCACAACCAATCTGTGTTTGGGAGGGTGGGGACAAATATAATGTTCAAAAAATATAATCTAAACAATCCTAAACAGAGCTTCACAATTTTATCTAAGGTCGAGGGGTAAGCCCCGACAATCTACATAGCTCCGCCTATGCAAGAGGTGTAGTGCGAGCGTCTATGTGTGAGAGAGACGACGCAAAAAAGCGAGGTCAATCGAGTCATTTATAGAGGGAGAGATCGAGGGAGTGTGGCCTAGCGTACACTCGAATGTTAAAGATGATACACCGAGATATTGTGCGGCGAAGCTGTGGTGAGGGCTGGAGGGAGATAGTTACCGAGAGAGTGGCCTAGATAGACTTTGTGTGTGCGCGCACGGTGAAGGTGTTGTACAAAGGCAACACATGTGTCTTGAGAGAGAGAGAGAGAGGGAGCGTTTGTCATGGAGGGCACGACGAGGTTGTGTGTGAGAAATACATTTGTTGAGAGTGTGAGGGCGGGAATGACATAAATGGAGATCAAAACGTGAAGAGCAATAATGAGCGCGCGTGTGTCGGATACCAATAGCTCTATTAACAAAGAAATGAACATCAATCGATACATGAAGTATGTGTGTGTGTGTGCGTGGGGGTGGGGGAGGGGGGTCGATGGAGAGACCTAAACACAACATTCGCATGTATGTAGTACTAGACTTAATATTCATGTTTCAGTTTCCTGTTCATTTTAAATGTTGAATTGAGGACCATGCATGGCTTACATTTTACTCCCTTCATTCCTAAATATTTGTCTTTTTAGAGATTTCAAATGGACTGCCACATACGGATGTATATAGACATATTTTAGAGTGTAGATTCACTCATTTTGCTCCGTATGTAGTCACTTGTTGAAATCTGTAAAAGACAAATATTTAGGAACAGAGGGAGTATTTTTGAATTTGTGTCATACATGCATGGTTTGGAAAAATAGATGCACTATACTTATTGGATTGTTGTTTTATTCGTGTGTGTGTGTGTGTGGTCATATGCTTGATACATACAAAGTTTTCTCACCACCATACCGTTCGTCTTTTAAATTTGAATTTGCAATGAAAAACTTACTGGTGATACCATGAAATGTGAAATCCACGTTGAGATCACTATATCACAAACTCACTCTAATTCAAGAACTCGTCATAAATCAATTACCGTGCCTTTTGGAATGACCAGTAATTTGCAAGGAAAATACGGGCATTGCAATACATATAGATTCGTTCGGCAATTTAAAAGATTCCTTTTGTATTCTCGAATGGTAGCACCCAACGGCGTACCAGCCAGACCCGGGCTCGTGTTGATCCTAAAAAAAACTCGGGCTCGTGTCCTTCTGGTGGCGTGCGTAGTATGCACATTAGCCAACCCCAACCATTCGAGCCTCCATGTTTCGAGTTGAAATATCTGGCGGCCAGAATTCCAGCCCTAGGAAATTCCCCTCATGTCCCCGGTTCATAATGACTACCGATGAACAATGGAGGGATGCTTTAGTAAATAGACAACGTTACCTACCGTGCCAAGCACGGTTCAATTCCCTCGGTCGCCGCTACCCAAGGTCACCCGTCAACTCCATTGCCTAGTACTAATTGGAGTACTACACCAGGATGAGCACAGAATTGAGCCCAGTTTGTTCGTGCCTAGTACTTGAGTTAATATATTAGGCAATGCACTGGTACGGAGCGATTATCCTTTTACTCTGCGTATATAACTTGTCTGAAGTCTAACTAAGCAAAATGTTTGACCAAATCCTTTCTTAAGAAATATTAACATCTACAACAGTAAAGATGTATCGCTTGAAAATTTATTGCATGATGCAGGTTATGATATTGTTTCGAATCCTGGATTTTAAATTTCAGAAAATCCAAAAGTGACCTGAAATTCATGAAACTGAGCATGGTCTCGTGATATGGCACAAATATGATGTCGTAATTTTTTTTGTTCAATTTGAGACAAGCTGCTTATGAAAAGTTACACAAATGAAGAGCCATGGTATTTTGGAACAAAGACCTGTCACGTTAACGCGAACGCTTTCACTATTCAAACCATGGGCGTTTACGTGCCTCCACGAGTCCCGCTTCTCATCGGCAGGTGCCGTCCGAGCAAGCGTGTGAGTCGACGGGAGGCGTGCAAGCAGACCGCTGCGCCGGCTGACCGGGAGGCGTGCGAGCAGGCCGCTGTGTAGGCCCACCGGAAGGCGAGCCCTTTGACCAGGCTCCGCCGCCACCTTCGTCCCAACTACCCCCACTTTTAATGGCGCCGGCGCCGCAGTTTAAAATCACCCCCGCACTACCAAGTATCGCTACAATCTTCTCTCTTCCTCTCCGATTCTCCTGTCGTCTACCTCCAACCAGCCTGACCTAACCGTACGCCATGCCGCATCACGATGGTCTGCCCTTAGTCTTCCAGTTTCCTGAGGAAGACACCCAGCCGGAGTCTCAAGAACATAAGGCGCTTTGGGACGAGCTTGAACTGGCCTTGCGGGAAGACACCGCGCCTGTCCCCGCTGCAGTTCCGGCTCCCGTCGCCCCGACTGCGCCAGCGCCCATCCCCGTGGCATTGATGGGCTGGGAGCTGCACATTATCACCGAGCTTGATGCCACGGGGTTCCACGAGGTCCCCGCCGACTTTCACGTGCCCGTGCACCTTCCAGCGCATGCGCCTGCGCGTGCACTGACGCGCGCACCCGTGCCGGTGCCCGTGCACATGAATGTCTCCGCCACGCCGTTGCCAGTGCATGTCCCCGCGCGGGTGCCAGTGCCCCCCTCAGCGGCATGGATCGCCGCCGTCGACCGCTTCCTTGCACCAATGATAACCCACAAGTATAGGGGATCGCAACAGTTTTCGAGGGTAGAGTATTCAACCCAATTTTATTGATTCGACACAAGGGGAGCCAAAGAATATTTGCAAGTATTAGCAGCTGAGTTGTCAATTCAACCACACCTGGAGATTAATTATCTGCAGCAAAGTAATCAGTAGCAAAGTAGTATGGTAGTTTTGATAGTAGTAGCAACAACAATAGTAACAGTAACAGTAATAGCAATGATTTTGTAGCAAGTGCAAGAGTAACAATAGCAGTGGTAACTTAGCAAGAACAATATGAGAGAAATTCGTAGGCATTGGATCGGTGAATTCGTTGGATGATATTCATCATATAACAGCCATAACCTAGGGTGATACAGCACTAGCTCCAGTTCATAAATATAATGTAGGCATGTATTCTGTAAATAGTCATACGTGCTTATGGAAAGAACTTGCATGACATCTTTTGTCCTACCCTCCCGTGGCAGCGGGGTCCTATTGGAAACTAAGGGATATTAAGGCCTCCTTTTAATAGAGAACCGAAGCAAAGCATTAACACATACTGAATACATGAACTCCTCAAACTACGGTCATCACCGGGAAGTGTACCGACTATTGTCACTCCGGGGTTGCCGGATCATAACACGTAGTAGGTGACTATAACTTGCAAGATCGGATCTAGAACATAGATATAATGGTGATAACATAAACGGTTTAGATCTGAAATCATGGCACCCGGGCCGAAAGTGACAAGCATTAAGCATGGCAAAGTCATAGCAACATCAATCTCAGAACATAATGGATACTAGGGATCAAGCCCTAACAAAACTAACTCGATTACATGATGAATCTCATCCAACTCCTCACCGTCCAGCGAGCCTACGAAGGAATTACTCACTCCCGGTGGGGAGCATCATGGAATTGGCGATGGAGAAGGGTTGGTGATGACGAAGATCGAAGATCGCCCTCTCCGGAGCCCCAAACGGACTCCAGATCTGGCCTCCCGATGAAGAATAGGAGGTGGCGGCGGCTCTGTCTCGTGAAACGTGATAATTCTTTCTCCATGATTTTTTCTCCGAAAATATGACTTTATAGCATCAGGGTTGGAGTCTGCGGGGCCACCAGGTGGGGACAACCCACCTGGGCGTGCCTGGAGGAGGGGGGCGCCCTGGTGGGTTGTGCCCACCCAGGTGCCCCCCTCCTATGGTTCTTGGCTCCAGAAATTCTCCTTTATTATATAAAAAATCCTTGCGATGTTTTGTTCCAATCCGAGAACTTTTATTTCTGCACAAAAACAACACCATGGTAGTTCTGCTGAAAACAACGTCAGTCCGGGTTAGTTTCATTCAAATCGTGCAAATTAGAGTCCAAAACAAGAGGAAAAGCATTAGGAAAAGTAGATACGACGGAGACGTATCAACTCCCCCAAGCTTAAACCTTTGCTTGTCCTCAAGCAATTCAGTTGATAAACTGAAAGTGAAAAAGAAAAACTTTTACGAACTCTTTTGCTCTTGGTTACATAAATAAGCTTAAGTAGCACCCGGGTTTTCAGCAAAGGTTATAACTAACCATGTCGACAATAACTCTTAAAAATTATATTAACTCATATCAATGGCATAATCAACTAGCGAGCAATAATAAGATATCTCAAACAACAACACTTTGTCAAAGCAACCATGATATAATATGACAATAGTGGTATCTCGCTAGACCTTTCTGAGACCGCAAAGCATAAATGCAGAGCACCTCCAAAGTCCGAGCAGCGACTAAACATTGTAATTCATGGTAGAAAAGATCCAGTCATGATGCACCCAACATTAGCTATACACAATGCATGAGGATGACAATAGTGCTCTCAGGTTCTGGCGCTTTATTAAGAAGGTGATGACACAACATAAAGTAAATAAATAGTCCCTTCGTAGAGGGAAGCAGTGATTTGCTGAGGTGCCAGAGCTCAAGTTTTAAAATAGAGGTAAATGAAATTTTGAGAAATGCACCCTTCTTATTTACTTCGCGACCATTAGTTATCGGTATCTTCCATGCTAAACACATTAGTGGCAATTCCCAAGCGATAAAAGTAAAGGTTTACTCCCCCTCCACTAACAATCACACTCCACGGCTTGTCCGAAACAACGGGTGCCGTCCATACCAACAACATTCCTGGGGGAGTTTTGTTTAATTATTTACAATTTGAATTCGGGACTGGGAATCCCTATTACCGCCCCTCTCGTGCAAGGACGAGTGAATAAACACTCATCATGAGAATAACCCGCTTAGCATGGAAGATACTGACTACCTCTTGTCGCTCTATGAACAATCCAGGCACACAAAAAAGGATATTTATTTGAAGTTTTTAGAGGTGGCACATGCAAATTTACTTAGGACGGTAGGGTAATACCGCATATAGGTAGGTATGGTGGAATCATCTGGAATAACTTGGGTTTCAGGGTTTTGATGCACAAGCAGAATTCCCACTTAGTACAGGCGAAGGCTAGCAATTAGGTTGAGAAGCGGCCAGCTAGAGAGCGAAAACGGTCTTGAACATGCATTATGCATAAGTAACATTGGATACTAGCATGAGTAGGATATGAACACCATGAACATAAATATCATAGAGGCTATGTTGGTTTTGATTCAACTACATGCATGAACATGTGCCAAGTCAAGCCACTCGAACATTCAGAGGAGGATACCATATCATCATACTACATCACAATTATTTTAACGCAATGTTGACATCCAAGATAAATCATTATCCACTCCTAGCTACTTAAGCATGGCATGAGAAACTATAATCTCTGAGGGTCATTGCAAACATGTTTGATCATAATGAGCTGAATCATGGATACTAGGTTAAACATATTAACAAACACAGAACAAGTTGAGTTCATACCCGTTTCTCTCTGCCACAACCAGTTCATCAAATATCGTCATTATTGCCTTTCACTTGCACGACCGAACGATATGAAAATAATAATAGTGCAAGAGTGCCGTGGACTAAGCTAGAATCTGCAAACATTTATTCAAAAAGAAGAAAACAAGGTAATATGGGCTCTCTGTTAGATCAACAACAATGCATATGAGAGCCACTCAACATTTTCATCGTGGTCTTCTCCTCGGTTTGACTCAATAAAAAGAAATTTAGAGAAACACAATGAAATACTTTTGGAGTTTTTGGTTTTTTGAAATAAAGCAAATTTAAGAAAGGAAAAACAAAAACAAGAAAAACTATTTACACGGGAGAGCTCCCAAGAAGCAAAAGAAGAACAAGGAAATCTTTTTGGGTTTTCTTTTTAAATACTACAGCTGGTTATACTAGAGAGAAGTAGGAAATATTTTTATATTTTCTCAAAGTTTTTTAAACGCACTAGAAGAAGGCGAGAAAACAAATCTAGCATGGATAATACAATGAAAAAGTGTGGACATCGACAACTGGAATGAAAAGTGTGAACATGAAAGTAATGTCGGTGGAAATACGTACTCCCCCAAGCTTAGGCTTTTGGCCTAACTTGGTAATCACCACTCGAAGAAGCCATGTGGTCCTATGTTGATGTGCTGGGGAGCGGGCACCTGAGGGTCCCATTGCTGAGGCTCCTCCTGTGCCGCAGCCAGGTTTTTCCGGTAGGCAACAATGTCCTCAGGCATAATCCTGTATCCGCCCCTGGCAATAGGATCAAACAAAGTAGGTGCAGGCAAAGGAATAACATCACGGGTAATCTCGCTGAAGACCAAATTATATGGAACATCCATAGTGGTGTTCTTGCTATCAATAAACTGGTGGTGTGCCATAGCTTGACGATCTAAATAAACCTTGGGCAAAGGATAATCATGATGGCGTATCTGAATGTTAAAGTGACTCGCCAAGCGAGTAGCATAAATACCACCATGTATCTTACCCTTGGATCTGTTAATGTGGAGGCGACGTGCCACAATAGCTCCCAAGCTATAAGTGTTGTCGCCGTAAAGTGCACGACGTAAAACAGCAAAGTCAGGCGCACTGAGTGCACCTACCTTCTCTCTAGCAAGCAAACACTTCGCAATGAATAGAGCAAAATAATGCATAGCAGGAAAGTCTAAGCTAGTGGCGGTGACACCTGACACCCCTCTCTCATCCCCCACTATCAGAGTACGGTAAAAACCATCAAACTCCACGGGCCTAGGCTCTACTAAACCACTATCAGAAGGGAGCAAGCATATGTTACAAAATTCAGTAAGCGGTATCTGATGGGGTTTGGCATATAAGCTAAACTGCACCTTAGGGGGATTATTCCTAACTAGGAAATGAAAACTTTGCACAAAGGAATTTGTGAGGAGATGATACTATTTACATTCAGCTGCGATGAAGTCGGTGAGGCCGGCATTAGCAGCATATTGTGCAAACTCTTGAAGGATTCCGGCCCCTTCCATGAATGGGTTATGCGGCTATTCGCACGGCCGTACCTCCACCATTCTCCGGGTGCGGAGATCACTGTCAGATGACTCCCCAATAACACCCTTGGAGTTCTTCTTGGAAGCAAACTTCCTAAAGATACTCATTTTTTTCCTATGAACAAAATTCTGAAATTTTTAGTTCACAAAATTTTTCTCAACAAAACTTCACAAGATTGATAGCAACTACTCATAGGGATGCAAAGAGGCCATATCAAGCATTCAAACTACTTAGAACTCTAAGAATTTAACATTCAAGCTCATCTACAGCAGCACCAAGAGTCACTAATTATTCTAAATATAAAACACTAAAGCAAAAACTAATTGGACCAATGGAGGAGGCACATACCAAGCAACAATCCCCCGAAACAGTTTCAGAAACAGAGCTTCGAGCAAAGAGATAGAAATCCGCAGGTTTGAGAACAAGAACACGAGAGAGAGAGAGAGCAATGGTGATTTTTTTCTGGAGGTAGGTGATGATGTGGGACGAAAAGATAAGTGAGGGGGCCCACGTGGGGACCCCACCAGGGCGCGCCTGGGGGTGCTGGCGCGCCCAGGTGGGTTGTGCCCACCTGGAGCACCCCCCTCTGATGTTATTTGCACCAAAAATTCTTAAATATTCAGATAAAAATCGTATTTAATTTTCAGAGCATTCTGAGAACTTTTATTTTTGGGTCTTTTTTTTATTACACGGAAAACTCAGAAAACAGACAAGGCATGGCATTTTAGTTTATTTCACTAAAAAAACTGAAAACAAAAGGTAGGGACAGAAGGTAGTGCTCACTGAATTCATCAACTTCATACCTCTCAAAAATGATTTATTAATAAGGTTGATCAAGTCTTATTAACAACCACTTCCGATTAGCATGAAACCGAAGAACTTTCGTAAAACACTAAGTTACCTCAATGGGGATATGGATGTCCCCAACAATAAGCATTTCATATTTCTTTTTGCCAGTAGGTAGAGGTAGTTGGAAACTTCCAATAGTGATTGTCGGAGATTTTTCAATAACATTAATACCATTCACTTGGAATTGTTTCTTCGGAAAGTGCACCGTATGTTCATTACCATTGATATGAAAAGTGACCTTGCTTTTATTGCAATCAATAACAGCCCCTGCAATATTCAAGAAGGGTCTACCGAGGATAATCGACATGTTGTCATCCTTGGGCATCTCAAGTATAACAAAGTCAGTTAAGATAGTAATATTAGCAACAACAACGAGCACATCCTCACAAATACCGATAGGTATGGTAGTTGATTTATCAGCCATTTGCAAAGATATTTTAGTAGGTGTGAGTTTATTCAAATCAAGTCTTTTATATAAAGAGACATGCATAACACTAACACCTGCACCTAAATCACATAAAGCAGTTTTCACATAATTTCTTTTGATGGAGCAAGGTATAGTTGGTATTCCCGGATCTCCAAGTTTTTTAGGTACTCCATCCTTAAAAGTATAATTAGCAAGCATGGTGGAGATTTCAGCTTCCGGTATTTTTCTCTTATTGGTGATGATGTCTTTCATGTACTTTGCATAAGGAGGCATTTTTAAGATATCAGTCAAGCGAGTAAGCAAAAAGACTGGCCTCAACATTTCAGCAAAGCGTTCAAATTCTTCATCATCTTTCTTTTTGGTTAACTTAGGTGGAAAGGGCATAGGTTTTTGAACCCACGGTTCTCTTTCCCTACCATGTTTTCTAGCAACAAAGTCTCTTTTATCATATCTTTTATTCTTGGGTTGTGGGTTATCAAGATCAACTGTTGGTTCTATCTCAACATCATTATCTGGTTCTTTATTATTTATTTGAGTGTCTTCATGAACCTCATCATTGTCTTTTTCATTATCAGAAGGTGAGTGTTCACTACCAGATTGAGTTTCAGCATCAGAGATAGGGACTTCATTATCATTATCAGGAGGTTTTTCAACTTCAGGTTCACTAGAGGCATGCAAAGTCCTATCATTTTTCTTCTTCTTTTTCTTTTTAGAAGGACTAGGTACATCAGTGTCAACTCTTTGAGAGTCTTGTTCAATTCTTTTTGGGTGTCCCTTAGGATAAAGTGGTTCCTGAGTCATTCTACCTCCTCTAGTCATTACTCTAACATCATGATCATTGATATTATTATTCATTTCATCAAGCAACTCTCTTTGAGATTTAGCAACTTGTTCTAATTGAGTTTGAACCATAGAAGCATGCTTTTCTACACCTCTAACATCATTTGAGATTCTAAATAACAAGTCACTCAAGCGAGCAATCATATCAGAATTGTATTTCAATTGTTTCATAACATTTGCATTGAAGTGATCTTGCTTTCTAATGTAATTATCAAACTCATAAAGGCATTGACTAGGATGTTTATTATAAGGAATATCACCTTCATAAAACTTTAGTAAAGAATTTACCTCTACCACCTTAGGTGGTGGTGGTGTTTCAAGCCCGTGTATTTCTTCGATAGGTGGTAAATTTTTAACATCCTCTGCCTTAATACCTTTTTCCTTCATGGATTTCTTTTCCTCTTGCATATCTTCAGGACTGAGATATAAGATACCCCTCTTCTTTGGAGTAGGTTTAAGTGGTGGTTCAGGAAGGATCCAATCATCATAATTTTTTAATATGTTATTCAATAATTCTTCAGCTAGTTCAACAGTTCGCTCCCTGAAAACACAACCAGCACAACTATCTAGGAAATCCATAGAAGCATCGGTTAGTTCATTATAGAAGATATCAAGTATTTCATTTTTCTTAAGAGGATGATCAGGCAAAGCATTAAGCAATTGGAGAAGCCTCCCCCAAGCTTGTGGGAGACTCTCTTCTTCAATTTGCGCAAAGTTAAATATTTCCTGTAAGGCAGCTTGTTTCTTATGAGCAGGAAAATATTTTTCAGAGAAGTAATAAATCATATTCTGGGGACTACGCACACAACCAGGAGCAAGAGTATTATACCAAGCCTTAGCATCACCCTTTAATGAGAACGGAAATAATTTGAGCATATAATAATAGCAAATCTTCTCATCATGAGCAAAAAGGGTGGCCATGTGTGGTTTTGGTATTTGATGACATTCTCTATGGACTAATGGTTGCATTGAGTTATATTTGAAGGATTTGTCCATAGGCATTTCTTGAAGTCCATGTGTTGGTTTCAAGGAGTTTATGTGTTGACCAAGGTGCTATTAAAAAATTATCCAAAGATTGGTCATGTGAGAGTTGAGCTTATTGCAAGCATGTCTTGAAGAAGAAGATTGTGTGATCGTTCATGCTTACCTTCAAGGCATCATCCAAATGAAGAGAGTTGGAAAGGTTCAAGGTTGATCAAGACTAAGTCAAGAGTGAATCAAGTTGATCAACACACAAAGCGTAGAAGATGTACCGAGAGGGATCAAGCGATCCCATGGTATGGTAAGCATTGTCAATTACGCTTTGTGTACTAACCCATGGTCTCCGTGAGAGTTCTTTATGGGGTTAGGTTGCGGTGTGCAAGTTCAAGTGGATCATCACGAAGAGATCATATGCTTGAAGCTTGCCGTCCATTGTGGTGGCAATGGACTTGTGAAGATGAGCCAAAGAGTGGCTCACCCATAGTGGAGTATGGGGGAGCAATCAACTAGTCTTCACCGAGCCAACGGAATCAAGAAAGGTGGTCCAACTTGAGGAAGTCAAGATCGTCATCATCTAGCTCAAGTGGACTTTGTACAAGGCAAAGGTTTGCCCTTGATAGGTTTTCTCTTTTACCGGTCTCATGGTGGTAGTTGGGAGACCGGGTTATAGGATCGATTGCCGTACTATCAAGGGGGGCTCTCGATGAGTAGCTTGATCGTATCGTTCGTAGAGAGCTCAAACCATTGCATCCTTGCATCATCTTTATTGGTTCTTGTTTGGTTCTTCTCCTTGTGAGATTTGGAGCTTATGGTCATCTTGATGACAAGCTCGAGTTCATCGAAAACGGAGTTCACATGCTTCTTCTATTGCGTTTTCGGTGTTGGAAGTTTTACCGGTCTTATTCGAGGAAGGGTTCTCACCTTTTTCTTATGGGCCTTTTCTAATTTCCTTCTTATTGTTATTTCTATCAAGATTGTGTTAGCCCTTGTCGCTAGCTTTCCAACAAACTTGGTTTCGTTGAATTCGGAGTCCGTTTGCAGAAGTTGTGTCAGTTTTGGTGTCCTTAAAAAGGCTGCAGCGGTACTACCGCTCATGGGAGTGGTACTACCGCTTGGAGGGGATGTAATTTTTTACTACCGCTCTTGGGAGCAGTACTACCGCTTGGAGCGGATGTAATTTTTTACTACCGCGCCAGAGCGGTACTACCGCGGCTACTTCCATGGCTACTTCTGCTCCGGACCAAAAATTCATCTTAAGTCCTGCGATGGTAGGCACGGATGTATTTTTTTAGTACCGCTCGCAAGCAGTAGTACCGCTACCCCTAGCGGTAGTACCATGAGGATGAGCGGTAGTACCGCTCCGGCGGTTCTACCGGCCTTTTGCCTCCTCGCTGTTGTTTTTCAAAGGGCTTCCACCGCCCTAGCGGTAGTACCGCTCCCATGAGCGGTAGTACCGCTCTGTGCGGGCTGTGAGCATAACGGTTTGATTTTTCCCCACCTATAAAAGGGGGTCTTCTTCCCCAATGAACCTTATCCTTTGAGCTCTTGTTCTTCCCCCATTGTTGACCTTCTTCGAGCTTGCTATCTCTCAATCCCTCCATGGATTCTTGCTAGTTTCGGCGGGAAAAGAGAGAGGAGATCTAGATCTACGTTTCCACCAATCACTTTCTCCTCTAGGTGAGGGGAACCCTTTGGATCTAGATCTTGGAGTTCTTCGTGTTCTCTTCTTCGTTCTTCCTCTCATTTTCCTCCCTAGCATTAGTTGCTTTGGTGGGATTTGAGAGAGAAGGACTTGGGCACTCCGTGTGCCCTTGCCATTGCATTTGTTGCATCGGTTTGAGTTCTCCACGGTGATACGTGGAAGTGAAGTTGAGTAGCTTATTACTCTTGGGTGCTTGGTACCCTTGAGCTTGTTCCTCTTGGGTGCTTGGGCGCCCTAGACGGTTGGTGGTGTTCGGAGCTCAATCATTATGGTGTAAAGCTCCGGGCAAGCGTCGGGGTCTCCAATTAGGTTGTGGAGATCACCCCGAGCAATTTGACGGGTACCAGTGACCGCCCCCAAGGGTTGCCAAAGCGTACGGGTTCGGTGACTGCCCCCAAGGGTTGCCATTTGTATGGGTTCGGTGACCGCCCTCAAGGGTCCCTTAGTGGAATCACGGCATCTTGCATTGTGCGAAGGCGTGAGGAGATTACGGTGGCCCTACTGGCTTCTTGGGGAGCATTGTGCCTCCACACCGCTCCAAACAGAGATTAGCATCCGCAAGGGTGTGAACTTCGGGATACATCGTCGTCTCCACGTGCGTCGGTTATCTCTTACCCGAGCCCTTTTACTTATGCACTTTACTTTGTGATAGCCATATTGTTTCTTGTCATATATCTTGCTATCACTTAGTTGTTTATCTTGCTTAGCATAAGTTGTTGGTGCACATAGGTGAGCCTAGTTGTTGTAGGTTTTGTGCTAGACAAATTAACCGCTAGGTTTATTCTGCATTTGTTCAAGCCTAAACCGTAATTATTTTAAAGCGCCTATTCACCCCCTCTCTAGGCGACATCCTCGATCTTTCAATTGGTATCAGAGCCTCGTCTCTCTTTATAGGGCTTAACCGCCTAGAGAGTAAGGATGTCGACTAGGGGCTGAGGATTCTCTGACACTCTTAGTTTCGATGGCACAAATTTTGATGTTTGGGTAATTCGCATGCTTAATCTCTTTATAGTCACGGACCCAAATTTAGAGTGAATTGTAGATATGGGTTTTTCTCCTCCAAAGGTCCCCAAAGATTATCTTTAGAGGATGAGAAAAACTCTTATCTCAATGATCAAGCTTCTAATGTGCTTTTTGATGCTTTGAGCAATGTAGTTATCTTTCAACTCATGCCGTTTCGGGATGCTCATGAGTTGTGGACAAAGCTTCAAGATAAATATGGCATGTCCAAGATTTGTGGGGATGATTGTCCTCCCTCCACCTCTGGTCGTATAGTCTTCTCAACTTCTTCTACTTCACCTACATGTGGTTTGCCACAAGGTAATGCTATGGTGAGTAGTGTTGGTCATTGCAATGATGATAGTATGCTTATTGTGGATGATCTTTCATCACTATCTTATTGCAATGCTCCTTCTTTGGGCTTTAACACTTCGAGCACTCCAAATGTTTCACATGCTTGTGTTGATAGTCCTTGCATATCATGTAGAAATTGCTTGACTAAATCTCATGATGATATGCTTGCTATGTCTTGTTGCCATGATAAAAATGCATCTATTTCCTCGAATTGTTGTGCTAACAATGTAGAGGAAACCCAACACTCCATGGAACAAGATGTGGTTTTTAATGGTGCTTCAAGGGATCCTACATTATCATCTATTGTGTTTTGCCTTATGGCCAAGGCTTCAAAGGTATCTCCTACCTTGAACCCCAATATGTCTCTTGATGGTGATGTTGATGCTAATGATGATGAGGATAATGATGAAGAGAATGATAATGTTGCCTCCTTAAAAACTAAGGGGGAAATGATTTTTAAAGCTCTTCATAAAAATAAAATTGCTCGTTCCAACTTCATGGAAATCATGTCCATTGCCATTGAGGGCAAGAGATATATTGATGAGTTCGAATCTTGTCTTGAGGAGCATGAGGTCACCATTGAGAAAATGGAAGGTCATGAGAGTGATTACGCTAATGAGATCGTGGACCTCTCTCAAGCTCTTGAACTTGAACAAACCACCAAGGAATCTCTTGAGGTGACCTTTGCTCTAGAATTGTCTAGAATAAAGGAATCCCGTGATAGAGCTCTCGAGGTGGCTAATGATTTCAAAAATAAAATTGCTAAGCTTGAAGTTGCTCATGCTAAACTCCTTGAGGACTTTAAGCACCTCGAAAATGGCTCAAGGGTCATTAAGAGTGAGCTCATCGAACTCACCGAGTCTCATGTTCAACTTAAAGCTTCTTATTCTAAAGAGCTTGCGAAGTTGCCTTCTCCTCTTGTTGTTAATGATGATGCTTGTGCTACTAACTCTATTTCTAGTGAAGCATCCATTTTGAAGGAGAATGTTGAGCTAAGGGCTCAACTTGAGTTGCTATCTAGCAATTATGAGAAGTTGGAAGAAAATCATGTAAAGCTCACAAGCTCTCATGATGATCTTCTAGAATCCCATAATGTGCTTAAGATAGCTCATGAGGCTATGTCTAAGGTAACATCTAGTGAGTCTCATGTGGATACTAGCACTATTTCAAGTCAAAATGCTATATTGCCATGTGCTAGTCCTTGTAAGTCATCCACTCATAACATTGGTACATCTTGTGATGAATTACTTTCCTTGCCTTGTTGCTCTAACAATGAAGCTTATACTTCCTCTAGTACTTGTGTTGATACTAACCATGTAGAGGAAATCGAAGAGCTCAAGGCCCAAGTCGCTTCCTTGAAGAAAGACTTGGAAGAGTGTAATGAAGGGAAGTCCACACTCAACAATATCTTGAGTGTGCAAAAATCCCCCAATGACAAAGGTGGACTTGGATTCAACTCCAATAAGAAGAAGAAGTCCAAGAGAATCAAGAAGAAGGGCCAAGAACAAGTCAAGAATTCGGCCAAGATTATTTGCTTCAAGTGCAAAATTGAAGGGCATCATGTTAGATCTTGCCCATTGAAGAAGAAGCCCATTAATGACAAGCAACAAGGGAAGTGGCCACAAGTTCATTCTCATGCTCAACCTCAAGTTGAAGAAAGGCCTCTTCCCAAGAAGACTCAAGCTAATGCTTCTCAAGTTGAGAAATCAAGTGAGAAGAAAGTGGAGAGTAGACGTTGCTACTTATGTCGTGAGAAAGGTCACGTCGCTTCTTCATGCACTAGTGATAACTTATCCAACCCAGTTATTGATGATATCTATTCCCTTAGGAAGGATAAGGGTGGCAATGTGTTTACCAAGTTTGTTGGTAATCAAAGTGGTTTCAAGCAAAGAACCATTTGGGTTGCCAAGCCTATTGTGACTAACCTCTTAGGACCCAACTTGGTTGGGGACCAACAAGCTCAAACTTGATCAATAGGTGTTGTTGGAGGTCATTGGAGACTTGGCTACATTATGAAGAGTTAAGGGGTCTTCATCATTCATATTGTCTCAAGCCAAGTCATTCGGATTATCAAGTTTCTATCTTATATCCAATGTTCCTCCTTGCGGTAACTCGTGCTTAAATTGTTTACATTGAAAGTTACTTGCTCCTTTTGCATGTTTTGGTTTTGTACCATGCATGTGTTTGTATATGTTGTGCTTCCAACTTGCTTATCTTGAGCAATCAAGTATGTGTGTGTTGGTTTGCACAGCATGTACGTGTGTGTCATGCGTTGAGCCTTTATGCTTCTTGTTTGTATCCTAGTTGGCTCGTGTGAGAGATTAATGGAACATCCCATTTTGGGGGCGTGATGTGCTTTGTGCACCTCACAATCCTATAAATATGTGTACATGAGGAATACCATCTAGTATTGATATTACAAGATTATCTAGTCTCTAGGTGGTATGTCTCTCATGAGAAATTCAAATTCTAAAAAGTCCATTAATTATCTCTTGTTGGATACTCTTATTGCCTCTTGTTAAGTTTTCCTTGGTATCACATTATGGGGGAGTAATATGCTATGTGCATATTACAAGCCTAGAAAATGTGTACATTTGAGATATTGTCACTTAGAGTTGATATTATTAATTATCTTGTTCCTAGGTGACATGTTAGCTCCACAAGTTGCAACTTGTTTGTGTTTGTTGTGAAGATGATGTTGGATATCCTTGTTATCTACCACCAGGAATTATTTCCAAATACTTCTTGTATTTTGACAATTGGTACTCACTTATGTGTGGTAGAATTTATTGATCATCTTTACATTGGCTTTTGTTTTTATTTGCCTTATCTCTTGCCAAGGATTGTGTCAACTCCCGTTGTCTTCCATACCACTTGTGGATCTTGTTAATTTCTTGTTCTTGTCTAGTGTTTTTCTAGATATAGTGAAAGTGGTGATCCCACCTTGTGCATTTTGTATTCAAATGCAAATTCTCTATAATGCACAACTCGTGGGGGAGCTATCCTATTTTCTTTAGAACACTCTTCTTGTGATCCTTATCAAGTGTGCTTTGGTGGAAGGCAAGCCGTTTCTTTTTGGTACTTTGTGCCATCATGAAACTTTGTACAGGGCATGGTTTGTTTGGAACCTTCTTCTCTTTAGGGAGTTCGATATCCGTCTTTTGCGTGTATCAATGGATATCTCATTCCTTGATGTATCTTTAATGATATCTTCCAAGTGATGATTTCTCCATTTGGTATCCTTTTTCACTTGGTATTTCTTTTTCTTTTGGTATCGGTCCCTGAAAGTCTTGAGCATGCATAATTACTTCATGTATTTTCTTTGGCATGCTTTCTTTCTTTGACCCAATATATAAGAGAAACTCCACCTAGTCTCAATTTGGATGAGATGTGCATGAAATTCATTTTCATATATCTATATGCACATATTTATGTGGAGTTTGTCCTATGTATTGGTGTTTCTAACTCTTTGGTCCCAATGAGTTTGGGTACCATTTTGTTTGTGTTATTGTTCTAGGAACAATTGGAGATGCATTGGATGCTCGGCTCACTCACAAGGAAGGTGCTATCACCATGTGCTTATTGGAGTCAAGCTAGGATGATCAATGAACTACTATCTACCTTCGATTGGTATCTCTACATCCTTCCAATGCTATCTCGGTAACTAGTATCTATTCATGCATACATTTCTTGCACTCAACCTTGTGTAGGTTGCATCATGGCATGAATTTCTTGATTCGTTCTTATGATACTTGTTTCCTTTCTCAAAGCATCCCAACGATGATCTCGTGTTGCTAGTTGTGATGTCTTTGATGATTGTGTGGTAGGAGTTCATTTATATACAATAAGACCATATCTGGCCATGTGCTATGCTTTCAAGCAAATATCTTATTGGTATATTTATGACTTCCTTGTGGATATCTTGTTCTTTCCTTGTGTAACCATTTCGTGTGTACATCCTTCTTTGTGGATTGATATCATCATGATTCTCATCTACCTAGAATCTTTTACACTTGAGAGAAGTTACATATCTAGGTGATATCCTTATTCTTTCACGTTCACCTTTTCTGTGGTGGTTTTGTGAAAGGATTTATCTTGAGTGCGGGTCTTATCTCATTGCATCTTGACGCACTCTTTTTGTGTGAAGATCTTTTTCCTCATGCTTGCCTTGACGAGGCCTTTGCCATCGTAATTGGTATCCCTCGTCTTGATGAGGCTTTCTTTTTTTTATCTTCACCATGGGTTGTCACAAGCATTGGTTCTTAATTTGCATA
The DNA here is from genome assembly GCA_011799875.1 of Thinopyrum elongatum. Classification (NCBI taxonomy): domain Eukaryota; kingdom Viridiplantae; phylum Streptophyta; class Magnoliopsida; order Poales; family Poaceae; genus Thinopyrum; species Thinopyrum elongatum. The sequence continues at coordinate 494,413,126 of CM022297.1, read as the reverse complement.
TTAGAAAGCTTGTGTATCCATTTGCTTGTTGTGTGTGTGGGAAGGACATGTCTTGCACCTTGTATCTCATTTATTCAAGACTATGTTGATGCTTAATGCTCATCCTTATATTAGTCTTCTCAAGTGCTTTGCCATGACTCACACACATCACTTTGGTCGAGCCTAATCTTAAGTTGCCCCTTTTACATGTTGCTCAACCATGTGTTTGTTGCAAGTGCTAGGCCGTGTTTCCTATATGCTCACTTGCACTTGTTGTGAGCTTCTATTGATTTTGGGGGCGTGATGATCCTATTTTGTGCCCGTTGTATTCAAATACAAATATTCTTATTTGTGCACAAATCATGGGGAGCTTCTCTAGTTTCTTTAGAACACTCCTTTGCTCATATCATAATATCTTATTCATGTGGCTCGTAGGAGCATTGGTCTTGTTAGTTCAATTGGTATCTTTTGATAGCTTGTTTCAATTGGTATCTTTTGATTGCCTGATTGCTTGTTTCTCTCTTTGTTATGTCTTTGTGGCATATCATTCTTTAGCAATCTTTGAGCCTCAATATATTTTGTCTTCCTCCAAGTATTTACCTTTGGATATGTGTAGTGCATTCCACTCTCTTATTGAGAAATACACAATTTATGGAGGAACACAATTTATATTGGCCTTCTTTGCTTTTCGCCCATTTTGGCAATCGATGCCAATGGGGGAGAAGTTTCAGAGAGTTTTGTGGAAAAGTTTAGAGAGTCATCTCTTCTTGCTTTGGTTTTGTTCCTAAGCTTTTGCATCTCATACGCATGCATTATTGGTTGGTGCATTGCATGGTGATGCATAATTCCTTGTATAAACTCTCTTGAAAGTGATTGTCATTAATTACCAAAATGGGGGAGATTGAAAGGACATGTGGTGCCCCCATGTGTGGTTTTGGTAATTGATGACATTCTCTATGGACTAATGGTTGCATTGAGTTATATTTGAAGGATTTGTCCATAGGCATTTCTTGAAGTCCATGTGTTGGTTTCAAGGAGTTTATGTGTTGACCAAGGTGCTATTAAGGAATTATCCAAAGATTGGTCATGTGAGAGTTGAGCTTATTGCAAGCATGTCTTGAAGAAGAAGATCGTGTGATCGTTCATGCTTACCTTCAAGGCATCATCCAAATGAAGAGAGTTGGAAAGGTTCAAGGTTGATCAAGACTAAGTCAAGAGTGAATCAAGTTGATCAACACACAAAGCGTAGAAGATGTACCGAGAGGGATCAAGCGATCCCATGGTATGGTAAGCATTGTCAATTACGCTTTGTGTACTAACCCATGGTCTTCGTGAGAGTTCTTTATGGGGTTAGGTTGCAGTGTGCAAGTTCAAGTGGATCATCACGAAGAGATCATATGCTTGAAGCTTGCCGTCCATTGTGGTGGCAATGGACTTGTGAAGATGAGCCAAAGAGTGGCTCACCCATAGTGGAGTATGGGGGAGCAATCAACTAGTCTTCACCGAGCCAACGGAATCAAGAAAGGTGGTCCAACTTGAGGAAGTCAAGATCGTCATCATCTAGCTCAAGTGGACTTTGTGCAAGGCAAAGGTTTGCCCTTGATAGGTTTTCTCTTTTACCGGTCTCATGGTGGTAGTTGGGAGACCGGGTTATAGGATCGATTGTCGTACTATCAAGGGGGGCTCTCGATGAGTAGCTTGATCGTATCGTTCGTAGAGAGCTCAAACCATTGCATCCTTGCATCATCTTTATTGGTTCTTGTTTGGTTCTTCTCCTTGTGAGATTTGGAGCTTATGGTCATCTTGATGACAAGCTCGAGTTCATCGAAGACGGAGTTCACATGCTTCTTCTATTGCGTTTTCGGTGTTGGAGGTTTTACCGGTCTTATTCGAGGAAGGGTTCTCACCTTTTTCTTATGGGCCTTTTCTAATTTCCTTCTTATTGTTATTTCTATCAAGATTGTGTTAGCCCTTGTCGCTAGCTTTCCAACAAACTTGGTTTCGTTGAATTCGGAGTCCGTTTGCAGAAGTTGTGTCAGTTTTGGTGTCCTTAAAAAGGCTGCAGTGGTACTACTGGTCATGGGGGCGGTACTACCGCTTGGAGGGGATGTAATTTTTTACTACCGCTCTTGGGAGCGGTACTACCGCTTGGAGCGGATGTAATTTTTTACTACCGCGGCTACTTCCGTGGCTACTTCTGCTCCGGACCAAAAACTCGTCTTAAGTCCAGCGGTGGTAGGTACGGATGTATTTTTTTAGTACCGCTACCCTTAGCGGTAGTATCGCTACCCCTAGCGGTAGTACCGTGAGGACGAGCGGTAGTACCGCTCCGGCGGTTCTACCGGCCTTTTGCCTCCTCACTGCTGTTTTTCAAAGGGCTTCCACCGCCCTAGCGGTAGTACCGCTCCCATGAGCGGTAGTACCGCTCTGTGCGGGCTATGAGCATAACGGTTGGATTTTTCCCCACCTATAAAAGGGGGTCTTCTTCCCCAATGAACCTTATCCTTTGAGCTCTTGTTCTTCCCGCATTGTTAACCTTCTTCGAGCTTGCTATCTCTCAATCCCTCCATGGATTCTTGCTAGTTTTGGGGGGAAAAGAGAGAGGAGATCTAGATATACGTTTCCACCAATCACTTTCTCCTCTAGGTGAGGGGAACCCTTTGGATCTAGATCTTGGAGTTCTTCATGTTCTCTTCTTCGTTCATCCTCTCATTTTCCTCCCTAGCATTAGTTGCTTTGGTGGGATTTGAGAGAGAAGGACTTGGGCACTCCGTGTGCCCTTGCCATTGCATTTGGTGCATCGGTTTGAGTTCTCCACGGTGATACGTGGAAGTGAAGTTGAGTAGCTTATTACTCTTGGGTGCTTGGTACCCTTGAGCTTGTTCCTCTTGGGTGCTTGGGCACCCTAGATGGTTGGTGGTGTTCGGAGCTCAATCATTGTGGTGTAAAGCTCCGGGCAAGCGTCGGGGTCACCAATTAGGTTGTGGAGATCGCCCCGAGCAATTTGACGAGTACCGGTGACCGCCCCCAAGGGTTGCCAAAGTGTACGGGTTCGGTGACCGCCCCCAAGGGTTGCCATTTGTACGGGTTCGGTGACCGCCCTCAAGGGTCCCTTAGTGGAATCACGGCATCTTGCATTGTGCGAGGACGTGAGGAGATTACGGTGGCCCTAGTGGCTTCTTGGGGAGCATTGTGCCTCCACACCACTCCAAATGGAGATTAGCATCCGCAAGGGTGTGAACTTCGGGATACATCGTCGTCTCAACGTGCGTCGGTTATCTCTTACCCGAGCCCTTTTACTTATGCAGTTTACTTTGTGATAGTCATATTGTTTCTTGTCATATATCTTGCTATCACTTAGTTGTTTATCTTGCTTAGCATAAGTTGTTGGTGCACATAGGTGAGCCTAGTTGTTGTAGGTTTTGTGCTAGACAAATTAACCGCTAGGTTTATTCCGCATTAGTTAAAGCCTAAACCGTAATTATTTTAAAGTGCCTATTCACCCCCCCCCCTTCTAGGCGACATCCTCGATCTTTCAACGGTAACAGTAATAGCAATGATTTTGTAGCAAGTGCAAGAGTAACAATAGCAGTGGTAACTTAGCAAGAACAATATGAGAGAAATTCGTAGGCATTGGATCGGTGAATTTGTTGGATGATATTCATCATATAACAGTCATAACCTAGGGCGATACAGCACTAGCTCCAGTTCATTAATATAATGTAGGCATGTATTCCGTAAATAGTCATACGTGCTTATGGAAAGAACTTGCATGACATCTTTGTTGGGGAATGTAGCATGCAATTTCAAAAAAATTCTACGCTCACGCAAGATCTATCTAGGAGATTCATAGCAACGAGAGGGGGAGAGTGTGTCCACGTACCCTCGTAGACTGAAAGCTGAAGCGTTAGCTTAACGCGGTTGATGTAGTCGAACGTCTTCTCGATTCAACCTATCAAGCACCGAACGTACGGCACCTCCGAGTTCTGCACATGTTCAGCTCGGTGACGTCCCTCGAACTCTTGATCTAGTAAAGTGTCGAGGGAGAGTTTCATCACCACGACGGCGTGGTGACGGTGATGGTGAAGTGATCCGCGCAGGGGTTCACCTAAGCACTACGACAATATGACCGGAGGAGTAAACGGTGGAGGGGGGCTCCGCACACGTCTAAGAACAATTGGTGTGTCCTTGGAGGCGCCCCCCGCCCCCGTATATAAAGGAGGGAGCGGGGAGGAGGCCGGCCTAGGGGCGCCCCAAGTGGGAGGAGTCCCACTTGGGCTCCTAGTAGGATTCGGCCCCCCCTTTCCTTTTACCGGAAGGGGAAAGGGGGAAGGAGAGGGAGGAGGAGAAGGAAAGGGGGGCGCCGCCCCCTCCCCTTGTCCAATTCAGACTCCCCATGGGGGGGGGCGTGGCCACCCCTTGTGGGCTGCCTAGCCTCCCTCCTATGGCCCATATCTTTCCCTCGGGGGTTCTAGTAACCCCCCCGGTACTCCGATACGTACCCGATACATTCCGAAACACTTCCGGAGTCCAAATACTATCGTCCAATATATCAATATTTACCTCTCGACCATTTCGAGAGTCCTTGTCATGTCCGTGAACTCATCCGGGACTCCGAACAATCTTCGGTCACCAAAACACATAACTCATAATACAAATCGTCATCGAACGTTAAGCGTGCGGACCCTACGGGTTCGAGAACTATGTAGACATGACCGAGACACATCTCCAGTCAATAACCAACAGCGGAACCTGGATGCTCATATTGGTTCCTACATATTCTACAAAGATCTTTATCGGTCAAACCGCAATGACAACATACGTCATTCCTTTTGTCATTGATATGTTACTTGCCCGAGATTCGATCGTCGGTATCTCCATACCTAGTTCAATCTCGTTACCGGCAAGTCTCTTTACTCGTTCCGTAATGCATCATCCCGTAACTAACTCATTAGTCATATTGTTTGCAAGGCTTATCATGATGTGCATTACCGAGAGGGCCCAGAGATACCTCTCCGATACTCAGAGTGACAAATCCTAATCTCGATCTATGCCAACCCAACAAACACCTTCGGAGACACCTGTAGAGCATCTTTATAATCACCCAGTTACGTTGTGACGTTTGATAGCACACAAGGTGTTCCTCCGATATTCGGGAGTTGCATAATCTCATAGTCAAAGGAATATGTATAAGTCATGAAGAAAGCAATAGCAATAAAACTTAACGATCATTATGCTAAGCTAACGAATGGTTCTTGCCCATCACATCATTCTCATAATGATGTGATCCCGTTTATCAAATGACAACACATGTCTATGGTTAGGAAACTTATCCATCTTTGATCAACGAGCTAGTCTAGTAGAGGCTTACTAGGGACTCGGTGTTTTGTCTATGTATTCACACATGTATCAAGTTTCCGGTTAATACAATTCTAGCATGAATAATAAACATTTATCATGATATAAGGAAATATAAATAACAACTTTATTATTGCCTCTAGGGCATATTTCCTTCAGTCTCCCACTTGCACTAGAGTCAATAATCTAGATTACATAGTAATGATTCTAACACCCATGGAGTCTTGGTGCTGATCATGTTTTGCTCGTGGAAGAGGCTTAGTCAATGGGTCTGCCACATTCAGATCCGTATGTATTTTGCAAATCTCTATGTCTCCCTCCTTGACTTGATCACGGATAGAGTTGAAGCGTCTCTTGATGTGTTTGGTTCTTTTGTGAAATCTGGATTCCTTCGCCAAGGCAATTGCTCCAGTATTGTCACAAAAGATTTTCATTGGACCCGATGCACTAGGTATTACGCCTAGATCGGATATGAACTCCTTCATCCAGACTTCTTCATTTGTTGCTTCCGAAGCAGCTATATACTCCGCTTCACACGTAGATCCCGGCACGACGCTTTGCTTGGAACTACACCAACTGACAGCTCCACCATTCAATATAAATACATATCCGGATTGTGACTTAGAGTCATCCGGATCAGTGTCAAAGCTAGCATCAACGTAACCATTTACGACGAGCTCTTTGTCACCTCCATAAACGAGAAACATATCCTTAGTCCTTTTCAGGTATTTCAGGATGTTCTTGGCCACTGTCCAGTGATCCACTCCTGGATTACTTTGTTACCTCCCTGCTAGACTTATAGCAAGGCACACATCAGGTCTGGTACACAGCATTGTATACATGATAGAACCTATGGCTGAGGCATAGGGAATGACTTTCATTTTCTCTCTATCTTCTGCAGTGGTCGGGCATTGAGTCTGACTCAATTTCACACCTTGTAACACAGGCAAGAACCCTTTATTTGATTGATCTATTTTGAAATTCTTCAAAATTTTATCAAGGTATGTGCTTTGTGAAAGTCCAATTAAGCGTCTTGATCTATCTCTATAGATCTTGATGCCCAATATATAAGCAGCTTCACAGAGGTCTTTCATTGAAAAATTCTTATTCAATTATCCTTTTATGCTATCCAGAAATTCTATATCATTTCCAATCAACAATATGTCATCCACATATAATATTAGAAATGCTAAAGAGCTCCCACTCACTTTCTTTTTTAACACAGTACAGACGCAATCGCTCATATACACGTGCATACACTCACCCCTATGAACGCACACACGCACACCCAACCCCTATGAGCACCTCCGAAAGACTGAGCCGGCATATCATCTTGAAATTTACGAAGTCACCGTAGGCACCTCGTCGTCGACGGGAACGTCTCCTCCCACTGAATGCGCATCGCCGGAAATCCTGAAATAAATCCAGGAATAAATGCGAGCACCAGGATTTGAACCCTGGTGGGCTGGGGATACCACAGTCCCTCTAACCATCCAACCACAGGTTGGTTTGCTCCCACTCACTTTCTTGTAAATACAGGCTTCTCCAAAAGTCTGTATAAAACCATATGCTTTGATCACACTATCAAAGCGTATATTCCAACTCCGAGATGCTTGCACCAGTCCATAAATAGATCGCTGGAGCTTGCACACTTTGTTAGCACCTTTAGGATCGACAAAACCTTCTGGTTGCATCATATACAACTCTTCTTTAAGAAATCCATTAAGGAATGCAGTTTTGACGTCCATTTGCCAGATTTCATAATCATAAAATGCGGCAATTGCTAACATGATTCGGACAGACTTAAGCATCGCTACGGGTGAGAAGGTCTCATCGTAGTCAACTCCTTGAACTTGTCAAAAACCTTTTGCAACAAGTCGAGCTTTCTAGATAGTAATATTACCATCAGTGTCAGTCTTCTTCTTGAAGATCCATTTATTCTCTATGGCTTGCCGATCATCGGGCAAGTCAACCAAAGTCTACACTTTGTTCTCATACATGGATCCCATCTCAGATTTCAAGGCCTCAAGCCATTTCGCGGAATCTGGGCTCATCATCGCTTCCTCATAGTTCGTAGGTTCGTCATGGTCTAGTAACATGACTTCCAGAACAGGATTATCGTACCACTCTGGTGCGGAACGTACTCTGGTTAACCTACGAGGTTCTGTAGAAACTTGATCTAAAGTTTCATGATCATAATCATTAGCTTCCTCACTAATTGGTATAGGCATCACGGGAACTGTTTTCTGTGATGAGCTATTCTCCAATTCGAGAGAAGGTACAATTACCTCATCAAGTTCTTCTTTCCTCCCACTCACTTCTTTCGAGAGAAACTCCTTCTCTAGAAAGGATCCATTCTTAGCAACAAATATCTTGCCTTCGGATCTGTGATAGAAGGTGTACCCAACAGTCTCTTTTGGGTATCCTATGAAGACACACTTCTCTGATTTGGGTTCGAGCTTATCAGGCTGAAGCTTTTTCACATAAGTATCGCAACCCCAAACTTTAAGAAACGACAGCTTAGGTTTCTTGCCAAACCACAGTTCATATGGTGTAGTCTCAACGGATTTAGATGGTGCCCTATTTAATGTGAATGCAGCTGTCTCTAATGCATAACCCCAAAACGATAGTGGTAAATCGGTAAGAGACATCATAGATCGCACCATATCTAATAAAGTACGGTAACGACGTTCGGACACACCATTACACTGTGGTGTTCCAGGTGGCGTGAGTTGTGAAACTATTCCACATTGTTTTAAATGAAGGCCAAACTCGTAACTCAAATATTCGCCTCCGCGATCAGATCGTAGAAACTTTATTTTCTTGTTACGATGATTTTCCACTTCACTCTGAAATTCTTTGAACTTTTCAAATGTTTCAGACTTGTGTTTCATTAAGTAGATATACCCATATCTACTCAAATCATCTGTGAAGGTCAGAAAATAACGATACCCGCCGCAAGCCTCAACACTCATCGGACCACATACATCGGTATGTATTATTTCCAATAAGTCAGTGGCTCGCTCCATTGTTCTGGAGAACGGAGTCTTAGTCATCTTGCCCATGAGGCATGGTTCACAAGCATCAAATGATTCATAATCAAGTGATTCCAAAAGTCCATCCGCATGGAGTTTCTTCATGCGCTTTACACCAATATGACCTAAAACGACAGTGCCACAAATATGTTGCACTATCATTATCAACTTTGCATCTTTTGGCATTAATATTATGAATATGTGTATCACCACGATCGAGATTCAACAAAAATAGACCACTCTTCAAGGATGCATGACCATAAAAGATATTACTCATATAAATAGAACGACCATTATTCTCTGAATTAAATGAATAACCGTCTCGCATTAAACAAGATCCAGATATAATGTTCATGCTCAACGCTGGCACCAAATAACAATTATTCAGGTCTAAAACTAATCCCGAAGGTAGATGTAGAGGTAGCGTGCCAACGGCGATCACATCGACCTTGGAACCATTCCCGACGCGCATCGTCACCTCATCCTTAGCTAATTTTTGTTTAATCCGTAGCCCCTGTTTCGAGTTGCAAATATGAGCAACAGAACCAATATCAAATACCCAGGCGCTACTACGAGCATTAGTAAGGTACACATCAATAACATGTATATCAAATATACCTTTGTTCACTTTGCCATCCTTCTTATCCGCCAAATACTTGGGGCAGTTCCACTTCTAGTGACTAGTCCCTTTGCAGTAGAAGCACTCAGTTTCAGGCTTAGGTCCAGACTTGGGCTTCTTCCCAGGAGTGGCAACTTGCATGCCATTCTTCTTGAAGTTCCCCTTCTGTCCTTTGCCCTTTTTCTTGAAACTAGTGGTCTTGTTAACCATCAACACTTGATGCTCCTTCTTGATTTCTACCTCCGCAGCTTTGAGCATAGCGAAGAGCTCGGGAATTGTATTATCCATCCCTTGCATGTTATAGTTCATCACGAAGCCTTTGTAGCTTGGTGGCAGTGATTGAAGAACTCTGTCAATAACACTATCATCCGGAAGATTAACTCCCAGCTGAGTCAAGTGATTATGATATCCAGACATTCTGAGTATGTGTTCACTTACAGAATTGTTCTCCTCCATCTTGCAGCTATAGAACTTGTTGGAGGCTTCATATCTCTCAACTCGGGCATTTGCTTGAAATATTAACTTCAACTCCTGGAACATCTCATATGGTCCATGACGTTCAAAACGTCTTTGAAGTCCCGATTCTAAGCCGTAAAGCATGGCACACTGAACTATCAAGTAGTCTTCAGATCGAGCTTGCCAGATGTTCATAACATCAGCATCTGCTCCTGCAGCAGGCCTTTCACCTAGCGGTGCATCAAGGACATAATTCTTCTATGCAGCAATGAGGATAATCCTCAAGTTACGGACCCAGTCCGTGTAGTTGCTACCATCATCTTTCAACTTAGCTTTCTCTAGGAACGCATTAAAATTCAAGGGAACGGTAGCACGGGCCATTGATCTACAACATAGATATGCAAAAACTATCAGGATTAAGTTCATGATAAATTAAGTTCAATTAATCATATTACTTAAGAACTCCCACTTAGATAGACATCCCTCGAGTTATCTAAATGACCATGTGATCCATATCAACTAAACCATGTCCGATCATCACGTGAGATGGAGTAGTCTTCAATGGTGAACATCTCTATGTTGATCATATCTACTATATGATTCACGTTCGACCTTTCGGTCTCCAGTGTTCCGAGGCCATGTCTGTACATGCTAGGCTCGTCAAGTTTAACCCGAGTATTCTGCACGTGCAAAACTGTCTTGCACCCGTTGTATGTGAACGTAGAGCTTATCACACCCGATCATCACGTGGTGTCTCGGCACAACAAACTGTCGCAACGGTGCATACTCAGGGAGAACACTTATACCTTGAAATTTTAGTGAGGGATCATCTTATAATGCTACTGCCGTACTAAGCAAAATAAGATGCATAAAAGATAAACATCACATGCAATCAAAATATGTGACATGATATGGCCATCATCATCTTGTGCCTTTGATCTCCATCTCCAAAGCACCGTATGATCTCCATCATCACCGGCATGACACCTTGATCTTCATCGTAGTGTCGTGGTCGTCTCGCCAACTATTGCTTCCACAACTATCGCTAACGCATAGTGATAAAGTAAAGCAATTACATGGCGTTTGCATTTCATACAATAAAGCGACAACCATAAGGCTCCTGCCAGATGCCGATAACTTTTACAAAACATGATCATCTCATACAACAACGTATATCACATCATGTCTTGACCATATCACATCACAACATGCCCTGCAAAAACAAGTTAGACGTCCTCTACTTTGTTGTTGCAAGTTTTATGTGGCTGCTATGGGCTTCTAGCAAGAACCGTTCTTACCTACACATCAAAACCACAATGATGTTTTGTCAAGTTTGCTGTTTTAACCTTCAACAAGGACCGGCCGTAGTCAAATTCGATTCAACTAAAGTTGGAGAAACAGACACCCGCCAACCACCTTTATGCAACAAGTTGCATGTCTGTCGGTGGAACCGGTCTCATGAACGCGGTCATGTAAGGTTGGTCCGGGCCGCTTCATCCAACAATACCGCCGAATCAAAATAAGACGTTGGTGGTAAGCAGTATGACTATCATCTCCCACAACTCTTTGTGTTCTACTCGTGCATATCATCTACGCATAGACCTGGCTCGGATGCCACTGTTGGGGAACGTAGCATGCAATTTCAAAAAAATTCTACGCTCACGCAAGATCTATCTAGGAGATGCATAGCAATGAGAGGGGGAGAGTGTGTCCACGTACCCTCGTAGACCAAAAGCAGAAGCGTTAGCTTAACGCGGTTGATGTACTCAAACATCTTCTCGATTCAACCGATCAAGCACCGAACGTACGGCACCTCCAAGTTCTGCACACGTTCAACTCGATGATGTCCGTCGAACTCTTTATCTAGCAAAGTGTCGAGGGAGAGTTTCGTCAGCACAATGGCATGGTGACGGTGATGGTGAAGTGATCCGCGCAGGGCTTCGCCTAAGCACTACAACAATATGACCGGAGGAGTAAACGGTGGAGGGGAGCGCTGCACACGGCTAAGAACAATTGGTGTGTCCTTGGAGGCGCCCCCCACCCCCGTATATAAAGGAGGGAGAGGGGAGGAGGCTGTCCTAGGGGCGCCTCAAGTGGGAGGAGTCCCACTTGGGCTCCTAGTAGGATTCGGCCCCCCCTTTCCTTTTACCGGAAGGGGATAGAGGGAAGGAGAGGGAGGAGGAGAAGGAAAGGGGGGCGCCGCCCCCTCCCCTTGTCCAATTCGGACTCCCCATGGAGGGGGGCGCGCGGCCACCCCTTGTGGGCTGCCTAGCCTCCCTCCTATGGCACATATGGCCCATATCTTTCCCCCGGGGGTTCCGGTAACCCCCACCCCCCCCCCTCCGGTACTCCGATACGTACCCGATACATTCCGAAACACTTCCGGTGTCCGAATACTATCGTCCAATATATCAATCTTTACCTCTCGACCATTTCGAGAGTCCTTGTCATGTCCATGATCTCATCCGGGACTCCGAACAATCTTCGGTAACCAAAACACATAACTCATAATACAAATCGTCATCGAACGTTAAGCGTGCGGACCCTACGGGTTCGAGAACTATGTAGACATGACCGAGACACATCTCCGGTCAATAACCAACAGCGGAACATGGATGCTCATGTTGGTTCCTACATATTCTATGAAGATCTTTATCGGTCAAACCGCAATGACAACATACGTCATCCCTTTTGTCATCGGTATGTTACTTGCCCGAGATTCGATCGTCGGTATCTCCATACCTAGTTCAATCTCGTTACCGGCAAGTCTCTTTACTCGTTCTGTAATGCATCATCCCGTAACTAACTCATTAGTCATATTGCTTGCAAGGCTTATCATGATGTGCATTACCGAGAGGGCCCAGAGATACCTCTCCAATACTCGGAGTGACAAATCCTAATCTCGATCTATGCCAACCCAACAAACACCTTCGGAGACACCTGTAGAGCATCTTTATAATCACCCAGTTATGTTGTGATGTTTGATAGCACACAAGGTGTTCCTCCGGTATTTGGGAGTTGCATAATCTCATAGTCAATTGAATATGTATAAGTCATGAAGAAAGCAATAGCAATAAAACTTAACGATCATTATGCTAAGCTAACGGATGGGTCTTGTCCATCACATCATTCTCATAATGATGTGATCCCGTTTATTAAATGACAACACATGTCTATGGTTAGGAAACTTAACCATCTTTGATCAACGAGCTAGTCTAGTAGAGGCTTACTAGGGACTCGGTGTTTTGTCAATGTATTCACACATGTATCAATTTTCCGGTTAATACAATTCTAGCATGAATAATAAACATTTATCATGATATAAGGAAATATAAATAACAACTTTATTATTGCCTCTAGGGCATATTTCCTTCAATCTTTTGTCCTACCCTCCCGTGGCAGCGGGGTCCTATTGGAAACTAACGGATATTAAGGCCTCCTTTTAATAGAGAACCGGAACAAAGCATTAAAACATAGTGAATACATGAACTCCTCAAACTACGGTCATCACCGGGAAGTGTCCCGACTATTGTCACTCCGGGGTTGCCGGATCATAACACGTAGTAGGTGACTATAACTTGCAAGATCGGATCTAGAACATAGATATAATGGTGATAACATAAACGGTTCAGATCTGAAATCATGGCACCCGGGCCCAAAGTGACAAGCATTAAGCATGGCAAAGTCATAGCAACATCAATCTCAGAACATAATGGATACTAGGGATCAAGCCCTAACAAAACTAACTCGATTACATGATGAATCTCATCCAACTCCTCACCCTAATACAAATTCCCAGTGGGGAGCATCATGGAATTGGCGATGGAGAAGGGTTGGTGATGACGAAGATCGAAGATCCCCCTCTCCGGAGCCCCAAACAGACTCCAGATCTGGCCTCCCGATGAAGAACAGGAGGTGGCGGTGGCTCCGTCTCGTGAAACATGATAATTCTTTCTCCCCGATTTTTCTCCGAAAATATGACTTTATAGCATCAGGGTTGGAGTCTGCGGGGCCACCAGGTGGGGACAACCCACCTGGGCGTGTCTGGAGGGGGCGCGCCCTGGTGGGTTGTGCCCACCCAGGTGCCCCCCTCCTGTGGTTCTTGGCTCCAGAAATTCTCTTTTATTATATAAAAAATCCTCGTGAAGTTTCATTCCAATCCGAGAACTTTTATTTCTGCACAAAAACAACACCATGGTAGTTCTGCTGAAAACAGCATCAGTCCGGGTTAGTTTCATTCAAATCGTGCAAATTAGAGTCCAAAACAAGAGAAAAAGCATTAGGAAAAGTACATACGACGGAGATGTATCAACCAACGCCAGTCGCCTCCTCCCGCCAGTTGACTCGCTCCTGGAGATCGAAGTCCAGAACATTCTGGCCTTCCTTGAAGCTAGGGCCAATGTCCAGGAGTATGCCAACAACGGCGCAAGACGCCGCCGTCGCCGTCGGTCAGTGGCCCGATGGCACATAGAGCACGGCAGAGGAGCCGCTTCCCACCGCAAGACGCCCCCGCCGCCGCCGCGTAATCTAAATTTGCCATGAAAAAGTTTGGATTGCCATGCTTAAAATCCGAACGTTTGGGACTTATCATTTCCGTTTATTTTAGTTCGATCGTCATATGAATGTAAAGTCGGAGTTAGACTGAATGAAATCTATGGTTTGATCGATTGAATGTTCTGCTAGAGCCGTATCAAATTAAATATAAAACATCATCAAGCCACATGTATTCCTTCTCATCGCAAACATTTCATATTAAATACCACGTCAATTCCAAATATTTTTTAGGGAAGTCAATTCCAAATACTTGTAGGGCGCGACTAGTCCCCTTGTTCGAGCACTAGGCGATACATCTATTTATCCACGCATTTAATTATGAATGAGTAGTAGATAAATAGTACTACAACTAGCCTAACTTGTCCGTCACGGTCACTTTTGTTCCTAAACTTGTTACACGTATAATACTACTAGTATGTGAAACTGGTGCCGTAACTTGTGAACGTGTTCAGATATGGTCAATGGCAACATCGCTCGCGCGTTTTTCATGTTTGCCCGTGCGTCTAAACGTAGAAGGGGAGGAGAGAGAGAGAGAGAGAGAGAGAGAGAGAGAGAGAGAGAGAGAGAGAGAGAGAGAGAGAGCAGACATGGAACCCACCAGTAAGTGAAGGCAAATAGTACGTGCTAACGATCCGGTCCCACTAATGTACTAAAATTAATATTAAAACATGTTATCCATTAAATAGGCTGTGGTAATATAAAAACATTATATCAACAAAGGGGGGTACAACAAACGTTGCTTCTATGTTGCCTATTGACGTGCGGCTTGAAGGCCCTGGTCGCATGTTCGATCCTCATCCTTTTTCATTTTTAATTTATATATGTGTCCAAATTTGTTCCATGACAGGTGGGCCCCTCGGTGTGTAGTTTGTAGCACTTTAATTTGTTGGTCAAAATTTGTTCCATTACAGGTGGACTATCGGTGTGTAGTTTGTAGCTTATTTGTAATAATTAAAGAGAACAACAGAGTTTTTTGTAAAAATACCATGGTGCGACGTGGAAGGTGAGAAAGGACGTGCGAGAGAGCGGTGACCGAGCCAGAGGGAAATCAATTGGGGGAGGTGTTGGGGTTGCAACAGTGTTTGGAGTAGTTGTGGGCCGAATGCTACGAAAATATAATCTAAACCCACCGGAATAAATGCCTTCGCAAATTAATCCAAGGTTGGAGTCCCCCTCGCAATGTAAATAGCTCTGGCTCTACGAGGGATGGAGAGGTAGCTTCAATGTGTGGAAGATACGGCGTGCGAAAGCGAGGTCAATTGAGACACGGATAGATAAAGAGACAAAGTGAGTGTGGTCCCGCATTCATTGAAAAGATATATATGCTCTGGAGAGATATTGACCGGTTGAGCTTTTGGGAAGGGTGAGGGCTGTAAGATAGAGCTTGAGAGATGATACAGTCACAGACATGTAGATATATTTTGTGCATGGGAGGAAGCAAGGTCAATCGATACGTAGATAAAGGGAGAGAGATTGAGCGAGTGTGGGTCGTCATGCGATCGACAAAGTGAGACGGGTTGGAGAGATTGACCTAGATAGACAATGTGCGTGAGAGAGTATACAATATGAATATGTCGAATTGGGCTCAAACATGGAGATATATCGTTTGTGTCTGAGAAAGAGCGAGGTCAATCGAGACATACATAGAGAGAGAGAGATTGAGCGAGCGTGGCCCGCCATGAGGTCGAAAGAGTGGGGGCGGCTTGGATGGACTGACCTAGATAGACAATCTACGTGAGAGAGTATAGAGTGTGTCGATCGAGGCCCGAACAGGGAGATATATCATTTGTGTGTGAGAGAAAGCGAGGTTAATCGAGACTTAGATAAAGAGAGCGAGATTGAGCGAGTGTGGGCCGCCGTGCGGAAGAAAGAGTGAGACAGTCTCAAGAGAGTGACCTAGATAGACAATGTGTGTGCGTGCGCATGAGAGGGGGGGGTCTAGATAGGCAATGCATGTATCCAACGAGAGAGGGTGGGAGGGAGAGAGAGAGAGAGCTCAGCATGGAGTGCAATGGCGGGTGTGTGAGAGAGATACATTTGGTAACAGAGTGGAAAAAGGGGGCTGTGTAGTTGAGAGAGTTAGAGATCGAAACATGGAGAGAAAGAATGAACGTGTATTGGAAACCGATAGCTTTGGTGGTTAGGAGAGGAAGATGGATCGATACAGGAAGTATGTAGCGTGTGTGCCGAGGGGGGGGGGGGGCTAAAAACAACATTTGAATGTAGATAGTACGACACTTAATATCGATGTTTCAATTTAGTGTACATTGTAAGATTTGAATTGAGGACCATGCATATGGCTTCCGTAATTATTTCGAATTCATGCCATACTAGGTTTGGAAAAGTTGACATTGACTCGATTGTTGTGCTATTTTGTAGGTCATATGTTTGAATCCATCCAAAGTTTTCTCACTACCATGGTGTTCATCTTCACATATGAATTTGTATTAAAAAAGTAGCGTGGATACCGTGAAATGCAAAATCCACGTTAGAATTGGAGATCGCTATGTGACACATACTCTAATTCAAATAACTCCTCATTAATTAATTTATAGTATCTCGTTCCGAATGACTAATTATTTGCAAGGAAAACACAGGCATGGTAATACATATAGATTCGTTTGCATTCTCAAATGTAGCCGCACCAGGCAGACCAGGGTCGTGCCGTGGTGGTCGTGTGTGTCGTACGGACGCTAGCACCCACCACCCACCCCCCTCCGTCCCTCCCCCCCCCCCCCCCGCTCTCCCAAAAAAAAGAACGACGACAAAAAAAGTTCGCGCTTCCACGTTTTGGATTGAAATATCTGGCGGCCCCAATTCCAGCCCTGCAAAATCTCCCTTCTTCACCGTCCCCTTCTGCGCCCAGAACACTGAAATCCCTAATTCGCCGCCAACCCAAGCAAAGTTCGAATCACCCCTCGTCTCGTCTCTTTCCCCACCTCTATGCTGGACGACGACGACGAAGACGACAGTCGCGCTTCAACACCGCACCGGAGCTACCTCATCTACGCCCTCGTCCACCGCACCGGGTGGTCCACCGACAACATCGGCCGCCGCAACCGACATGCCTCACAGACACCGACTTCCACCGGATCAGGTGCGCTTCACCGACGCCGTCTCCCACCTCACCGGGGCTACTTCACCGAGCACATCGTCGCACCTCCACCCCCCGAGGCCGTTGGGGCTTCACCAACGGTCTCGTCCACTGCATCGTAGTGCTCCGCTGCTGCTCAAGATCTGCATCCGTGCGTGGACAGCCAATGCCAGAGCATCACCCTCAATGTCTCTGAAGTGACCCGCACTCTAGCTAGGCGAGCATGCCCAAACGCCGGCCCGAACTAGGTATCCACATATCACTCCCTTGTGCACTGTTTCGACGATGTTTGGATATCCTTTACTGCTCTCTTAGCTTACACGCCTATGCAACTCTGACTTTAACTCTTATTTCTTCTGGTGATATCATCTGAAACAAGCAAAACCATTTTTTAGCAAAGCATGACGGTGCTACGAGATCTGGTACACATCCTGCACACCGGTATAACCTTGTAAGTACCTGTCCTCCGGTACAACAGCAAGGTCGATTCCTCTTATTTGATCAACCATTCGCCGTGTCAAAAATGCAGAGGGGGATGCAAGGAGCACAAGGCCTCCACATCCAAGCAAGTGGTAACATGGACTTGTACATGGAACATCCCAAGCGCAAGCAGAGCTGCAGTGAGCCTGTACAACAAGCTAGCGTAAGTCCCTGCATTTCATTTAATTCGTACTGGCCTGCGTGTATGATTTGTGTGCAGTGGCGGATCCAAGAATTCAAGTTACCAGGGGCGACAATTTAACTTAAAAAATACGAAGGCACTTGCACTCCAGAAATCAACATAACTTGAGAAATGTGAAGCTACATGCACTTTGAAAACCAGCTAATGATCCAAAGTAGTTCCAGATTATAAAACACTAAATGATGTAAGCACCAAAAAACACAAAATGCAACATGGTGTACAAGGACTACTAACATGGACTGTACCTGCTTGAATTATTCGTTCTCTGACTGAAAATATCGAAGTGTAATTGCACCTATAACCAGTGCGCAAACTGCATATCAATATATCTATCCTGCACAAGTATGCCAATAGTTTCAAACAACAGATTAGAAAAGTATTTATGCTACGTTGTCATGATACGGGGACTTTCTGGTAGATGGCCTCGACGTTTCCTCAAGCCATGAAAATGTACTATAATTTGCTTGTCATCAATTCCTGCAAATCTCTATCTCTCTCTCAACATAGCAGATCATCATTAGACACTAAATCCTTTAATGGGAACTTGCAAAATGCTTGCATTAGATCCCTCATTAGACACTATATGTTCATCACCGGGAGCATGTAAAATGTTTGCATCAAATCCTTCATTAGCAGTCTGTTCATTAGACACTTCAGGCCCAAGAACAACATGAGCTTGTATGTTTGCACCGGAAACTTGATTAGACACATCAGGTTCAGTCAGTTCAGTATTGATTGGGGGAGTTATAAAATAAGCAGAAATTAGTTTCATTTTCTTATAGATTCCCTACATACAAGCAGTTTTACAACACCGTCAGGTTTAACTATTGGCCAGAAATTGAACAGTTGAATTAGATATAATTAGGGATGTGATGTACCTGCTCGTTGCGCATGCTGCTCTTGCAAGCTGCGACTATCCGTTAGCGCAAGCTCGATGCCATGCCCGTGCTGCCGCCGCTGCCTCCCTCACAGGCTACACCCAGGGTTGGATCTTCATCTTCTTGTCCTTCCATTCGCTTGAAGCCCGGCGACTGGGTCCAACGAGGGCGCGAGGAAGTGTTGTGTCGGTCTGTCCAGCAACGGCTAGGTTAGGAGCGAACCAGACTGGAGGCTGGAGCGAACAAATTGAGATTTTTCCTGCTGTCAATCGATATGGGCGGCGCTCGTTTGGGCTGCGAACCTGCTATATGGCCTGCCTTGCACTTACATTATTGACCCATCCAAATTGAAACATTTTTCTTCATTTTTTACATTGCCTGCTCATGCGCTGGGACGAACAAAACTAGCCTGGGCCAACCTGGACGACTCAAACTAGGTGCACACTTTCCAGCCACCCGAGGCGGCCGCCCATACCAGCCCCTACGGTGGCGTTGCCCCTTTTTGCGTGTATGATTGGGGTAGTGAAAAATATTCCAGTGGCATTTTTGATTTACCCACAGAATGGTTGAATTGCTTGTTTCTATGAACTGAGTTCACCAATAATGTGAAGGATGCCAGTCTTTTCATCCTATTGTAGATTGCTTAGATCTCGATATGCCAAATATAATCGCATGAAATATACAGTAAAAGCCAGTGTGATGTGTGTTGCTATAACTAGTCTGACAACCCGTCCTCATATAACATATCAAGGACGCATCATCTTATCAGATTAACCATTCGACTTACCAATGCAGTGTGGGAAGAAAGAAGTATTGGGACTGCGTATCCAAGCAATTGATGCCATGGACTCCTTCGTAGAACCTTGTAAGCGAAAAAGAAGTTGCAGTGTGCCTGTACAAAGAGCTAGCATAAGTTCAGTTACCTGCTTCTCGGAATTTTAGTTAGCCACTTATTGCAAAATTGTTCAATTACGTTGCTTGGCTTAATTTAGTTTGCTACTGATTACATAATGCCATAGCCTGTTAATCCTATTATAGACTGCGCCTATCTATGTGTTAGATACTTACTGTGAAGAATTACCTGTTTGCCTGAACTTAAATAGCTACTTAAGCACGTAGATAGCTGGTCATATGTACTTCTAGGGTGCAGCAAAATCCACGTGTAATTTATGTTCTGATACCCTGTTTGTTTAAATGGTTTGCTGTTATCATTTGTAGCACTAGTAATGTTTGCATGTTCATAGATAGACAACTGTGAGGTTTATATGAGAGACACCGTCTTTTTAACTTATATATATATGTGTCGGAATCATTTTGCTTACATCAAAGAAATTTACAGATGTCCGTGTTGCTGGTAAACGGTACCGACTTGTTACTTTAATACATTGTCAAGAACTTGTTAGTTTTACTAGTTCATGTGTAATTAAATACGTTGCCCAAACTGGTTAGTTTTACTAGTTTGATGTTAGTTTCTTATGGCTCTTGCAACACTTTATTTATGATTGCTAACATTCAAGTTTGCAGGATCCAACTGAAATTCCGTTGGCACAACAGGTATGTTTTCAGAAACTTCCTTGTTTACCTGGTTTGCTGCTGTAACTTATTGCTGTAATCATCTTACCAACTTCAAGTTTTAAGGATCCAATTGGAAGTCCAATTGCACAGCAGGTACATTTTCAAAAATATATTTGTGTAACAGGTTTGCTGCTGTAACTTGTTGCTCTAATCAAGTTACTGACTACTCAACTTTTCAGGATCCAAGAGAAACTCGAATGCCACAACAGGTTCCTTTTGCAAAACTTGTTTGTTTATCTGCTTTGCTGCTGCAACCGGTTGCTCTAATCACGTTACTGGCTACTCAACTTTTCAGGATCCAAGAGAAACTCCAATGCCACAACAGGTACCTTTTGCAAAACTTGTTTGTGTAACTGCTTTGCTGCTGCAACCGGTTACAATGATGTTAATAACTACTTTTCAGCATCCAATCGAAACTCTTTAATTCCTTGTTTGTTTAACTGGTTTGCTGTTCTAACTCCTAGTTGAGATATTTTGCTAACTTCAACTTTTCGGAATCCAATTGGAACTTTAATGACAAAACAGGTTAGCCCAAGATCAAAGAGCGAGGTCCCCATGGACGTTGTATCATCCCATAGCAGTGGCACCGGCCCAATCGTGCATCATGAATTGGCAACTGCTGATGCTCTAGAGGCTAAACTATTGGTAGAAAGAGATTCTGCTTCTGCACTTAGAGATGAAGTTGACATGTTGAGGAAGCAAACAGCACAATCACAAGCAGTACTCAAGACAACCATTAAATATTTGGTGGATTTCAAAACAAAGCAAGCTGAGACTGACCGCATTGTTAAGGTCCTGAAGGAAAAAAAGGAAATTAAATTCCCACTTGGTAAATCATAGGTGAAATGTTTTTTCCATTGTTGAATAACCTTTGTGTTGTTTGTTCATGTAATCGATCAAACCATTTGTTTTAGAGATCATGTAATAATTATTTTTTGTTTTTTGGTTTGTAAATTTTTTTGAGCACGAGTCTGTATTAATTGATAAGACTCTGAGACATTTCATTTTGATTGTTGTGCCAGACCTACAAATATGCCAATCGGGCTGAATGTGCATTCAGCAATAATAGTAGTATAGATGGTCCTTAAGTGGCACTCATCTGAAAGGGCCAAGATGTTGTACTAGCTTCGCTAAGAAAATGATGCTCTTCTAGCAAAAAAAGTACAGCGGCCTGGCTTATGTATGTTAGTTGATATTATTAATCCATATACTCTATAAGTGTTTATATATGTCTGTTAGTTTTGTACATTATTGGTTGATTGACTCGGTATTTTGAACCTTGAGACATCGCTTGTATACATATCTAAATGGGAGTACATATTATGCTATGTGTGACACTTGAGTTGGACATAAAGTGGTTTCAAATATGCGAATTCACCTTAAATTGGATTCTAGCTTCTGAATTCGAGTATCGGCGTTTGTAAATCATATTCATATATGACAGTGGAATACATCTTTGTTGTGCTTTTGAAGATATATAAAAATAGATAGAAAGATTTATAAAGATTTGTATAAGAATACAAAATGGATTCGAATTTAGTTGCCAGGGCAAACGTGGATGCTTATTGTCCCAAAATTCGAAAGAAGTGGCAAAATATCCACTCCCACGTCGGCTGCCCGAAGCCAGTGTTTGCGAGATGGAAACTACTGTCTACCCCTTGCACGGACAATCCATCGGCCCGATTTCCACTGCTCGCAATAGGGGGTAGGTTAGTAACTTGAATTAGACGTGACACGACCGCCTCTGAGCCCATTCAGACATGGTGGGCGCCGAACATGGGCGCAAAACACATTTGATTCAAGCTCATCCGAAAGACCACTGTCTCTCCCTCCATTTCCCCATTCATACACGGTGGGTGGCAAAACAAACTCGACTCGGCCGAAATCGATTTAGGCAAATATTTTCAATAGGGGCAAGTTTGTAACTTCACTCAGACGTGACACAACCGCCCTACCTGTCAACCCCGTTCATACACCGTGGGCGCCAACCGTGGGCGCCAAAACACCCTCTCGTCGCCCGAAATCGCTCTGGGCAAATATTGGGGAGATGCGAGATTACCGTCCTATGCCCAACCGACGAGACGTACAAATTTTAAACGGGGGCTAAGTTCGTAACTTTCCCATATTTCAGACAGGCGCGTCCCAAAAACATGGTTCCCTGTACCTTTCCCTCCATTTTCCCATTCATACACCGTCCGCGCTAGAACACCATCCCCACACCAGCCTCCTCCGTCCGCCACCCCATCCATCGCCGCCGTCCTCCACCCCATCCATCGCTGCCGTCCTCCACCATGCCGGAGCGCCTACCAAGACCGCGTCGTCCACTGCTAGAGATGGACATTTCTCATCCACGGCGACGGACCAGGAGCCTTGCATCGCGTCCTCTCGCTTCATCGGCGCCATCATCCTTCTTGCCGGGGCCGCTCCCATGACCTTCTCATCCACCGCAACGGGACTTATCCCCCGATGCATCCGTCTACCATCGCAGATCTGCTTCAACGCCACCGACAGCCATTGCACCCCTGATGCCTACCCGGAGCCGCAAGAGAGGTGGTACTACTTCATATCTGCTCAACTTTTTGATCTCAACCAGAAAATAGATCGTAACTTGGTTACTGTACTTTCTTTTCAGTTCTTAGAACTTAGTTCTTATTTCGAAGCAAACAATGGTTGCTAAATAGCATTTATGCGGTTTGCAGCTTCAAATCTGCCATGGCACAGTCATAATAGGGTTTAATTGATCATGCTTAGGGTTTCCCCCCTTTTATGATCACTATACGATCAGCATACGTGCTTCGTGTCATAATAGCACTGCTCCACCCATCAAGCTAAACAAGCTTAGTTGTTCAAATATGAATCTGATATTATTAAAACAGAGTCGTTTAATTGGTCAGCTAAATGTTCCTAATTTAGTTTCAAAAATGCATGTATGCCGCTCGGGTGTGGATCTACAGGGTGCCCACGGTGGGCCGCGGCCCACCCTGGGATTTTGGGTCGGCTCAGGCCCCGA
This sequence comes from Thinopyrum elongatum, assembly GCA_011799875.1. Classification (NCBI taxonomy): domain Eukaryota; kingdom Viridiplantae; phylum Streptophyta; class Magnoliopsida; order Poales; family Poaceae; genus Thinopyrum; species Thinopyrum elongatum. The sequence continues at coordinate 494,389,886 of CM022297.1, read as the reverse complement.
TTCCCCTCTATTCTGCTGCGCTTCCGATCTCTACTCGCCCCCAGCCGCCTGCCTCGCCCGCGACTTGTCGTCCCCGGACGGCATGACTCTAGGAGGAGACGCTGGACTAACAGGAGGTCAGGAGCCGCTCACCCAACAGCGTCACCGCTGCCCGGGCGCGCCGCCGTGCCTACCTTCCCAGTCCGTTTAGGGCTCAGGCGTGCATCAGCCACTAAGCCAACCCAATTTATCCTGAGATACGTCCTCAACACTCAACAGCCACTCCTCATCACCCATTTTCTAATTGATTCATTACTCATTAGGTAGGACTGTCATTAGGGTTTGTTGTGTACTGAGTGCTACCTACACTTAATGGTTTAGATGTATTTTAGTAATCTTTAGTACCTGTAAAGTTCACAAGGTTTCAAAATTCCAGCCCTAGGAACAGACACTAGTCATTTTGGATTGTTGGTCATAGTGGCATTGACCCAGATTACTACTGCAGGCCAGGTTTGTTGACAATTTTACTTGTCTTTCTTACTCATTCGATATGATATCCAATTATTCATGTCGATTAGTTGCAAACAATAAGTGCTAGACCAACTTCTTGATTCAGATTTTGGACGGTCTCTTACTGAAGTTACAATTCTGCATACTTGTCCTAGTAAGCTCACAAGTAATGATTAATTCACTACCTTTATGCTTGCCTTGTCATATTTGTTGTCAATATTCTTTTAGGGTGGACCACCCTGTTTCAAAATACTGGAACCGCAGACATGAGTGAATAGTATTTCTCTGTGTGATCTCTTCCATCATGTGTGGGCAACGAACACTGCATTATATAGAAAGAAAGTGTCATTTCCACCATTTACATAGACTACGATCTTTTACATGGAATACAATCTGCCTACTTGCTTTGTGTCGCACTACCAGCACTCCACCCTTGAAGCTAAACATTATGCCACTCATAATTCCTTAGTTTATTTGTTCAAATATGAATTTGATATGATTCTAATATTCCTACTTCAGTTTTGAAAATGTGTGTCTGCCTATTATAGAGACATAAGAAGTTTGTATTTCTGTGTGTGGTCTGGTCAGCACGGTTAGGGGGTGAACTTTGCATACGCAGGGGTTTATAGGGAGACACTCTTCGAGTTGAATCTGCAATGCATTCCATAGATAATCTGACAACTTTTTATGTTTTTATGAATCTCAGATACTGAACAGCATCATAATGATTATGAGCTTGCGCGCATGAAAAGAATAAAGCAGAACAATGCCATGGTTGTCAAACTTGGCATTAAGGGACTGAAATCAAGTCTGGATGCAATGCAATGCAAACGCTCTCCACCTATAGATTCATGCTCAGAATATGATCCTAACAGTGATTCTGAGCTAGAGGGAGACCTAAGTCAATGTAGCTCCCTAGTGGAGGAGTCAGAGGCAGATGCCCTATCTTATTCACCCATCAAGGTGCTTGCTCTAACTTTCCAAGGTTATATTGGTCGCACATATCTTGCAACTGATGCTTTGCATTGCTTCTACTTTGTTGCACTACCATTAGCTTAGTTTACACATTGTGTATGTGAATACGCCCTGCCTATCCATTTTCAGTACATATTCCATCTGTCATCATACCATATTTATCCATTCAAATGTTGTTCTTGTGTATCAGATGTTCAAAAGGAAGAGGGCGATTGCTGATCGCGGAGGAGCACGAACATAGTATTTGGAAAAGGTAGTGACACCTGATAAATCAAATAGCCCATTAGGTGTAGTTGCAATATCACCAGACCCAGAAAACACGGCCACAACTCTAGCAGACTCTAGCTCTACTACACTGGCCATCTCTGATGCCCCAGCTCAGCAGACCCCAACTGCCGCAAACAGTATGATGATGCTAGTTGACATAGCACCAGCTCTACGACGCAAAACCCCCATTCCAGCAAAGAGTACACCAAATCCAGTTGCCAAATCCCTTTTCGAACGAGAGAGAACCCCAATTGCAGCAAATAGGACTCCTGTTCCACTTCTTCCTAGTTTACAAGACGAAGCTTATATTGTTGTCAGGAACTTTGTGCGCATCTTTCCTTCATGGAAAGATTATACCATAGACAAAAACAATTTCCAATCTTCCTCCGCAACTTATGCGTAAGTAATGTACTAATGTTATTCATGGTAATTACTGCATATGTTTCTGCTGACAGAAGACACAAGATTTCATTCTTTTAAATAGGCGAGGACCAAACTGGATAGTCAAGACGAGCAAGGGTTGGTTGCGCTTTTCAAGCACTCGTTGATGAAGTATCGTTCCTACCTGAGGCAAGCGCACTTCGATGGCAAGCCACTAAACGAAATTTCTGTAAAGTCTTCGGTGCTACATTTATCAGACAGTGACTGGAATAATCATGTTACAAGTTGCTCTCATCTGCAGCGTAAGGTATTGTCTATGATATCACATCACAATTTGAACTACATTTCTGCATGTGCCTTAACGTCTCACTTGTACGAAAACTATTTGCAGAAGAACATTCATTCTCAAGGGACCACAGAATCTCGCAACTATACTGCACACTGCATTGCTCTTGTGAGTACCTCTTGCCCTATATGACCATACTTACTTTCATAGCTGGTTGATTATGTAGCATCACCGCACATGTTAGCCTCGTTATCCTCCATTTGGTGGACATTATAAAATCCGTATCGACTCTTACATAAATTTAGAATCAACCCAATGCTTTTGAAGAGGTTTAGCTCTGTAGTCCTCTTGTAAGGACTGAACGTCGTCTATCACTGTACCTACATTAATAGCTACTCCCTCCGTCCCATAATATAAGAGCGTTTTGTACAGTACACCTGTGTTCAAAACACTCTTATATTATGGGAAGAGGGATTGGTTCATTGTGTAGCATTCTGCATCTTATCTTCCTCGCCCACCATTTACTAAAAAATATCAGATCTATATTTAATCTTACCAAAAAGTTGAATACACAGACAATGCCAGTGCAGAAGTGTAGCCCATTGCTCTTGTCAGTACATTTTTTCCTGTAATGCTTGTACTTCCAGGGATTGGTAGTTGATTATGTAGCATCAATCTGCATCTTATCTTCATTATCCTCTATCCCTTCCAGTATTATCATATCTATAATTACTCTCTACAAAATGTAGAGTACAGGCAATGCTTATGAAGAAGATTCTGTGCTGAAATTCTTGAGTTATCCTTCCCTTGACATGGAGAAGGGCATTATAAAGCCGGTGTTAACTATTCATGTAAGTCAGTCCTTCTAAAGCCTTTATCCTCAACTGTTGTTTAATTTGCTCATACTCCCTATCGTTAACTGTTGTTTAGTTTGCTGTTTCTATCAAAATGCATGTTCGCAACAACTGTAAGTTCCAAGTTTTACTTGTAAAACCAAATTCCTTATTCATACCATGCACATTACTCAATACTCCCTATATGTATGCTTGTTTTTGTAGATCTATAATCCAGTGTGTGGTGAAGCAGCCCACGTTTGCACCTTGTCATCTCCTGTTTTATCTTACTGATGTGGCTGATGATATGAACAACATGCCATGCACATTAACCAAAATAGATACAATGATTGTCTTTGCCCTTCATCTATGCTTTTTTTGTTGACATGGTAATCCAGTAGTGTGGTGAAGCTCCCCGCATTATGAACAATGCCAAATTATGCTATTGATATTTTGAACTTACTCTTTATTTTCTAATTTGAAATTGGATGGAATTGACAGCACAGCTATCATCTTTGTTTATACACGTGTAAAACCTGTCATCTCTCTGCTTGTTTCAGGGTGATATGCCTGATGGCATGCACAAGTCTGCTGAAGGCTGTGAGACAAACCCAACATATGTTGCAGCAAAGAAGGCAAAACATCTTGAAGATAGCGAGACAACCCCAAAGTCTTGTCTTGATGCAGTGTTCAAGTTACTTGAGACTAGCAGTCAGACAAGCTCACAGAATTCGCTGTCTGAATCAGTTCGACTTCTTCAGTCCCAAGTTCTAGCAGAAAGGCATTCTACAACTCAACTTCGACTTGAAGTCCTATCTCTAAGAAAGATTGCGGAGAACACCAATGAGAACCTCATTGCTAAACAGCTACACCTGGAAGCTATGACTGACATGCTAGGCCGGTCTCACAGCCTTGCTCAGCAGCTTGCGCAGCAGTTCCCGCGCAAGGCTAACCTTTCTTGAACTATCTTGGAAGTGGTCTTGGTTCAGCATTATTTGGTTATGCTGCAATGGCGCCCAGTTTTTGTAATCTGCTTCTTCATTGCGCTTTATGATCATTGGTGGCGAACTTCGATGCCCAGTGGATGTAATATACCATAAATCCTTTATTGTATAGTGTAGGTTTATTCTAAGTTACTATGCCGTAATTTCTTTATTGTATAGAGTAGGTTTGTTCTTAATTCCTAGTAGTTACCGTATATGCCATCATTCGCTATCTGAAAAAAACAGCGAAAATCTGATGTAGTCGACCGGGCTGAAACATTCGCCTCTAACGGGCCTGCATTTTAGCGGGCCACAATTGGGCCGGCCTGCAACTTTCTTGGGCCCGAAAGGCCATTGGGGCCTTCACACTTTGCGCCAGGCCCACAACTTACACGGGCCTATATTCAGCCCAAAGTTTAGTTGGGCCTTTAGTGGACCCAGCGCTTAGTTGGGCCCATGTAGCTTCGGGCCATTAACAGGCTGAATATTCTGCTGGCCTGTTACGGCCCAGAAGAAACCATGGGCCTTTAGCAGGTCGAAATGCATGTTGGGCCTCAATTTTCACTACTCGTCGACGGGCCTTCAGCAGGCTGAAATGTAGACTGGGCCATTATTGGCCAAGTTATATGGCGGGCCATTACCAGGCCGAAACATATCTCGGGCCTTAGTTGGCCCACTGATATCATGGGCCTTTAAGAGGCCGAAAGCTTAGTAGAGGCATCAATGGGCCAAATTATACGACAGGCCTTTAACAGGCCCAAAGTCACGTCGGACCATATATGGCCCATGGGCAGCACGGGCCATTCCCAAGCCGAAAGACACACCGGGCTGAAATGGGCCCATGTCTACATTGGGCCTCTAACAGGCTGAAATGTCACTGGGCCGTAATTGGGCCCAAATATTCGGCGAACAATTAACGGGCCAGATCTGGCTTCGGGCCGTAAATGGGCCATGTTTAAACAGGCCGTTAGTGGGCTGGCCCACTAGTACCTGAGTTAATACTATGGGCCTTTGACTGGGCCGGCCTTTTTAACCTATATGGGCCTCTGTTGGGCCCTGCCACATGTTGACGTATCATAGGCACGTCTCCTCCATTGGACGGGCGACATCTGGCCCACCGAGGAGCCGACACGTGTTTCCTCCAGCCAATGATGATTTTACACGTGGAAAATCCCCATTGGTCCGGGCTGTTAACGGGTTATCGGATCCAATCCGGAACCCGATAGCTTAACGGTGACCCGTTACGGTGGATGCCACGTGTCGGTTACCCTTGACGAAAGCACTTCCATGACGCGCCATTTATTGTCATGGAAGTGGACACTTCCGTGATGATAATTTTGATATTGTCATGGAACACTTCTACGACAGCACAGGTATGACTATCTTGATTCTTTCATAAAATCGTCATGAATGTACATGCATGACAAAAAACGCGACCTACTGTGACAAACACGTATCATCACGGAAGTGTTTTTTTTTGTAGTGACCTCCCCCGCAGCACGCCACCCTCCAACGTCGCCGCCACCACCACCTCGCCGCACCGCCGCCACAGCTTCGCCGACGTCGCCGCCAACACCACCTCGTCGTGCGCCCCCGGCTCTAACTAAAGCAGACAAAGCGCGGCGACCTCACTCGTCTGACGACGCCACGCTCACAGGACGCCGACAGGGCCTGCTACCAGGTCCAGGGGAGGCGCGAAGCTCTTCACCTGCCAGCTTCTTTGACGACGCCCGCAAGCTGTTCGATAGTTTGCCCGCAAGGTACAAATGGACTCCGCCGACGAGTTCTTCTTCCACAATTTCATTTGCGACTAGGATGATTCCTCATTCGACGATGAGGAGCTTGTGGCCGCTGTGTTGGTTGTCCATGACCACATTAGTAGGCAGCGGCCGATGTTCCGGGGCACACGCCGGTGTTGAATCGCAACAGAGAGAGTGGCCATTTCCTACTCTAGAAGGACTACTTTGAGACCCCCAACCCGCTCTTCAAACATCACCTATTCCAGTGTCGGTTTCCTTATGGCTAGGTATGTTTTCAACCGTATCCAGGAGGGGGTGGTGGCATACAATAACTATTTCGAGTGCGAGGAGGATGCCCTTGGAAAGATTGGCTTCTCCTCTAATCAGAAATGCACTATAGCTATTCGGGTGCTTGCATACGGAGTTCCCGGTGATCTCATTGATGAGTATGTCTGTATGAGCGAGTCCACGTGCCTAGACTCCATGTATAAGTTCTGCAAGGCTGTGATAACAGTGTTTGGCCATGAGTACTTGAGAGAGCCAACTGCTGTAGATACAACCCACTTGTTGGCGATGAATGCCAGTAGGGTCTTTTCGGGGATGCTTAGTAGCATAGATTGTATGCATTGGCAGTGGAAGAACTGCCCTTCTGCTTGGCAGGGGCAGTATAGGTGCCATGTCAAAGCTTGCATCGTCATACTCGAGGTCGTGGCTTCACAAGATCTCTGGATTTGGCACTCTTTCTTCGGCATGGCCGGATCTCACAATGATATCAACATGCTTCAACGCTCTCTGGTGTTTGCAAGGCCGAAGGCAACTGCCTGGAGGTCAATGTTAACATCATGGCCACAACTACAACAAAGGATAATATCTAGCTGACGGTATATATACTCACTGGACTACTTTGGTGAAGACAATCTCCAACCCTGTAGAAGAGAAGAGGAAGAGATTTGCCCAAGCACAAGAGAGTGCTAGAAAGGATGTGGAGCGTGCCTTCGGTGTTCTGCAATCTCGATGGGGCATCATTCGGTATCCTGCTAGAACTTGGAGCACAAGAAGTTATGGGAGATGATGACTGCTTGCGTGATCATGCACAATATGATCGTAGAGGATGAGCGCCTGGAACGTATCTACGACCAAGGGTTTTAGTTTCAGGGTGACAATGTTGTGCCTGAGCATGGAGGAGCAGCAACGTTTGCACAGTTCACCCAATTTCATCATCAAATGTGTGATTGAGAAACTCACATTCAGCTGAAAAATGATTTGGTTGAGTATATGTGGGCTCACGTTGGCAACCAATAGATGTATGTTTTTTTTAAATGTATTTGAGACAATTTAATTTTTATTTGACTTGTAAACTATGATATATTTGTTTGGTTGTGAAACTACGTAAAATGTTTGTATTTTGTTTGAATTATGTTTTAAAAAAACATGGCAGGTCAGCTGCGAGGATGAAAATAAGTCTGTGCGTTGGGCGCACGGCCGACCCAAACGCAAAGGGAGCGAGCAGCCGACCCAAACGCAAAGGGGGGCGAACGATGAGCGGGCGGCCGACCCACACGGACAAAAAACGGACAAAGCGTGCATCCGTTTGGGTCAACGTGTTGGAGTTGCTCTTAGGAGAGAAGGAAGGGAAAAGCGATCGCTATTAAGTTCGGTGACCAGGGGATGGCAAAAAATGTTGAGATGGCAGATTTTTTGATGTGGCATGTGGTGCATGTGTGATGAGTGGATAGTCTGTTGGGCTGGAAGTGGTGTGTTGGCCCTCGACAATCCTCTCCTCTCTCTGCTTTATTCTTTTCTTTTCTTTTCTTTTCTATTTCGAGAACAATAGAAGTAGATAGAAGTGAAATGTTTTGGGGTACCAAAAAAATTTAGATTTAGCTGAAATTTTTGTGGGGGTCATCTAGCTTATACCAGAGCCCCACAAAAATATTCAGAGGTTTTGGGCAAGTTTAGATAATTACTTTGAAAATAAAAGGCGTAAATGGCATTTTGGTAGCTTGAACTAGAGGTACAAGCTAGGGTTGTGATAAAATGATGAACTGGTTTGGAGCTCCTACATGCATATATAAGAGTGTGTGCAAAGTTTAAGCCTCTATCTCAATGCCCAATACCAAAACGGAAAATGATCTTGGTGAAATGCTAAAATAATATTCCCTCCACCCGGAATTACTTGTCACGGAAATGGATATATCTAGACATATTTTTAGTTCTAGATACATCCATTTCTATATATCTTTGCGAAAAGTAATTCGGGACGGAGGGAATATTGGAAAAAATAAATTTGATTTTTGGCGTTTGATATTTTTTTCATACTCTAGAGAATATTACATGATGGATGATGCATGATGGCATGATGAACTGAAATACTCCCTCCGTCCCAAAATAAGTGTCTCAACTTTGTACTAACTTTAATACAAAGTTGTACTAAACTTGAGACACTTATTTTGAGACGAAGGATGTATAAAATAACAATTTATATTTTGGTCAGGGGTATTACTTGGTGATGTCACATGTATAATCTTCTAGGTGATATCGCCACACAACTTGATAAAAATATGTGCATCACAATTCACAACCACATCGTGTGGTTGTATTCTTACACATTTTCTTTGATGGATCTATAATCTCATTGCTCCTCTCGGTCCTGAATCCTTTCCTACCGCACATGACAAGCTTGGTACGAACCACCTCATTGATCAACTTTCTCTGCTGTCCGACATGAACTCCAAAACCCACATGAAGTGCATATAACTTGTAAAACTCATCCACAACCTCGAGCCCTTCAAATGCCATCCCTACTTCATGCTTCAATTCCTCGTAAACATAAATATGATCACAATAATCATCGTTATCATGCATAACTCTCTGAACTGAAGAATGATATGGTAAGGAAAATCTATTAAACTCACGAAAGAGGAATGTTAAGTTCAGTTCGTATGTTGCGACTGTACCATATGGGCAGATGAACTCCATCGTGGCGATTGTCCATGCAGATGCATGTTGTCGTGGTTGTTGGGGACTTGGGATGCAGGTCGCGGGTGTGATTAGGAATTGGGGTCGAGGGAGGCGAACGGGAGAGTAAATTACACGTTTGGTCCTTCTACTTGCTGGCTTGTAACACAATAGTCCTTGTACTCATAGAATGCTCCAATACAGTCCTCAGACACAATAATACGTAACAGATACAGTCCTGGCGACATATGTGTGTGAAGTGCCAAGGCCACTGCAATTGCAGCGCAGTAGAAGCATGGGTCCGACTTGTTAGCTAAGAAAGGGGAAACGATTCCGGTTAGCCGGCGGATCCTACTATTGCATCAACCTTCTCCATTGGTAGACACATGTCCTCTTCTCTAGAAACTTCATGAGCACTGCATCTCCTTCCCCACCTCTCTATGCCTGCTTGCAGCAATGGCCACCGCTCGAGTGTGCACGCCCGAGCACCACTCCGGCCACCGTCGACCTAGCTGCGACGCTCCAGCCTCCCCTCTTGCCACCCGTCGTCGCTCCGTCTGGCAATGCTTTTTATACTTTTCGCAACAAGAGCCTTGTTACGGAAGTCCTCCTGCAGCATCATCTCTGTTGCATAAAAATCTCGATTCACACAACATACGACATCCTCTTTTTCGGTGAAAAATCTCTGCAACATCATTCATGTCGGAGAAGTCCTCCCGCGACATCAAGAAAACATAAAATTTAGCTACCTCTTGTCTGTGTACAGACTACTGGCCACTTGAGATTCCACAAGTTCGAACCCACCGCACGCAATTTTATTTTTTGCGTTTTGTTTCTCTCGTGGTGCTGTCAATTGGGCCTTCACGTACACACATATGTAGCCAGGAGTAGAAAGAAAGATGCACGAGCCACACTCATTAGCCAACGAACCCTCGGTCTCGGACCTTAACCTGCCCCTCGCCGCCGCCGCCGCCGCAGCCGCGCGGAGCTAGAAGAGAGGGCAAAACAGTCCCGCGATGGAGTACGTCAACCCTCTCACCGGCTTCCGCGTCGACGGCCGCCGCCCCAACGAGGTCACGCCCCTCTCCTCCCTGTCTCGCCTTCCTGTGCTTCACGCTCGGCTGACTGCTTCTTCGCGGCCGGTGTCTCGCAGATGCGGCAGCTCAAGGGCGAGGTCGGCGTCGTCTCCAGGGCCGACGGCTCGGCGCTCTTCGAGATGGGCAACACCAGGGTCATCGCCGCCGTCTACGGGCCACGAGAGGTAGTCCATGTCCCTCATCTTGTTTGCACATATAGCTCGCGCACGCCAACTGTTCGATGCAATGCCTGCTAGGGATTAGCGCGAGTTCTCTAGTTAATGATTGGTATTAAGGTGATTTGGGGAGCTTTTCTCGAATCGCACATGCCATCTATGACGTAATGCCTGTGAGGATTAACGTCAGGTTTGTTGGTAGTTAAGTTCTGGACTCAGGATTATATTTTTCAAAGAGTCACGGAATGTTTGATGGAATGTCTGTGAAAGGCTACTGTGAAGTTTTAGTTACTTCTCGGATATATGTTGATTTGGGGTATCTCTTTTGAAGTTCATACAACACGTTTGATGTGGTGTGTCTATGAAAGAATTTATTGTGAGCTTTGTAGTTGATTTTCTGAATTAAATGACATGGAGCACTGAAATGGCACAGTAGTCTTGTCATGTTGCGGATGCTACTGCAGAATGTCGTCCTTCTGTGTTTTGGTACTGCAAATAACGTGTTCTAGGAAACTGGTAGGGTCAGTGGCGCCAGTAGAACATTTTTATATCAACGGCTCCATTTCATTCAGGTTCAGTCCAAGGCATCCACGCCAAGTTCAGAAAGCAGTAAAAGCGAACTACTGAAACAAACTAAAAAGGTTCAACCATCTCCAAGTTTCTGTTCAAGCCATGATCTAACTATTACATGCAAAGGGCAATCCACGCCACATTTCAAGTAAAGCACCAGATCAGTCAAGCCCCTGCCGTTGGAGCCATCGGCGATCAGCAGGCAGCATCAAGGGTGGAGACAGGGCTCACCAGAGCGGTTGCCTGAGTCATCTGCTTGAGTGCCAGTAGAACATGTGGTGTTTTCTCACAGGACCTAGGGCGGCTCTTCCTTGTGTAGCTATGATATTGCCTTTTCATACCAGTTAGTATTCCTCAATATGAATGACTAACAAATCCCAGCTTAAGACTAATGTTATCTTGCTTGTTTTACTCATTCAGATGCAAAACAGGAGTCAGCAACAAAATGGTAAAGAGGCTTTGGTAAGTTTATTAGTCCAACCGCATCAAGCATTAAAGGTTCTCTTATTAGGATGCGCTCATGAGAAATGTGTCTGCAGGTGCGCTGTGAGTATAGAATGGCAGAATTTAGCACTGGGGATCGAAGGAGAAAGCCAAAAGGTGACAGGTATGTTCCAGCTTAAGGAGGAAGAACCGTTGACTATGGTGGATTCATTTATTATCAGTACACACTTTTGTCAGGACATATTTTCATACCATTATTCCAGGCTTATTCTCCATGTTATGTTTTTTTCAAATATTCGATATCATTATTGTTGTCTAGATTAGGGACAGTGTTATTTTTTAGTTATGTCTGATTTGTTCTTAAAGGGGAAAGGTACTCAAAGCTAAGGCTGGTGTCATCTCAAGAGCTTTTTAGGCCTGTAACATGATCAAATATTGCAATGCAATTAAAGTGGAAGTTCAGGAATTTCCTCATGTGAAATAAAACAGACAGTGCTAATGTGTAGCTTAGTTGATTCATTCAGTGTTTTGTGGTGAACAACTGACTGAACACACAGCATGCAAAGGGGATAACATGATGCTTCAGCTATAGTGTACTTATTTCACTTCCTGCACAACTATAATAGTAATAAGATGAATCTACAACTTCGTGACAGGCGATCAACAGAAATTTCGCTTGTTATTCGACAAACAATGGAGGCAAGCATATTAACACATTTAATGCCACACTCACAGGTGAGTCATCTAATCAGTTGCGCTGCAAGAAACCTCTATCCTGAATTATAAACAGGACCCACTTTGAATTCTTACTGTGATTATTTTGTAGATTGACATATTTGTCCAAGTTCTTCAAGCTGATGGTGGTAAGTGCACTATATTTGAATATTTCAGATTTCTCTAATCAGCATGCATAAATAGAACCAACTTTATTTCTTTTGCCAAACCAAAGGCACACAACACAAGACTTTATTTTTGTCCAGAGGCCGTTTAAATATTTTACTTGGTACACATGCATTTTCTTGCTTCCATTACCCAGTCCTGCTGTGACGTACTATTATTTTTGCCTATTTTGAAACGATTGTAGCATGAGTGGTACTTAATATGACTTCAATTTCTATCTTGATCATGACTGCGTGCATGACAGGAACCAGGTCCGCATGCATCAATGCTGCAACACTAGCACTTGCAGATGCTGGGATTCCAATGCGAGACATAGTCACTTCTTGCAGTGCTGGGTACCTGTGTTCTACTCCTTTGCTTGGTATGGGGCCTATTTTCTGTTCTCATATCTATGACAAAGCTACGAATCATCTCAGACAAAGAGGCCTCAACCATTCTAATATGTTATTTCAGATCTGAATTATATAGAAGACAGCGCTGGAGGCGCGGATGTCACCGTTGGCATTCTTGCAAAGATGGACAAAGTGACTCTTCTGCAGGTTACAGAACGATCATAAACTTTGATTGCTCCAAATTTCAGGGCCTCCCTAGCCCACGTCTCATCTGCAGCACAAACTTTCTGATGCGACACATTTCTTATGTGCTTAGTTTGCTGCACGACATCATTCATGCACAGCAACACTAATGCTTAAAAGGTGATTTTCAGATGGACGCGAAACTACCAATGGATACATTTGAGACTGTGATGGACCTTGCAACTGAAGGGTGCAAAGCGATCGCAACCTACATCCGAGAGGTTAAGAACCGTTCCTTATTCTCGGCCGCCCTTGCTCAATTACATCTTCTCCAAACTTGTCGTCCTACGATTGGACACACTGAAACCTTATTGTCGTGTACACCAATGATTTCCTATTTGTATGAAACCTGAATGCTGATTGGTTGTGCTATGATGCTGAAACAGGTGCTATTGGAGAACACGAAGCAGCTGGAGTGTCAGCGAGGCTAGTTAAACCTAGCAGGTGGGGAGGCCATTAAACGAGAGCCTGTAGCACTTGAAGGCGGGTCTGTTGTGTAACGCCGATTGATGGCTTATCTGAACCTGTCAAAGATAGCTGGACCATCATTTTCCCTCCTACCGTAAATGTTGTAGCGCACAGGAGATGACATCTTGATTATGTGAAACTTTGATGTTGAACTTGGTATCCATGTTGTACTTCTGAAAATGTTTTAACATGGTGCAAATTTAACTTAAATAGCAGACAGAGCATGGTACATACATCCCCAGGTTGACATGTTGTGAAAGCATTTCTACCTCTTATGATGCCCGGTGCACATAGCTCCTGCGCACGCAGGGTCCGAGAAAGGGTCCGACCACTTTGGGTCTATAGTACGCAGTCTTTCCCTACATTTCTGCAAGAGGCTGTTTCTAGGACTTAAGCTCCCCTTCACCTCTTTTATGATGGATGATGAAAATTTTGTTTGACTGAAAAACTCTTATAGAAGAAAGCATATTGTATGCTGCTATCATTCTGCCTGCATCATCAGTTCATCACCGAATGGCAACGCAGCTCCATCACACCATTTTGCTGGCTGTAGTCAAATACTCCCTCTGTTTTTCATTTACTCCCCATATTAGCTCTGACCGAAGTCAAACTTTATAAAGTTTGTAGAAAACAATATGAACATTTACAATAACAAATTTATATGATGTGAAAATATATGCAATGATGAATCCAATGGTATTGATTTGGTGGTGTATATGTTAATATAATATTTTTCTACAAACTTGTTGATAATATATAAAGTTTGACTTTAGACAAACCTAATATACAGAGTAAATAAAAACAGAGAGAGTATTATTCTGCCTTGAAGACACAAATGGAGCTATAATAAATACATCAGTTTCGTTCACAACAATGGAGCCAAAGTTACAACATGACACATGTCTACATAATGTATATCAATAGGGTTTGAATCAACAGAGCAACAATATACTGAACTGATGATATGGACACAAAGGGAACATCAAGCACACTATGAAGCCGGCACGCAGGCCGCCGAATTAGTTTTGGGCTGAGGCTGCTTGATTCCCGACAGGAAACGCCGACATGGTAGCATTGTTCTCCTGGCCTGTGGCGTCCACGCTAGCGTGTCGCGTGAACTCCTCAGGCGTCATGTGTGTGCCATGGCAAGCACACACGATCTTCACTTCATTTCTGCCGAAGTTGTATGTTACCCCCGATATGGTCCTGCCATTTGGTCCTGTCCCGGTTGTGGATACCCAGGGAAGATCAGGGTACGATCCGGACCCTCCGAATTAGGTAACCCACCGATCTACATCCCCTCGCCGACCTGAGTTGCTTAGATGGTGCCTACAAAACACCCTCTTGCCCACAAATCCATGTCCCCTACTCCAAAGCAACGCCGCTTAAACCCGACCACATATCTCAGGGAGCTCGAGCAGCGTAGGGCCAAAAAGAGGTATATATCGTGGCCTCACAGTCGGACGAGGACGAGGTGGCTGCCATGTGTTCGGACCTTCTGATCCTAGAGGAACACCTCACCGCCAAGGCACCGCGCTTGCTGACTTCGTTGCCCACTAAAGGCTTCAAATCAGCGGGCTTACGTATTTGCGTATCTTATGGTTGATGGCTACGACACAGAACTCGTCGACAATGACGGCTTAAAAGCGGGCTATGGCACAAATGACGTGTCCCACCCCCAACGCCTTAGTCTGAACCGTCGTCGGTCTTCTCGATGGCCCCGCTGCCAATATCCTCTATCGCTTGCTGGGGATTTACCATCCTTCCACGCAATCGAGTCACTGTTGGCATTTCTAAAGGACATGTTCTCGCCAGCAGCTTGGGATCTTCAACTGCCAAGTCAAATCTCATAGAACACGACGAGGAGGAGGGCACCCACTACAATTTCTCTTCCAAGGGGAAGGAGCCCATCCGCGACAACATGGAGGTGTTGGGGAACGTTGGATGGAAAACAAAAAAATTCTACGCACACGCAAGATCTATCCATAGAGATGCACAGCTACGAGAGGAGGAGAGCATCTACATAGCCTTATAGATCGCTAAGCGGAAAAGTTTATCAACGCGGTTGATGTAGTCGTACACATTTAATTGGCTGCTACGAGAAACTAGCAAGAACTGTTCTTACCTACGCAAAACCAAAATGGTGATTATCAAGTTGCTATTTAACCTTCTGCAAGGACCGCCGTAGTCAAATCCGATTCAACTAAAGTAGGAGAAACAGACACCCGTCAGCCACCTTTATGCAAAACAAATTGCATGTGAGTCGTTGGAACCGGTTTCATGTACGTGGACATGTAAGGTTGGTCCGAGCCGCTTCATCCCACAATGCCGCCGAATCAAAATAAGACATTGGTGGGAAGCAATATGAACATCACCGCCCACAACTTTTTTATGTTCTACTCGTGCATATCATCTATACATAGACCTTGCTCATGATGCCACTATTGGGGAACATTGCATGGAGAAAAAAAATCTACGCACACGCAAGATCTATCCATGGAGATGCATAGCTACGAGAGGGGGAGAGCATCTACATAGCCTTGTAGATTGCTAAGCGGAAGCATTTATCAACGCGGTTGATGTAGTCGTATACCTTCACGATCTGTCCCGATCAAGTACCGAACGTACGACACCTCCGCGTTCAGCACACGTTCAGCTCGATGACGTCCTCGCCTTCTCGATCTAGTAAGAGAGGTGAAGTAGTAGATGAGTTAGGGCAGCACGGCGGCGTGGTGACGGTGGTGGTGAAACTATTCTGCAGGGCTTCGCCAAGCACAACGGACATGGACGGAGGAGCAACTAGAACTAGAGGGAGAGGGGGCGCCGCACACGGCTTGGGGATCATGGTGTGTCTTGCCCCTCTTCCTCCTCTCATATATATAGGTGGGGGAGGAGGGGCTGCCCTAGGGCACGCCCCAAGGGGGCCGGCGGCCACCCTGGGCGCCTGGCTAGGCGCGCCTCCCTTCCTTCTTTGGCGTGTGGGGGGAAGGAAAGGGGGGCCGGCTGCCCTAGGGCGCCTCCCCTTCCCTTTCTCCCTTGCGTGAAGAAAGGCAGGAGGGGGCCAGCCCCTCCCTTTCCTTTACAAGGCCGGCGGCCAGGTTGGGGGCTTGCCAGCCCTTGTGGGCTGGTGTCCTCCCCTCCCTTTGGCCCGTTAGGCCCAGTAACTTCCCGTGGCCTTCCGAAACTCTTTCCGGTGATCCGATAAATACTCGGTGCATTCCGAAACCTTTCCGGAGACCAAATACTATCATCCTATATATCAATCTTTACCTCCGGACCATTCCAGAGCTCCTCGTCATGTCCGTGATCTCATCCGGGACTCCGAACAACATTCGGTCACCAACTCACATAACTCATATAATACTATATCGTCAACGAACGTTAAGCGTGCGAACCCTACGGGTTCGAGAATGATGTAGACATGACCGAGACGCTTCTCCGGTCAATAACCAATAGCGGCACCTGGATGCCCATATTGGTTCCTACATATTCTACGAAGATCTTTATCAGTCGAACCTTTATGACAACATATGTAATTCTTTTTGTCTGTCGGTATTTTACTTGCCCGAGATTTGATCGTTGGTATCTCCATACCTAGTTCAATCTCATTACCGGCAAGTCTCTTTACTCGTTTCATAATATATCATCTCATAATTAACTGCTTAGTCACTTTGCTTGCAAGCTTCTTGTGATGCTGTATTACCGAGAGGGCCCAGAGATACCTCTCCGTCATACGGAATGACAAATCCCAATCTCGATTCACGCCAACTCAACAGACACCTTTGGAGATACCTGTAGAGCACCTTTATGATCACCCAATTATGTTGTGACGTTTGATAGCACACAAGGTATTCCTCCGGTATCCAGGAGTCGCATGATCTCATGGTCGAAGGAATATGTATTTGACATTAAGAAAGCAGTAGCAAAAACTGAACGATCATATGCTATGCTAACGGATGGGTCTTGTCCATCACATCATTCTCCTAATGATGTGATCCCGTTATCAAGTGACAACACATGTCTATGGTTAGGAAACCTTAACCATCTTTTGATCAACGAGCTAGTCTAGTAGAGGCTCACTAGGGACACAGTATTTGTTTATTTATGCACACGTGTATTTAAGTTTCCGGTCAATACAATTCTAGCATGAATAATAAACCTTTATCATGATTAAGGAAATATAATAATAACCACTTTATTATTGCCTCTAGGGCATATTTCCAACAGTCTCCCACTTGCACTAGTGTCAATAATCTAGATTACATAGTAATGAATCTAACACCCACAGAGTCTTGGTGCTGATCATATTTTGCCCACGGAAGAGGTTTAGTCAACGGGTCTGCAACATTCAGATCCGTGCGTACTTTGCTAATATCTATGTCTACAATGCTCTACATGGAGCTACTCTAGCTAATTGCTCCCATGTTCAATACGTATCCAGATTGAGACTCAGAGTCGTTCGGATCGGTGTCAAAGCTTGCATCGATGTAACCCTTTACGTCGAACTCTTTATCACCTCCATAACCGAGAAATATTTCCCTAGTCCTCTAAGGATAATTTTGACCGCTGTCCAGTGATCCACTCCTGGATCACTATTGTACCCCCTTGCCAGACTCATGGCAAGGCACACATCATGTCTAGTACACAGCATGGCATACTTTATAGAGCCTATGGCTGAGGCATAGAGAATTGATAACCCATAAGTATAGGGGATCGCAACAATTTTCGAGGGTAGAGTATTCAACCCAAATTTATAGATTCGACACAAGGGGAGCCAAAGAATATTTGCAAGTATTAGCAGTTGAGTTGTCAATTCAACCACACCTGGAGATTAATTATCTATAGCAATATGATCAGTAGTAAAGTAATATGATAGTTTTGATAGTAGTAGTAACAATAATAGTAACGGTAACAGTGATAGCAATGATTTTGTAGCAGTTGTGACAGTAGAAATAGCAATAGTAACTTAGCAAAAGCAATATGTGAAAAGCTCGTAGGCATTGGATCGGTGAATTCATTGGATGATATTCATCATATAACAGTCATAACTTAGGGCGATACGAAACTAGCTCCAGTTCATAAATATAATGTAGGCATGTATTCCGTAAATAGTCATACGTGCTTTTGGAAAGAACTTGCATGACATCTTTTATCCTACCCTCCCGTGGCAGCGGGGTCCATACACTACTAGAATCAGGATCTTTGCCGTCAGCCAGCCCTTTGCCATCTGCTAGCTGACGGCAAAGAAGGTCTTTGCCATCAGCTTAAAAAAAGCTGACGGCAAAGACCATGTTTGCCGTCAGCCATTTCTTTGCCATCTGCTAGCGGACGGCATAGATGCTTTGCCGTCTGCAGGCAGACGGCAAAGAGGGAGGGTGGCCCACTAACGAGAACCACCTAACGGCCACTTTCTTTGCCGTCTGCTAGCAGACGGCAAAGAGAATAGCCAACCTAACGGCCGTTTCCCCCCAGCCCCATCCCACTAGCTACGCTACGGCAAAGAAATTAAACCTAACTAAAAAACAGTCGGCCCCGCGCCCCACCCCTCTCTCTCTCCCTCACCTCACCCACGCCGCCCCCGTGCCCGCCGGCCCCGCCGCCGACCCCCACCGCCCCCGCCACCCCGCCCCCACCGACCCCGCCGCCCGACCACCACCACCCCACAACCCCTGACCTCCCACGCCCCCACGACCCCGACCCCCCCGACCCCCCGCCCTGCCCCGGTGCCCCGCCGCTTAGGCCGCCCGCTGCCGCGGCGCCCCGCCGCCCGTCGCTGCTCCGCCCCCCGCCGCCCGGCGCTCCGCTGCGCGCCCCCGATCCCCCGCTGCCCCGGCGTCCCGGCGCCCCGCCGCTCAGGCCGGCCGCCGCCCCGGCGCCTCGGCGCCCGTCGCTGCTCCGCCCCCCGCCGCCCGGCGCTCCGCCCACCGCCGCCCGGCGCCGCTCCGCCCCCTGGTGAGGCTTCTTTTTCCTTTTTTTCTGTCTTTTTTTTGTTGCTGTTTTTTGATTTAGGTTAATTAGTTAGTTAGTTAGTTTTTTTTAGGTTAATTAGTTACTTGTTTTACCCTACTATACATAGGTTAATTAGTTAGTTAGTTATTTTTTTAGGTTAATTACTTAGATAGTTTCTTTAGGTTAATTACTTAGTTAGATAAGCCCAAGAACAAGAAAAGAAAAGAAAGAAAGAAAGAAGACCTAAAAGGACTAGGAGGAGAAAACATAGAAAAAAAGAAGGAGAAGAAAAAGAAAACAGTGGCAAGCATATTCCCCATCTTGCTTTGCCTAGCCTATTGTACATGTCCACTTTTTTCCCTCCAAAATTTCAAAATTTATGCTAATTTGAATTTACTTTATGCACACAAAATAAACATGTTTGCATTCAACATGGCACCAAAAACCAAGAAGCAATTTTCCACAATGAAAACAAAAAAGAGGCAAGTGAAAATTAAAGCAGTGGCAAAGAGAAAGCAGAGGAACACTAGCCAGCCTGCCAAGCAAAGCAGCAAGCCATGCTTTTGCTCCCAACCCCCAACCCTTCTGATTCCATCCTCCTCTCTTTAACTTCTTTTCTTGTAGCTTAGTAGTAGCTTTGAACAGCTAAAGCGAGCCCCAAAGCAAGGGCTGTGGTGGTGAGAGCACGATGTTCCTGTGGGACTAAAACGCGTTCTCTTTCTTCTTGACCAGTCAGTCATGGTCATGCTGTGTGTGTCCTGGAGGTGGAGGTGAGGTGTGGTACTGCATCATGTGCTGCAATGGATATATGGATGGTTGGATGGGTTAACATGAATAGTAGTAGGGTGATTTTAGGTTAATAGATTTTAGTTGATTTTAGGTTAATAGATTTTAGTTGATTTTAGGTTAATAGATTTTAGTTGATTTTAGGTTAGTAGATTTTAGTTGATTTAGGTTAATTAGTTGATTTAGGTTGATTAGTTGAAGAAGAAAAAGAAGACAAGAGGAAGAAGGAAAATAAGGAAAATGAAGAAGAAAAAGTAGACAAGAGGAAGAAGGAAAAGAAGGAAGAAGAAGAAAAAGAAGTAGAAGTGGAGATAAAAAAAGTAGAAGTAGAAGATGAAAAAAAGAAGTAGGAAAAGTAGAAAAAGAGGGCCGCCGAGGGAAAAGAGGGTCGCCGAGTGGTCGAGGGCTCGAGGATCAAGGGGAAAAGGAGTCGAGGGTCTAGGGGTCGAGGATCGAGGTGTCGAGGGTCGAGGGGAAAAGGAGTCGAGGGTCTAGGGGTCGAGGATCGAGGTGTCGAGGGGTCGAGGGGTCGAGGATCGAGGGGAAAAGGAGTCGAGAGTCTAGGGGTCGAGGATCAAGGTGTCGAGGGGTCGAGGGTCGCCGCCCCGACCCCCTGATCCCGACACCCTGACCCCGACACGACACCCCGACATTGTAGTATTCATCCCCTACTATCTGAATGGTTTGTCTCTGGGGGTTTTGAGGGAGAGGTCGGTAGGTAGCACATAGGGCCCTCCATTACACACCCTACACATCTACCCTACACATCACCCCTACCCCGACCCTCTTCACCCCCATACCCCTACCATCACTCCCTACACTACACCACCTTACACCCCGACACTACCCCCCCTATACCCCTGACACGTGCACCCCCTACCCTGACATAGCACCCTGACCCCGACACAACACCCCCGACACCCCGACCCCCGACACCTCCCGAAAAAGGTGCTCTTCGGCCTTCCAGAGGCCGACGGGGTCATATATTTGTGAATTATGAGTTAGGTCAGGTATTCAATTATTATTATGTACATATATATATTATTAATTAGTTCATGTTATTAGGTATTCAATTTTTTATTATGTTCATGATGATGATACACACCTAAATATTTTATTATGTTTATGTTGTACTAATTTCGTTTACTCTTTGTCATTGCAGGTGTTGACAGATGGTGGGTTCGGGTCGAGAGCGCTCCGAGCCTCCTTCCTCGGCGCATGCTGGGCGGGGTGCTATTATTCCACCCCAGCACCTTCGAAGAGCGCTGGTAGACAGCATGCAGACACCGGCGGGCGCTTCTTCTTCGGCCGGGAGAGGTCGGGGGAAGACGAAGAGGGCTGCTAGAGGTGGACGTGGCGGCGGGAAAGGTAGGAAGGCTGCTGTGCCTTCCTCGCCGCCACCCCCAGCTGATTCTCCAGACCACCGGAGTGCTCCATCTCAGGTGGACCCGTCAGACTTGGACCCGTCTCGGACTCCGGTCCACGAGCCTCGGGCCGACGAGCCTCGGGTCACCGACCCTTCGTCCCTCGAGACTCGGGCCCCAGAGTCTTCATCCCACGAGACTTCGGTCCCAGAGTCTTCGTCCCACGAGACTCCGGTCCCAGAGTCTTCGTCCCGCGTGACTCCGGAGACTAGTGGCCATGCTAATGGCGAGAACACCTGGTCTGACGATAGTTATAGCGAGGGCGAGCTGGTTGAGGGGGGCAAGAAGGTGTACTAGCGTGGTGGTATGAAGCTCCCGGCCGTGCCGGCGACCCGCGATCACAGGTGGTTGATTGAGCCTAACGGGGAGAAGTAAGTGCATTTACTCTTTTTTAACATTTGTCCTTCATGTTTCTTCTAATTAATATCTAATGTGTTGGCCTTGTCATACTGCAGGGGTTGGATACACGCCGATGGTGTCCGCAGGCCCAACCAGGTCCTTGGTGTGCTTTGCCGGCACCACTTCCCGGGGTGGGTCACGTTGCCCGGTGAGGGTCAGGTTCCATAGCTAGCACTGAGCTGGGAGCTGTACGTGGCTGCCCCGGCCCCCGCCGGAGGAGAGGGTCGACGGTGTCTTGTGCGAGAAGTGGCCGACATTGTGAGGCAGCGGTTTTGGGTAATTTCTCCTTTACAGAATTAAAAATCAACATTACCTAGTGATTGTACTAATCAGTGTTGTCTTGTTCGATTGCAGACCTTCTACAGGAGTTCTGAGGAACACGAGGCGGAGGCGGCTAGGGTTCTCGAAGCCGAGTGCAAGCGCCTACTTCAGAACTTACGGCATGAGGCTAGGGTGCAGGCTGTTCGAGACTTCTACGCCTCGACTAACATTAGGAGGGCCAAGAAGAAGTGCCACGACAAGTATCTGAGTAAGGAGAAGTACATGAAGGTAATTACCTATTCTTAAGGCCTTGTACTTAGTTTCCTTGATTTCATTCGTAGGCGTAGCGCTGAAATTTCTCTTTGCGTAACTTAGGTGCCCCCGAGATGGTGTGCGGATAGGATGGACTGTTGGGAGGCGATGGTGGATGAGTGGTGCTCTCCCCAATGGCTAGCCGTCCACAACAAGGCCAGGGATAAGCGTGCCCAAATGAAAGGTGTGCCACACCATCAAGGGAGCTCCAACCTGTTTGAGTACGGGGATCACTGGGTATGTGGTTTGAGCCCTTAACGATTAATGCAATTTCATTCTTCATGCTAGCTTGAGCCCTTAACTAATATGTTGTTCCTCTCTTTTAGGCAAAACACAACAAGAAGGACGTGCCACCACTGTACGACCTCTATGCCATGGCTCATACTGCCCCGTACAAGAAGGCCAAGGCATTCTCTGAGGATGACCTCGATCATCCAGAGAGCTTCACCAAAATCTCCTCCCACAACAAGCTCATGAGGTACAGAGACATTGGTAAGAAGAAGAAAGGGGAGGACTTCAACCCGAGCCAGAGTCGTTTTGATCCAGAGATCGTGATGCTATCTGGTGAGGGGAGGTACCATGGCTTGGTAGCCATTGGTGATGGACTCATGCGTTGTCCTAGAACTCTCCGGGAGATCAAGAAGCGCCAGACGAGCTCCAATCCTGAGATACCGCCTCGTCCACGGCCAAGGGAGCTCGCCATCGAGGCTAGGGCCCAGGAGTTTCTGGCGGAGGCAAAGAAGCAGGCGGAGCAGAGGGAGAGGGAGTTGGAGGAGAGGACGGCTAGTATGTTGGAGGCGGAGAGGAACCGGAACGACGCGTCTCACCGGGCCCTATACGAGCTCCTCGTGGTAAGTTTCTCCTGCATATTAGCCAAATCATGCAGGTAATGTTCGTTTCATTACTAACTAATATGACTGACTCGTGAAAACAAAATGTGCAGTCCGTGCGCGAGAAAACCGGTCAGACCCCTCCGCCGATGCCCCAAATTGGTATAGCGGACACGGTAAGTTTCATTTGAATGGTCATTAGTTACTAGTATTCACATTTTAGTTGCATCATGCTAACGAGACATTGCAAATGATCTTTGGTGCAGCATGCCTCCCGACAAGCATCGACTGGTCCATCTCCGTCTGGCACTAGCGCAAACCCGACCGGTCCTTCACCTCCGTGATGACGGTAAGTTTTCTCTAGTATTTTTCTTACGAAATGCATAAAGACCTAGACTTAGCTTTATTTCCTCCAAAATGCTTACCATAATGACCTAGACTTAGCTAATCTTCCTCCAAAATGACATAATTAGCTTACTTAGCTCCAAAATGATCTATACTTAGCTTTGTTTCCTCCGAAATGACCTAAGTTAGCTCTAATATGCTAAGTTATCTCTAATATACTTAGTTACCTAGGTTTGCTCAATAATGACATACACTTAGCTTACATATGTAAAAAATGGCATAATTAGCTTACTTAGGTTTGAAATGGCATAACAATCTTGGTAACATCATATATGTCATATAGTTAGCTTATTTTCCTCGAAAATGACATAATAAGCCTAATTAGCTCCAAAATGATCAATTTTACCTAAGTTAGCTCCAAAATGACCTAAGTTAGCTCTAAGTTAGCTGTAAAATGCTAAATTAGCTCTAATATGCTTAGTTACCTGGGTTAGCTCAATAAAGACCTATAATTAGCTTACTTATGTCAAAAATGGCATAATATGCTTAGTTAACTCAAAAATGGCATAATTAACTAGGTTAGCTCCAAAATGACCAAGTTTACCTAGGTTAGCTCCAATATGATCCATTTTACCTAGGTTAGCTCCAAAATGACCTATTTTACCTAGCTTAGCTCTAAAATGACCTACACACTTAGCATTTTTACCTAGCTTAGCTAAAAATTGGCATTTTTTCCTACCTTAGTTAGAAGAAGAAGATAAAGAAGAGGAGAGGATAAAAAGAAAGAGAAGATAAATTCTTCTTCTTCTTCTTTTTCTTCTTTTTCTTCTAGCTAGTCTTCTTCTTCTTCTAACTTTCATCTTTCCTAATTTGCAGATTTGCTTTAGATGAGGAGCTTGCGTTCATGGAGTCTACTCTTCTCCTTGTGCTTCTTTTATGTTTTTGGAAACTTGTTGCAAACTTGTTGGATATGTATGTATGGATGAAACCATTTTATGTTGGATAACTTGTTGTTGGAAACTTGTTATATATATGTTGTTGCAAACTTGTTATATATATGTTGCTGGAAACTTGTTATATATATCTGTGAAATTCTGTGAAATTGATTGAATTTAAGAAAAAACAGAAAAAACAGGGGCTATACAGGCACTTTGCCGTCTGCTGTCAGACGGCAAAGAGCTTTGCCATCAGCCAGCAGACGGCAAAGTTGACACATGGTAGCTACCTGTGCAACCTGGGCTGGCCTATATGGGCACTTTGCCATCCGTTGGCAGACGGCAAAGAGCCAAAGGACTTTTCCGTCTGCTAGCAGACGGCAAAGCACGCCGTTAACCCCCTAACGGACCTAACCTACCACGTGTGTCGTCCAGGCTCTTTGTCGTCTGCTGGCGGACGACAAAGACCATTTCATCTTTGCCGTCCGCCAGCAGACGGCAAAGAGCCCTTTGCCGTAGCCTATTCAGCCGGACCTGTTGCCGTCTGCTGGCGGACGGCAAAGGCATTTGCCGTCCGCCAGGCATGCCTTTGCCGTCAGCCATGGCAGACGGCAAATCTCCGGATTCCTGTAGTTATAAGGAAACTAAGGAATATTAATGCCTCCTTTTAATAGAGAACTGGAACAAAGCATTAGCACATAGTGAATGCATGAACTCCTCAAACTACGGTCATCACCGGAAAGTATCCCGAATACTGTCACTCCGGGGTTTACGGATCATAACACGTAATAGGTGACTATAACTTGCAAGATCGGATCTAGAACATAGATATAATGGTGATAACATAAACGGTTCAGATCTGAAATCATGGCACTCGGGCCCAAAGTGACAAGCATTAATCATGGCAAAGTCATAGCAACATCAACCTCAGAACATAATGGATACTAGGGATCAAGCCCTAACAAAACTAACTCGATTACATGATGAATCTCATCCAACTCCCTCACCGACCAGCGAGCCTATGAAGGAATTACTCACTCCCGGTGGGGAGCATCATAGAATTGGCGATGGAGAATGGTTGGTGATGATGAAGATCGAAGATTCCCCTCTTCAGAGCCCCAAACGGACTCCAGATCTGGCCTCCAGATGAAGAACAGGAGGTGGCGGCGGCTCCGTCTTGTGAAACGTGATAATTCTTTCTCTTCTTATTTTTTCTCTCCGAAAATGTGATTTTATAGCGTCAGAGATAGGGTCAGCGGGGCCACCAGGTGGGGACAACCCACCTGGGCGCGCGAGGAGGGGGGCACCCTGGTGGGTTGTGCTCACCCAGGGGCCCCCTCCGGTGGTTCTTGGCTCCAGTATTTTTCTTTTATTCAACAAAAATTCTCTAAAAAGTTTCGTTCCATTCCGAGAACTTCTATTTCTGCACAAAAACAACACCATGGTAGTTCTGCTGAAAACAGCGTCAGTCCGGGTTAGTTTCATTCAAATCATGCAAATTAGAGTCCAAAACAAGAGTAAAAGCATTAGGAAAAGTAGATACGACGGAGACGTATCAACTCCTCCAAGCTTAAACCTTTGCTTGTCCTCAAGCAATTTAGTTGATAAACTGAAAGTGAAAAAGAAAAACTTTTACGAACTCTTTTGCTCTTGTTTACATAAATAAGCTTAAGTAGCACCCAGGTTTTTAGCAAAGATTATAACTAACCATGTCAACAATAACTTTTAAAAATTATATTAACTCATGCCAATGGCATAATCAACTTGCAAGCAATAATAAGATATCTCAAATGACAACACTTTGTCAAAACAACCATGATATAATATGACAACAGTGGTATCTCGCTAGCCCTTTCTGAGACCGCAAAACATAAATGCAGATCACCTTCAAAGTTCAAGCAGCGACTAAACAATGTAATTCATGGTAGAAAAGATCCAGTCATGATGCATTCAACATTAACTACACACAATGCATGAGGATGACAATAGTGCTCTCAGATCTGGCGCTTATTTGAGAAGGTGATGACTCAACATAAAAGTAAATAGATAGTTCCTTCACAGAGGAAAGCAGGGAGTTGCAGCGGTGCTAGAGCTTGAAGCTTTAAAACAGAGATAAATGAAATTTTGGGAAATGCACCCTTCCTATTTACTTCACGACCAAAAGTTATCAATATCTTCCATGCTAAAAACATTAGTAGCGGTTCCCAAGCGATAAAAAGTAAAGGTTTACTCCCCCTCCACCAACATACACACTCCACGGTAGCCGAATCCACGGGTACCGTCCATACCAACAACAATCCTGGGACAGTTTTGTTTAATTATTTGCAATTTTTGATTTCAGGACCGGGAATCCCTATTACCGCCCCTCTCGTGCAAGGACGAGTGAATAAACACTCATCATGAGAATAACCCGCTTAGCATGGAATATACTGACTACCTCCTGTCGATCTATAAACAATCCAGGCACACAAAAACATATGTTCATTTGAAGTTTTTGAGGTGGCACATGCAAATTTACTTGGAACGGCAGGGTAATACCGCATATAGGTAGGTATGGTGGACTCATCTGGAATAACTTGGGTTTTAGGATTTTGATGCACAAGCAGCATTTCCGCTTAGTACAGGAGAAGGCTAGCAAATAGGTTGAGAAGCGGCTAGCTAGAGAGTGAAAACGGTCATGAACAGGCATTATGCATAATAAACATTGAATACTAGCATGAGTAGGATATGAACACCATGAACATAAATATCATAGAGGCTATGTTGGTTTTGATTCAACTACATGCGTGAACATGTGCCAAGTCAAGCCACTTGAAACATTCAGAGGAGGATACCATATCATCATACCACATCACAATCATTTTAATGCATGTTGACATCCAAGATACATCATTATCCAGTCCTAGCTACTTAAGCATGGCATGAGAAACTATAATCTCTAATTGTCATTGCAAACATGTTTGATCATAATAGACTGAATCATGGATACTAGGTTAAAGATATTTACAAAAATAGAGCAAGTTGAGTTCATACCCATTTCTCCCTGCCACAACCAGTTCATCAAATATCGATATTATTGCCTTTCACTTGCACGACCGAATGATATGGAAATAATAATAGTGCAAGAGTGCCGTGGACTAAGTTGGAATCTGCAAACACTTTATTCAAAAGGAGAAGACAAAGTAATCTGGGCTCTTTGTTAGATCAATATCAATGCATATGAGAGCCACTCAACATTTTCATCGTGGTCTTCTCCTTGGTATGACTCAATAAAAAGAAAAGGATTTCAGAGAAACACACTGAAATATTTTTGGAGTTTTTAGTTTTTCTTGAAGAAAGCAAATTAAAGAAAAGAGAAAAATAAAAACGAGAAAAAACTATTTACACGGGAAAGCTCCAACAAGCAAAAGAAGAACAAGGAAATATTTTTGGGTTTTCTTTTTAATACTACAACTAACTAAACTAGAAAGAAAAACCGAAAAGAAGCAAGAAACATTTTTTTTGTGATTTTCTCAAAGTTTTCAAACACACAAGAAGAAAGCAAGAAAATAAATCTAGCATGGATAGTACAATGAAAAAGTGTGAACACCGACAACTGGTATGAAATGTGTGAACATGAATGTAATGTCGATGGAAATACGTACTCCCCCAAGCTTAGTTTTTTGGCCTAGCTTGGTAATCACCTTATGTAGCTTGTGTAATAATCTGAGTGATAGCTCACGGAGGCCCTCGGTGCAGCCTCCTAAGCCCGCCAAGCAGCCACAACCTCTGCGTTGTGTGCACGGGCCTCGCTCTCAAGAACATAATACCTTCCTTTGTTGTGATAATCAAAAAGAGCAGGCGCAGGCAAAAAGATGTCTACAACGGAAACTTTATTGAACAGCAGGTTATAAGTATAATCAGTGATCTCGCCCTTAAGGAACTTATGGCGCTTCAGGGCCTCAAAGTCTAAGTACTGAGTAGGTAGGATGGGGTCATTAGGCCAAAGTGATACACCAAACTCCTTTGCTAAACGGGAAGCATAAATCCCACCATAAAAATATTCACTACCAGCGTTGTGTTGCAATCTGCGTGCAACAATCACTCCAAGGTTATAACATTTAGCACCGGTGAGAGCAGTGTGTATGAGGCTCAAGTCAGGAGCACATAGTGTACTACAGTCTTGTTTGCCTATGATGCATTTTCCATTAAATAGTGCAAAGTATTGAATTGATGGGAAATGAATACTTTTTATTCTACCTTGTGTCACCCCTCTATTCTCACCGTAACAAAGACTTGTTAGAAATGACTCATATTCAGACCTTGGTGGTTCATCCAACGAACCCCAAAATGGAATTTTACACACACCACTAAACGCGTCTAGAGACATGGTAATTGGATGGTCATAAAGTTTAAACAAAACTCTAGACTCACGAGGATGAAATTTAAACTCTTTAGTAAACGATTCTGTGAGACTGAGATGCTGGTTGCACTTATCTTCAATGTAGGCACCGAGCTCGGCATTATGAACATATTGCTCAAATTCTTCTTTAATACCTGCCCTTATCATGATATCGTCGTGCGGCCATAAGCATGCACTACAAAAAAAAGACACATTCGTGACATTTTGGGTCGAACGAATTTTTTTCTGTCATGCTTATGACACTTCTATGACGATAATTGTGACAAAAGCACGTATCATCATAGATGTGGTGGGCTCCTACTTCTATGACAAAAAATCATGACAGAAAATGGGATTTTCGTCCTGGGCGGGCCGGGGACGCACCTGCATGACATTCTTTGGGCCGTCCATGATGAAAAAAATCATGGTAGAAGCGAGGGCGAGGAAAATTTCGGGGAGTTCCCGGTTACGGTGGGTGGTCGGGGCTGAGCGATGCATGGAGGTTTGCGCGTTTCTCTCGTAGACGTACGCGCATGTGTGCGAGGCGTTGGGCTCTAACTGAACCCGAGCGATTGCACTAGCTATGTTACTGAACCCCGATTGAACCCTTCGCTGTTAACTGAACCCGAGTGATTCCTTCGCTACTGCTGCTAACTGAAGCCGATCGAAGCTGCCTCTTGATGAACAGTCCCCGGTCGGTGGGGGTTGGATGAACAGTTCCTGGTGGCGGGTTGGATGGATAGGATCCCGTGGTAGTAGAGGCCGTTGTCGCTGGATGAACAGGACCCCGATCGAGGAGGTGGGGGTGGATGAACAGTAGCTGGTTGAACAGTAGCCGGTGGAGGGTCAGTTGAACAGGACCCCTAGAGGGCTGGTTGAACAGTAGCCGGTGGAGGCTGGATGAACAGGACCCCCACGTGGATGAACAGTAGCTGGTGGAGGCAGGAGGAAGTCGACGGTGGATGAACAGTAGCCGGTGGAGGCTCGAGGAAGTCGACAGTGGATGAACAGTAGCTCGTGGAGGCTGGAGCGAGGCAGTAGACAGTGGACGAACAGTAGCCCGTGGAGTCCCGTTTTGCGGTACGCCACACCCCTCCCGATGAACAGGACCCCCGTTTCGACCGTAGGCGCTCCAACACAAGTCTGTTTCCTCCATTTTGCAGTACGTCACACCCCTCCCGATCAACAACACCCTGTTTCAATCGTAGGCACTCAAACACAAGTCCGTTTCCTCCGTTGTGTGGTACGCCAGACCCTTCCCGATGAACAGGACCCCGTTTCAACCGTACGTAGTCGAACAGAAGGCCGTTTTCCTCCCTTTTGCGGTACGCCAGACCCCGTTCTGGCTGTTCCGTCCAAGCCAGTTGGCTCTCGTTGAACACGACCCATTCCGACCCAGTGGCTTCGCTTCCGATGAGCAGGATGCGTTCCGACCCAGTCACTTGGCTCCCGGTGAACACGACGCTGTTTCTTCCGTTCCGACCTAGCCGGTTAGCTGCCGATGAACAGGACGCCTTTGCTGCTGTCCATTGCCTCTCCATGTACACGAGCCCTGGCCGTACGTATGCGCGAGTACGCATTCGAGATCCCGCCCGTATATACGTACGCGGCCGTATTTTTTGGCATGTGGTTGTACGTACGTGTACACGGTTTAGAAGGGACTGCCTGAACTGCTACATCGGGGGCTCTACTACTACACGTGCCGCTGCTTGCTCGGCCACGGTTCATCGTTGCAGAGAGACCGATCGACCAGTATGTACGTACACGTTTGCGACCAGACAGAAAACGCTACGTACGCCTCGACCGGGTGGGTCCCAGCTATCAGGGAGGACAAGGATGCACTTCCTTGCGTGCAAAGATATAGCTGGTGGGTCCCAGCTTTCAGGGGGAAGAATCATTATTTTTTGCCCGTAATATGGACGCACTTCCTTATGTGCGAAGATGTAGCTGGTGGGTCCATCTGTCAGCCTCACCACGTAGAGTCATCTTCCGATGGCTATCGTTCGTTGACCACGTTGACCACGCCGCGCGGACAGCACCGGGGCGGTGGACGACGGCGAGGCCTAGGAAGGGAACGACGCGGAGCCAGGGAAGACGAGGCAGGTGGATGCCCACGTGGAGGGGAGTACGAGGGTTCACTGGTTTGGCTGCGGTGTGAGGCTGCCGTTGCCGGAGAATAACAGGAGGTGTTGGTGAGTAGAGGAATGGCCTGGACGGCGATCGGAGTAGGGTGGGCCGGTGACTCCTGCGCGGCAGCACAGCCGGCCACGGGAGGCGGTAGCAGGCGGTACCACTGGCGGTGGTTTGGGCGGCTGAAGCAAGAATATCCGAGATTGAAGAAGAAGCACGACATCCGTTGGATGGACATCCAACGGCCACTGCTGCTAGAATCGTGTGTTGACTATAAGTTGACAAAGCCTTGCGTACGCGTCAACCTAGTAGGCCCACAAGTGTGTGGCAGAGAACATATAGCCCATTTGCGATTTGTAAGAATGTACAGCCCATTTTTGAATTCTAATGGAATTTACTACAACCCATTTACAGTTTGTTAAAATTACAGCCCATTTTTTAGTTAGGACAACGATTAATAATTTCAACCAAATGCTCAAAACAGAATTGAATAAAATTTTCCACATTTTGATGGGATCCGAAATATTTTTATCCCGAAATTTCAAGTCAGATTAAATATAATTTTAAAATGAATTTGTATAACGTAAAAATCCAACGAAATATTGCGCGCGCAACAAGTAATGAAATTAAAATTTTCAAAATCCAAAAATAATATTTTTTTAACTAATTACGTGTTTGGTGCTTTTTTTATAGTTACAGCTCAGTTTTTATAATTACATCCCATTTATTATTTCTTAAAGCCCATTTTCTTGTTAAGCCTAATGCATCTCTTCTAGGAAAGATTTGCAACCCAGTGGGGCGAAGAATAACAAGTTGACCTGGGCTGGGTATTCCTCAAAAAAAAGTATAGCTGGGCTAGCCATTTTCAGCTTGAAATAAATTATTATCTGGCTGGATATTTGGTCAACGTAAAATAATAGCCTGGGCTAGACAGGCCACAGCACGCCCAGGTGATCTCCTCTGAACAACAACAAAAACATCGCTCAAGGAAAACTCTGCTCACACCTCAAAAACACAAATTCTGCTCAAGCTGCTGGGTCCCAGCTGTCGGCCGCTCCTTGTGCAATTCTCTCATTTATTGACTATAATATAGGTTGACAATGGTGTGGGACCGTGATGTCAGGAAACCAGGAGTATATAATAAGGAGGCACTTGCGTACGTGCGGCTAAGGCCCTTGTGGGTCTCATGATTCCTCATGTTCGTTGACCATGTTGACAACGCGAGACGGCGGTGCCACGGCGAGCGCAACAACTGGAAGGATGGTGGAGAGGGCCTCGCGAGCCCTACGGATGATCTGATATAGCGCCCGCTGCTCCTTCAGGAAGCCAGGATCATAAGGCCACATGTCCGCGACGGCATTGATGTTCGTTTGTTCGCCGACGATTCGTCCTTCTGCGAGCCGGTGCTCATTGAGGAGACGGAGGTTGCAGCACAGGTCCTCCTGTGCTGGTAGCTCTTCCGCCATTAGGGCGTCGAAGTGTGGCCGCACCTGCTCTATGGTGAACACGGCATGAACCGGCTTGGGCGGTGGCGCCGGCTCGTGGTCGGAAGCCACGTCCATTGTCTGATTGTCGTCGCTGAGCTCGGTGAGCTCGCTGGCGAGCCAGCATGTCCGACTGCTAGACCAGACCGCTGCCAAGCACGAGTCTGACAGCCCTGGCCCACACAGACCCCCTCCCTTGCCCGCGCGCTTTCCACCCGAAACGGTCAGCGCCGCTTCCCGGTGCAGGCGATTGCTCCGCGTTCAAATGACACAAGTGTCGTCCGTCCGTTCGTCTGCCACCCGCATTAATGATACGCGGTTGTCGAGGCTGCTACTCCGATGCCACCCGTCAGTCCCTCTACCGCCCACCATTGCTATATAAACTACTGCGCCGGCCATAGCTGCAGTCATCCGCCTCCGTTCCGTTTCTCCTGTCCACACCACTCCCACCATGGCTTCATCGCGCTCCAGCGCTCTTCGGGACGGACGAACGATGGACCAGAAGGAGATGGCAGCCATTGCTGCCGACTGGCTGGCCGGCAGGCTGCCAGAGGATGACGACGTCCCAATGGAGAACGTGGTAGTCGATGATCCGGCGCCAACCCCCTCCTCTGCGCCATCCTCGCCGGTGCATGGAACCATGACCATCGGCGAGGCCCGTGCCCAATACATGGACATTGTGAGGCAGAAGCGTGAGGAGCAGTTCCGGGAGGCGCAGGCTGACGCCGCCTACAACCACCATGTCCTCCAGGAGCACCTGCAGGTGGAGGAGCAGATCACCGCGGAGTGGGCGGAGCAGGAGGCGCTGCTCGAGTCGTACCGCTTAGCCCGCGAGAGCCACCTCGCGTGCTGGCAGTACCGCATGCGGGTGGGGGAGGTTGCGGCCGCCTACAAAGAGGGCGATGAAGTGGGCAAGGCGCTGTTTGGTGAGACCGACGACGAGGCGACGGACAATGCCGGCTCGGCCGAGGCCTCGCCCCGCTGGCACCGGGGCAGAGGACTTCGCTGGCTTCCGCGAGGCCCTACTCCGCCGAGGCCCCGCCCCGCCAACAACGAGGCAGAGGACATCGTCGGCTCCGCCGAGGCCCCGCCCTGCCGGCAACAAGGGGGAGGATTTCCCCCGCTCCGCCGAGGCGTCGCCCCGCCGGCAACGAGACAGAGGACATCGCCGGCTCTGTCAAGGCCCTGCCTCGCTGCCAACGAGGTCGCGCCACACAGAAAATGAGGAAGAGTAGAACACGGTAGGTCGCCGCCGCTCGGGTCCAAGTAAGGCCACCGCTGCTACCCTCCGGTTGAAGCCAAGCTTGGCGGGTTGAACATTGACAGCCGATTAGCTTCTTGGCGGCAACGTGGAGTCGGAGAGCTGAGCTAGAGAAGAAGCTTCTGTTCGGCTCAGCCGGACACGGGAAATGGGCACCGGAGATCATAGATTAGGTTAATTAATTATACCTCCAGCGCACCCCTTTTTAGTTGAAGAATGTATGAAATGTAATGATTATGCATCTCAATGATTCACACGTTGGAGCCAATATTTACTTCACAACTAAAGAATAAAGAAAAATCGATCGATGCTACTGACGGCAAAGGGCGTCCCATTCCAAAATATCAAACGCATGTCTTCTTGCTAACATCAATGAGCAAAATTTGAGAAGGTTGTCCATTCCAAAATATCAAATGCGTGCCTTTTTGCGTACATCAATGAGCAAACTTTGACAAGGTTTTCCCATTCCAAAATATCAAATGCGTGTCTTTTTGCGTACATCAATGAGCAAACTTTGACAAGGTTTTCCCATTCCAAAATATCAAATGCCTATGATTGTGGAATGGGCCGGGTGTGCCATCAGTTCGGACATTGACATATCACCTGTGCTAAATAAACCAGCTGTTCTTTTTGTGAAGTTCCACTAAAATCAACCAACTTCGCACGTAGCTTGTATGATTTCGCCTTTATATGTTGCAAGGCCTTGAACATATCGGCACCTCCTTTCTTGTAGCTAATTTTGTGGCTAGAGGTGGAAATGAATGATTCGAGAACATTCGATCTATTGTGCAGGATGAAGTATAATGGAGGGCACGAACCATCAAAACATTTTGTGCAGTTCCCATTGAAATCAAGCTGAGCATCCATGTTTGCATAAATACAAAAAAGTGATTAGTACAAAGCAAACTGTATTATGAATTTACAGCTTAAACAGGCAACCTACATGACCCATGCAGAGCACACATTTAAAAAAATAGAACTCACCAGAAAGAATCCTAAAACAACATTGTATTGGCCATCACAGCAACAAAGATGAAGATCTGTGAGTCCTTCTGAGCTAAAGTTAGTTTGTTCTTGTGGGCAGAAATGTAACCATCCTTCAACTGCTCCTTCTGATAAGAAGAGAAGGGCTTGGCTTCTTCATATCCTGGCATATTCTTCTTCAGAGGAGGATGATCCTGTTGTGCAAAGACAAGAGAACAACTAAATGCTAGCATCCCTGTTTGCTCGAAAAGAAGGAAAGCAAATATTTAAAACACCCATTACATTAACAATGGGAGTAACTGATGAAATGTATAGTCACAAAGAGATGCATCCTCATTATCCTCACAGGAAATGATATGATACCAAACACAGCAGCTCAACTAGAACTGTATTATTACTTAATTTTATCGGTGGCAAACCGATGCCTCAATTTATTAGCAGCCTTAGATTAACATGCGAAACAATACCACTTTCTCATGACAGTAGCTAAATAGTAGCACAACACCAATAAAGATGACAAAGCTTGATCATATGGATGAAATCCGTGGGCCAGTACCAACCTTTGTCAGGAGGCTTATTGTGTAGAGCATGCAGATCAAGCACTTCTCTGGAACCATCCGTTATTATCTACTTTGGTTGCCATGCTTAGTATAAACTCCTCAATTAGTTTAATGTTTCCAACATCTTCTTGTGCAGTTCCACTTAAATATATGTTATCTTCAAACAAGATCCCTGTTTGCACAAGTAGAGATAATTACATATTACATTAAGATTGGCATCAAATCACAGTGGCAAAACAATTGCTCGTTCCAGCCATAGCAATAAATTAAGATGCAAAACTATATCATTACTTATGTCATCACAGTTCTAGTGCTTCATTACAGCACCGGGAGTTGATTTTTGTTCTTCTTCCGCTTGTTCTTCCCCTTCATCACTTGGGTCAATAACAAACAAGCTTGGCCTTCAATGTAAGATTTGGCATGTCAATTAGGGAGCACAAGTATAGCACTAAACAACAACATTACTTTTCTGATGACAGTAGCATTATACAGGTCAATAGTTGCGAAATATCATTATCTTACCTCAATGGGATATTACGGTGCACATACAGATTGGAAGTCTGGTCTCCTTTTGTGCAGTTCACTAAAATCAAGCAACATTACCGTATAGGTAGTAAAACATATGAAAGCACACTGCACAATCATGTGGAAGAAGGCCAGTACTGACCTCTCATGACGCGGAATTGAAACAACTCACAAGAAGAAGATCTGAAACAAACTTGCCAATACAGATAGGAAGTCTTGTGCAGTTCCACTAAGATCAAGCAATCAAGCAACGTTATCGGTGTGACATTTTGGTTGAACTGCACAAAACACTCTAAAAACAAAAGTGTTTTGTGCAGTGCAACAAAAGGTCGCAATAGCAACGAGGTGAGGTAGATAACCCTGTTTACACAGAGATGCAAAGGAAACAATTAGTGGTCAAGAACGGTGGATGACACAGAAGCCCACAAAAAGAAGCATCTAACTTATCTAAATGGGAAAGAAAGCAAGACAGTAGCATTTCTCAAACAGTGGCATTGATTCATATTAACAGAGAGATTATATTAACAATAAAATTCATTAAACATGTAATTTGCTTTTAACTATGGCATTGCTTCAATTTTCCAGCGGCATTATTAGATTAACAACAGCTAAAGAGTTGTATGGGATAGTGGACACACAAGCACCATGTGCATGTACCGATGTATAAAGGGGTGATGCACAGTCTGTTGCAACAAACAACCAAGGAACATATTTGTGTTGGTCCCATTTTTGTTATCTTTAGAACCCTTTCCCTATGTGAGGGCAGCAAATCTAGTCCTGCTCAAACTATACAGCCTTGTCCCCCACCCACAGAAAGATCAGTTCCTTATAGATGTGTGTACCGCGTTTGTCATTGTTTTCCCTTTTTGACCAACATAGGTGTTGGATAGCCAGTCTGTACTACTTTCCCCCCTTCCTTTCCTCTTTGAACCATGTCCTAGATTCATGCTATACAACTTTCCCCACTACTTTCTTGTTTGATCCAACACCTAGATTCGAGTGTAGAAGCGAAAAAATTCCACATGCAGCTAGAGCAATGCCTGTGGATTAAGAAAATTATACCTTAAGGTTCTCGGGGTGTGGCTCAGTGGGCGGCCGGAGGCCGATCTGCCCACACTATGTACGGCAGTGAGGAAGAAGGGGTCGGAGGCCCTCCCGCGCAGCCGCTGGGTGAAAGAGAACAGCGGCACCGGCAGTGGATTCCCTCCCTCGCCGATGGCGACAGCGTTAAGCCTCCTTGCCTTCCCCGATGGACGGGATCCTGCCGGCTCTTTGACCAGTAGTGAGGCGAGAGAAAGAGAGGAGAGGCCAACACAGTCTTGTTTAGATCTGGATAGAGTGAGATAGTGTGTAGAGAGCAACTACAAGCACTGTCGGGGGGATGTACCGCGGGTAGCCTCATCCGCACCCAATAACATTTCAAGACATCGGGGCTAGCAGAGCCCCTCATGCCAACTAGCCACGTGGCCGGTTCCCTGGGCTGGCTAGGACCACGCGGCCGGCTTCCAGAAGATGGCGCACTCATAGAAGGCGGCTTTGGGGGCTGGCCGGCTCCCAGCAGCCGGCCCCTCCTCCTCGGAGTCTGCACTCACCCACCATGACGAGACGGGGTGTGGCTACAGTGCCACCTGCTCCCCCGAATCCCGGAGGGGCGTGGCTACAGTATGCGCTGACCAAGCGGCCACCTACCCACACGGCGCGGGACTGTAGCCATATGACGCACGACGCGGCCCTTGTCAGCAAGGACCACGCTATAGCAAAAGGCAATCAGCATGGCCCGCAGGCGGCGGGCCCTACCTGTCGGCCGGATTCTCGGCAGCCGGCGGGGCCATCTAGAGGTGGGACCCAGCAGCCGGCGGAGAACCCGACGACCTTAGACACTGACGTCCGGGTCCTACACCCGGCCGTATTACCATTGTACCCCTAGGGGGTTGGCCTATAAGACCCCCCCGGGCTCACCCATGCAAAGGGTTCAGCTCTCATTCCACACACACACCATAGCAAGGAGAATAGGGAGAGCTCTACCCTTCTTCCTCCTCTAGCAACACAGCTCTAGGAGCAACTTTGTATACTCTTGATCATAGTCATCTCAGCAGGACTAGGGGTGTTATCTCTCCGTAGAGCCCCGAACCTGGGTACGTCTCGTGTGCTCCCGAGCTCGTGCTCACTCTCGCTTCTGGAACCCGACGACGTCCTCATGGCTCCACCCACGATAAGCCACACCCTGGCATCTGCCGTGAGATTACCACGACAGTTGGCGCCCACCGTGGGGCCCTCTGCGGCGTCAGCCAGAGTTGTGTTCCGGATAGGAACCACCCTTCCCTCCGGCGAGTGCGTCGCGTCTGGCCTGATCAACCAGCCCGATGTGTTCGTTTGTGCTTGCACCGGCGCATCACCCGACGCGGGAGCCGTCTGCCCGGTGAGCTACTCTCATTGACCTCTTCGGGTAGCTCGGCCTCTTCGATGCGGTCGCCATCGACGGGTACCCCGGCGACACGGTGATAATCGATGACCCGCTCCCTCCTGTCGCTAGTGACGCCTTTGCCGGCGCGCTCGACGCTGGCGTCTTCGTGGAGGTGATGGTCACCGATGAAAGCCAGCTCACTGGCGGGGCCGCAGGGGACCCATTGCAAGCAGCAATGCGGGACCTGGCTGCTCCCGTCGGCGCCGACGTCGGCCCGGCGGCGCTAGAAGAAATCCGCGTCAAGCTCCTCGACAGCACCACCAAGATGGCAGCCATGAAGCGCCATGCTGAGGCTAACCAGCGCGAGACTGACCGCATAGCGGGCGACACACCGGCTGCAGGCGAGCCCAGCCGAGCCGGCGCCGTCTGGCAACACGGCGCGGCCATCGCTAATATGCTGGGAGTCGGACGTCCGATTTACATCACCCCAGTGCAGAACCTGCACGCTGCGCAGGCAGCGGCAGAAGAACTCGAGACCCTGGAGGGCGACGAGTGGCACAGCCAGCTGGAGTGCCTCCAGGAGCTCCTCAACGCTGCGAACGTGTAGCAAGACGCGTGCAACCGCGTGATGGTGGTCGGCCCGTAGGCCGACCGCCCGGAAGGAAACCTTCCACCCCGCCGCGAGAATGGAGCGACCTCTCGGTCCCCTAGTGGCGGCGGCCGCGCGGCCGGCGGAAGCCGAAGCCGGCAGCTAGCCGCAGCTAGCGCTCTCATGAGATGGTTGTGGACAGCCGGCAAATTCCTCCAAGGACGGAGGGCCGGCGCCAGCAGGATGAACGTCTGCCTCCCCCCCCCCCCCGCAGGGAGTGGCCGGCTTCTCCGGCGCCGGTTGACCACCTGACTTTGGGGGGCCGGCTAGGCCCCCATGAAGCAGTCAGCGAGAATGACGCTCGTCGCCAGATCGAGCAGCTGGCTCGGTCCCTGGCGATGGAGGATGACGATATAGTCGGCCCGGCCTGCTTCGGCCCCCGCATCTGCGACGAGCCCTTCCCCAAAGGGTTCTCGCTTCCTCGCGACACTCCCAAGTACAATGGCGCCGTGAAGCCGGAAGACGGGTTGACCGACTATGCCACAGCAATCAGCATAGCGAACGGCAACAAGCGCGTTGCCGTGAGGTATGTTCCACTCATGTTGTTGGTCACGGCCCGGACATGGCTGAACAGCCTCAAGGCCAACAGCATCAACAGTTGGCTGGACTTCAGCGAAGTCTTCGTGCGCAACTTCAACAACACCTATAAGCGGCCCCCCAAGCCTCGCCAGCTCTCCATGTGCGTTCAGGGCCCGAATGAGTCCACTCGTGAGTACCTGATGCAATGGGCCGAGTTGCGCAACTCCTGCGAGGGGGTGCACGAGGTGCAGGCCATCGAGTACTTCACCTTCGGGTGCAGAGAGGGCACCCTGCTCAAACACGAGCTTCTGTGCGACGAGCCGGCTACTTTGGACGAGCTCCTGGTTGTGGCGGACAAGTACGCCATGGCCGACTCTTCCATGAAGACGGAGATCCGGATCGACGCGTCCGGGAAGGTGATCCCGCCGGCTTCTCCGGCGCCGGCTAGCGACTCCAACCGGCGTCAGCTGCCGAACGACAACAAGCACAAGGCCCAACAGCCGGCTTCTAACAGCCGGCAGGTGGCGACCGTCGAGGACCAATAGCCGGCAGGCCAACCCGGCCCCAAGTGTTTGCGGGGCGGCAAGGGTGCCTGACAGTCGGCCTTCTCCTTTGAGCAGGCCCTCGACGCTCCTTGCAAGTTCCACAGCGGCGCGAAGCCGTCCAACCATACAACCCGACAGTGCAGCTGGCTCACCCGAATCACTAAGGGTGAGGGCTTGCCGCCTCCTCCAGCCGGCCCGGCGACTCCGGCTCCTCAGCAGCCGGCCCGCCCTGTCGGCATGCTCCAAGATGAATTCCCCAACGAGAACGCCACTTAAGTCATCTTCACAAGTGAAGCCGACGACAAGCACAGTCGGCGTCGACAGCATCACGAGGTGAATGCTGTTATTCCTTAGGTCCCCCAATTCATGCACTGGTCCGAGAGGCCCATCACC
The DNA here is from genome assembly GCA_011799875.1 of Thinopyrum elongatum. Classification (NCBI taxonomy): domain Eukaryota; kingdom Viridiplantae; phylum Streptophyta; class Magnoliopsida; order Poales; family Poaceae; genus Thinopyrum; species Thinopyrum elongatum. The sequence goes on along the minus strand of CM022297.1, from coordinate 494,349,690 downwards.
TGGAGCCGAGATGACCATCCAGCCGTGATGCCTTCGCCGGGTGCTTATGCCTTGGTGCTGGACTCCACCTTCTCAACTGAGAGGTGGGAGTGCCGCTTCTCCCGAGTCCTGATAGACGGCGGCAGCAGCATCAACATCCTCTACCGCGATACCATGGAAAAGCTGGGCATCAAGGAGAAGCAACTCCAGCCCAGCCGGACAGTGTTCCACGGCATCGTCCCTGGCCTTTCCTGCTCTCCAATCAGCAAGATCAAGATCGACGTCCTGTTCGGTGACAAGACCCACTTCCACCGTGAGCCGATCTGGTTCGAGGTGGTCGACTTGGACAACCCCTACCATGCGCTCTTGGGCCGGCCAGCGATGGCCAAATTCATGATGATTCTACACTATGCGTACCTGAAGATGAAGATGCCGGGTCCCAAGGGCATCATCACCATTGCCGGTGACTACAAGAAGTCGCTCGCGTGTGCCGCAGCCGGCTCCCGGTTGGCCGAGTCCCTCGTCATCCCCGAAGAGAAGCGCCTCCTTGACCGGGCTACGGCCATGGCCAGCGAGTAGCCGGCCATGCCGACTAACCCCAAGGTGTTCGAAGGTGAGGGATCCTTCCAGCCGGCTAAGGAAACCAAGAAGATCATCTTGGACCCGGCGCACCCAGAGCAGTATGCTGTCGTGGGGTCCAACCTCGACAGCAAATAGGAAAGCAAGCTCGTCGACTTCCTCCGTGAGAATCGGGATATCTTTGCATGGTCCCCCAAGGACATGTCGGGTGTTCCGAGGGAGTTCACCGAGCACAAGCTGCATGTACGGCCGGATGCTAAGCCGGTTAAGCAACCCCTCCGCTGCCTACCAGAAGAGAAGAGAAGGATCGTTGGTGAAGAGATCGCCCGGCTTCTGGCAGCCGGCCTCATCATGGAAGTATTCTACCCGGACTAGCTTGCCAACCCAGTCCTCATCTTGAAGAAAAACAACAAGTGGTGCATGTGTATCGACTACACGAGCCTGAACAAGGCCTACCCCAAGGATCCGTTTGCCTTGCCCCGGATTGATCAAGTGATCGACTCCATGGCCGGCTGCGAGCTACTATCCTTTTTGGACGCCTATTCCGGCTACCACCAGATCAAGCTGGACCCGGTCGATCAACTGAAGACCGCCTTCATCACCCCTTTCGGCGCATTCTGCTACATCACCATGACATTCGGCTTCAGGAATGCCGGCGCCACCTTCCAACGCTGCATGCAGAAGTGCCTCCTGCTGCAACTCGGTAGGAATGCCCATGTCTACGTGGAAGACATTTTGGTGAAGACGGAGAAGCGCGGCAACCTTTTGGAGGATCTCAAGGAGACCTTCGCCAACCTACGCCGTTTTCAAATCAAGCTCAACCCAGAGAAGTGTGTTTTCGGAGTGCCGGCCGGCCAGCTCCTTGGCTTCCTTGTTTCTGAGCGCGGGATAGAGTGCAACCCCATGAAGATCAAAGCCATTGAGCGGATGAAGAAACCGACCAAGCTGTGGGACGTCCAGAAGTTCACCAGGTGTCTGGTGTCTCTCAGCCGGTTCGTCAGCCGGCTGGGCGAGAAGGCCCTCCCTTTGTACCAACTGATGAAGAAGACCAAGTGCTTCGAGTGGACTGACCAGGAGGATGAGGCATTCCTCCATCTCAAGCGGATGCTGTCCACACCGCCTATTTTGGCCGCCCCGACTGCCAAAGAACCAATGCTCCTCTACATCGCCGCCACCAACCGGGTCGTCAGCACGGTGATCGTTGTCGAATGCCCAGAAGCCGGCAGGGCGCAACCGGTCCAGAGGCCAGTCTATTACTTGAGCGAGGTGTTGTCCGCCTCCAAGCAGAACTACCCCCACTACCAGAAGATGTGCTACGTCGTGTACCTCGCCGCCAAGAAGCTGAAGCAGCACTTCCAGGAGCACTCCATCATGGTCGTCTGCACCGCCCCTCTTGCCGAGATCATTGGCAACCGAGATGCCTCGGGTCAGGTGGCCAAGTGGGCGATCAAGCTGGCCCCCCACACCATCCTCTACCAGCCCCGTACCGCCATCAAGTCCCAAGCACTGGCCGACTTCCTTGTCGACTGGGCTAAGACCTAGTACCTACCGCCAGCATCGGATTCCACGCATTGGTGGATGCACTTCGACGGCTACAAGATGCACACCGGTTTGGGAGCCGGCATCGTCCTCACCTCTCCCAAAGGCGACAAGATGAAGTACACGCTGCAAATCCACTTCGCCCCCTCCAACAACGTAGCCGAGTACGAGGCACTCGTCCATGGGCTCCGGCTGGCCAGGGAAATCGGCATCCGCCGCATCCTGTGCTATGGCGACTCGGACCTTGTGGTCCAACAATCCTCTAGTGACTGGGACGCCAAGGACGCCAACATGGCCAGCTACCGCTTCCTCGTCCAGCAGATCAGCGGGTACTTTGATGGGTGCGAGTTCATCCATGTGCCACGGGCCAACAACGAAGCAGCCGATGCCCTGGCACGGATTGGCTCTACCCAGCAGGCCATTCTAGCCGGTGTCTCCCTCGAGCGCTTGCGCAAGCTGTCTATCCAACCTTCGCCGGAATCAGAATCCATCTTCATGCCGGCTGACCCTGGAGCAGCCGGATCCGGCTCGGGGACTTCAGCAACCGGCCCGGGGGCTTCTGCAGACGGCCCGGGGACTCCAGCACCCGGCCCGGGGACTGTTGTAGCCGGCCCGGGGACTTCCATGATGCAACAAGGAGCGGCCGGCTCCAACCCGCCGCCTCCCAACCCGGCCACCCTAACGCCGGCTGCTGCCATGACGGTGGTGGAAGCCCCATCTTGGGCACAGCCCATACTCAACTTTCTGGTGAGTGGCGAACTCCCAGCCGACGAGGTGTCGGCTCGGCAGGTGCAACGCCGGGCGGCTGCATACACGATCATCAACAGAGAGCTCGTCAAGCGCAGTGCGACCGGTGTTTTCCAGTGCTGCATCGAGCCGGAGAAGGGCATTGCCATCCTCAAGGACATCCATCAAGGTGAATGTGGCCACCATGCCGCCTCCAGAGCCCTTGTTGCCAAAGCTTTTTGCCATGCTTTCTTCTGGCTGACTGCTCTGGAGGACGCCAAGGAGTTGGTCCAGAAGTGAAATGGGTGCCAGCGCTTTAGCGCCAAGCAGCACCAGCCGGCCTCAACCCTCAAGACCATTCCCATCAACTGGTCGTTTGCCGTATGGGGATTGGACATGGTGGGCCCATTCAAGACAGCACGCGGCGGCATGACCCATCTGCTGGTTGCCGTGGACAAGTTCACGAAGTGGATCGAGGCGAAGCCGATCAAGAAGCTGGACGGCCCCACGGCCGTCACATTCGTCAAGGATATCACCGTTCGATATGGCATCCCGCACAGCATCATCACTGACAATGGCACGAACTTCGCCAAAGGCGCCTTGGCTCGTTTCTGTGCAGTACAGAGCATCCGACTAGACCTCATGTCGGTTGCTCACCCGCAGTCAAACGGCCAGGTGGAACGGGCAAACGGCCTCATTCTATCTGGCATCAAGCCACGGCTAGTCGAGCCACAGGAGCGCTCGGCCGGCTGCTGGATCGAGGAGCTACTGGCCGTCCTTTGGAGTCTCCGGACCACGCCAAACCGATCACCTGGCTTCACACCTTTCTTCCACGTGTACGGGGCCGAGGCCATCATCCTAACGGATATCGAGTTCGACTCGCCTCGCGTCACCTTGTGCACGGAGGCGGAAGCAAAGGAGGCACGCGAAGACGGCATCGATCTGCTCGAAGAGGCCCGGCTGCTAGCACTCAGCTGGTCCACCATCTACGAGTAGAGCCTGCGCCGCTACCACAGCAAGAAGATCAAGCTGCTTGCTTTCCGCGAGGGCGACCTCATGCTCTGACTGATCCAGCGATCGGCCGGCCAGCACAAGCTCTCTTCTCCTTGGGAGGGGCCCTTCATTGTCAGCAAGGCCCTAGGCAATGACTCCTACTACCTAATTGACGCACAGAAGCCCAGGGCACGCAAGAAAGACGCAGCCGGCGAAGAATCGGAGTGCCCATGGAACGCGAACCTTCTCCGCCCGTTTTACAGTTGATGTAGTGTATGTACCACGCTATCTTTTGTACTAAGTCAAGACAACAGGTACCCCGAGGCGCACTCGAGGGCTACCTTTTTATCTCTATGATAAACTTCTCCTACGCATGAGTATTTATTCTTTCACCCTGCCCGGGTCCGGTCAACCGGCCCGAGGGCTCACCGACTTGGCCCAAGTCGGCATCGTCCGAAGTCGGCTCAAGTAATGTGCCGACGCCAAAGCCCTCTCTTCGCCCCAGCCACAGCTCACAGCGCGACTGTCCGGCTGGCAAGAGCTAAAGGCCAGAAACACTGTCCACATGAAAAACGACTAAGGAAGAACGCCGATTCGGCCCAAGCCGGCCTTTCGCCTCCCCCATCCGGCTGCTCAGCAGCCGGCCGGCCGGCTTCTTGCTTGACTAGCATACGCTTTAAGTGGCCGAAGTAATTTGCCTATTCTGGTGGCAAAGTCCCTGACCCGGCCACAGACCACAGCGCGGCTGTCCGGCTGGCAGGACGGCAACCAAAGGAACACGGCAAAGCAAAAAGCCAAAGAAAGCAAAGGCAAAATCAAGCTAGAACTCGGCAAAGCGCGCAAGCATGTGGGAAAAGTAAATCCATTTACATTCCAAAAGGCCCACGGCCGGCATTCATCAAAGTTTAAAGTACACCCCCAGTGGGTGGAACTGCGCATTACTAACTTTGTTCTTGAGCACAAGACAGAAAAAAAAATTAAACAGATAAGGGCCGCCTAGGCCGGAGGTGCTGCGGGCTGCTCGGACGAGTCGGCGGTGGTTGTAGCACTGGCTGGCGGGGCCTCCGGCTGGTTGGTCCCAGTCTGGTCGGCTGCAGCGGCCAACGTGGTCTCCCGCTGCTCGCTGACAGAGGCCGGATCGAGCTGGTTTCGGCTGGTCGCTCCGTCATCCGGCGCAACGCCTTCGCCTTCCTTGTCCTCGTCCTCCTCCGCGGCCTCATTGCTGGAGGCGATCTTCTCCGCCGGGTTCTCCGCCTCGTCCGGCTTCAGCCCGAACCAGGACGGTGGCACCTCGGTGCCATCTTCTGCCCACTCCGGGATGAAGACGTCGTCGTTGGTGTACTCGGCGAGGGCCGATGCACGAATGGCGATCCCTTTGGGCTCCATCTACAACTCCGGCGTCGCCTCCTGGCGGAAGGTGGCCAGCTGTGCCATGCTCATGTTCGGATACCACGCCTTGACGAACTCCAGCGCCACCTTGGCGCCGGCCCGTGCCGCGGCGCCATTCTAGGCGTCGAGCCGCTCCCACGCCACCTCCAGCCAGTCGGCAGTCCGGCTGGGAGTCCGAGGGATCTGCACACCCGGCCAGAGCCCTTCCAAGACCTGCGCCCCAGCACACTGAAACCGGCGGAGCAGCTGGCGCACCGACACAAGGCGCAGCTGAACAGCCCGGAACTGTTCGCCCAAGTTTCGGGGCCGGTCTGGCGCAATCTCCACACCCTCCTGCCTCCGCTGCTCGCGCTGTGCCTCGATCGCCTGACTGATGGCACCGGTGTGGTCCGGGAAGTACTCTGCTTAAAGAAAAACAAGAGAATAAGAAGCCGGCTTCCCGCAATAGCCAGCAACCAACCAATCAAGAAAGAAAGAAGCTTTACCTTCGAGCAGGTCCTCAATCACCTCATAGCCCTCCGTCAGGTACTTCTCCCTGTCGGACCAGCCCGAGCGCTGGGATTCGAACTCGGCCTTGAGGTGCTCCTCTTCGTCCTTCAGTCGCTGGACCTCCTCCGCATGCCGGGTCGCCTGGTCGGCCAGCTCCTTCTCAAGCCGGTCACACTCTGTGGCCGCCTGGCTGCGCTCTAGCTTCTTGGCCTGAAGCTGGGCCTCTAGCTCCTGCACGCGGCCCTGCAGCTGGGAAGCGACCTCTGCGAAAACAAAGAAGAATCATCAGCAACGATGTCAACAAAGACAAGAAGCTGCCGGCAAGATCCGGCCCGACTGCTTAGCAGTCGGCACAAATCTCGGGGGCTACACCCAGTGGGTGCGCTTGCGCGCCCCCGCTGAAAGCCGGCCTGCATACCTTGGCTCCTCCACAACTCGGCGGTCCGGTTGGCAAGCGCCTGGTTCTGGGAGTTGTAGGCGGCCGCGCGCAGGTTGAGGTAGTCCTGCATCAAGAACGACATCCCGACATTCAGAAACATGCCTTAAAGTTCCAACCCGCCTGCTCAGCAGCCGGCTTGGAACTCGGGGGCTACACCCAATGGGTGCGCTGCCGCGCCCCCACTGAAGATCGCAAAAGATGAAGAAGCAAATCAAGGGCGTACCCGGACAGACGTCTGCATATCCACCATCTCGTCCCTCGCCTTCCTGAGGGTGGCGCCGTGGGCGGCGAACTTGTCCAGGACATCCTGCACCGAGAGGTTCAGGGCGGCCGTGCCGGTCGCTAATGTCCAGCCCGGTGGGGCAGAACTAGTGGCCCCGGCGTCGGCCCCCTGCGAGCTCCCATCCCCGGTCTCCGCCGGCCTCGGCTCGGAGGATGCTCGCGCCTGGCGCAGGCGCAAGGGGACGCGCGCCGTCATGGCCTGGCTCATATCCATCCCGACGCTGGCCAGCGGCATCTCCGGCCCTCCGGGATGGCCGTCACCCCGCTCGCCGGCACCTGGTGCGTGCCGGGTCGCCTCCGCCTCCGAGGCTGCCAAGTTGGCAACCACCTGCTCTGGCGCCGCCTGGTCAACTCTGGCTGCTCCAGTCGGCGCCTGGGTCTCCGCCACCGGCGGCTCCGGCTGCTCAAGATTGGTGGCCTCCAAGATCCTGCCACCAGCCGGGTCCTCCGCGGCCTTGGCGTCGGCCTCCGCCTGCTCCGTGGCCGCCACCTCCGCCTGCGCCGATGCCGCGGCTTGGGCCTTCGCCTGCGCTGACGCGGCGGCCTGGACATCGGCCTCCGCCCGCGTCGCGGCCTCCTCCCGCGCCTCCCGCACGTTCCTCTCCGTCGCCTCCCAGAGGGCGACGGCAGGGTCCACACGCCGGGCCTCCTCGAAGCCAACTGCTGATCCGATCAGTGAGGCGGATGGAGCCCGAGATGTGGGGATGGCGGCCCTGCAGCAAAACGAACAAAGATGAGAAATTCGCAAAGGGGAAAAAATGATTAAGACAGTGCAACGAATGCACTTACCCGAACACCATTGGGCGCTCCTTCGGGCCCCTCCGGGTTGGCCGTTTGCTGGCGGCCACCTTCGCGGCCTCTTGCCGCCTCGTCGCGGCCGTCTGCTTGGCCTTGTTGGGTGGCCTGCTGCCGAACAACCCCTCGGCGCGACGCTTAGCCGTGCCGGGTGCTTCATCCAGCGCTCCACTGGACGGCCGCGCCGTCGAAGAGCCAGCGCCCGTCCTCTCGGCGCCTTCGAAGCAGCGTTGCCCCTCGCCATCTTCATCGTCATCCGGCCAGGATCGGACGTTGCCGTCTCCTCCTGCGCCACCTCCTGCAGCTCCGCCTCCTCCAGCGCCGCCTCCCCAGGCGGCGTCGTCCTCGCCTCCATCTTCCAACGCGGCCGCCCCCAGCTCAGGGTTGTCCACGTGGCTCTCCTCGTGGTCCGGCATCCATTGATGGCCTGGAGCCGGCGCGTTGGATACCACCTGGCTAGGAAAGTGATAACCCACAAGTATAGGGGATTGTTTGTAGCCTACTTCGATAAATAAGAGTGTCGAACCCAACGAGGAGCTAAAGGTAGAACAAATATTCCCTCAAGTTCTATCGACCACCGATACAACTCTACGCACACTTGACATTTGCTTTACCTAAAACAAGTATGAAACTATTTTGCGAGAATAAAACCACGAGTACTTTGCGAGAATAAAAACTATGAATAAATTGCAAGTTAATAAAAGTGGATATCTTTTGTCAACAAGAAAGTCATTTGTCCCTAGGCAATCGATAACAAGTACCGGTAATCATTCTTGTAATTTTATATGAGGGAGAGGCATGAGCTAACATACTTTATCTACTTGGATCATATGCACTTATGATTGGAACTCTAGCAAGCATCCGCAACTACTAAAGATCATTAAGGTTGTGAAACCCAACCATAGCATTAAGTATCAAGTCCTCTTTATCCCATACGCAACAACCCACTTACTCGGGTTTAAGCTTTTGTCACTCTCGCAACCTACCATAAGTGAATCATGAACATATTGCAACACCCTACAGCGGGGATCCCTCACATCTACGTGAGACAGAGGGCACCGTAGGACAGCACCATAAATAAAATATACAATCATACCAACCAAGATCACGATTAACCCACAGGGCAAAACAGATCTACTCAAACATCATAGGATAGCCAAATATCATTGGGAAATAATATATGGAGTTGAGCACCATGTTTAAGTAGAGATTATAGCGGGGAGAAGAGGTGTTACACCGCTGCATAGAGGGGGAGAAAGTTGGTGTTGACGGTAGCAAGATTGTTGATGTAGATCGCCGTCACAATCCTTGCCCCGGCGGCACTCCGGCGCCACCGGGAGAGAGGGGGAGAGAGCCCCCATCCTTCTTCTTCTTCCTGGGCCTCCCCCCTAGATGGGAGGAGAGTTCCCCCTCTGGTCCATGGCCTCCATGGCGGCGGAGGGGCAGGAGCCCCTCCGAGATTGGATCTCCCTCTCTATTCTCTTCTGTTTCGCGTTCCCCAGATCTTGCCCTTCACCGTTTCTTAAATTCCCGGAGATCCGTAACTCCAATTGCGCTAAAAAATTTACAAGATTTTTTTTCCATAAATTATCTTTCTTGCGCCAGAATAAGGGCCCCAACCGACGTTCGAGGAGGGCACAAGATACCTGGGCGCGCCCTGGTGGGTTGTGGTCACTGTGGGCCCCTGTTTGCATTGATTCCACCTCCCAAAAATCATAAATATTCCAAAATAATTCTCTGTAAATTTTTATTCCGTTTGGACTTCGTTTGATATGGATTTTCTGCGAAACAAAAAACATGCAACAAACAGGAACTGGCACTGGGCACTGGATCAACAGGTTAGTCCAATAAATCATATAAAAAGTTGCCAAAAATATGTGAAAGTTATATAATATTGGCATGAAACAATCAAAAATTATAGATACGATGGAGACGTATCAGAAAGTGCTGCCCCACGTCCGGGTGTTCAGGTCGGATAAGAAGTACAGCGTGAGCGAAGAATGGAGACCAGATACTGACCAACGGTGGCGGGTTGGCGCGACTGTATAGCAGCTTGCCGAATGTCCAGTCGGTCTCACTGAGTTTGCTGTCGAAGAAGAAATTGACATGGCGGATCACCTCAATCATTGGCAGCTCCTTGGTCGACATCCGGCATGGGTCCTGGCAGCCGCTCATATCGCAAATCCGGTGCGGCCGAGCCTGGAGAGGGGAAACCCGGCGGTAGATGAAGGCGGCCAGCAGGTCTGCTGGCTTGAGGCCCTCCGCGTCTGTCATCTCCTAGAGTCGGTTCAGGATGTTCGTGATGGAGGCCGGCACTGGTTTCTATTGCTGCCCCCAGTTATCACGCAGCTCGGCCGGCGGGCCGATTGCGAAGTCCGGCAAGTTGATGTAGTCACGAGTTGGATGGAGGTTGCAGACATAGAAGTATGACTTCTACCACAGCTTCGCCGACTCCAGCAAGGCAATGAGCGGGAACCGAGTCCTGAAGCCACTGCGCTGCACGGCGACGCAGGATCCGCACTGGGCCGGTTCGCCCTTAGCCCGGGTCCCCAGCTTCAAATAGAAGAACCTGCCCCACAGCTCGAGGTTGGGCAGAATGCCCAGGTAGCCTTCGCAGAAGGTTACAAAGGCGGAGAGGAGAACGACGGTGTTGGGGGTGAGATGATGCGGCTGGAGGCGGTAGAAGTTGAGAAAGCTGCGGAGGAAACTGCTTGCGGGAAGGCCAAACCCGCTGAGGAAGTAGCTTCGGAAAACTACGAACTCACCGGCCCTCGGTGCCGGCGAGATCTCCCTCGCGTCGGGGATGTGTGCCCCCAGGACCGCCTCAACTGGAATCCTCCGCATCGCGCGGAGAAACTCGATGTGACCGTCGTGGACATTGGATCCGTCCCAATTGCCTCGCGCCATAGCTCGTGGTGGTCCAGCGGCGGCTCGGCGAGGCCGGGCGGTGCCGAGGTCGCGGCGGCGTGTGGCGCAGTGGTGCGGCGGCGACAAGGAGGCTCTGAGGCAGAGAGGCAGAGGAGAGAGAGAGTGTGGGAGGGGCGCGCGTGCGTTCGGCCGCCCCCTCCCCTCTATTTATACGGCGACGGCGGGGTCGAGGCGACTCTTCGGGGGGCATGGGATTAACTGCTCCCACGTCCCATGCGCCCCCGCATTCATCACGCATTACGGCGAGTAATCAATGTGCCCCGAAAGGGCAACGGATTGCCTCGGCCGCAGCGGATCCGTGCGCACGCCGAGGCCGTGTAATGGCGGGCCCGGGCCTGTGGCGGCGTCCCATCACGCGCGTGGGCTGGCAGGTCGGGCCGGCCTGCTGGTGACGTGTGGCATGCGAGCAACGGGCGGCTGGCGTGCTACCCGGTGGCATACCCTCGACGCCCGCCACGACGATTCAAATTCACCAGTCGGCCGGCTTCGCCTTGGCCGGCTCCTGGCACGCGGCTTCTTCAAGCCGGACAAAACGAAGACATAGGATCTCCCGGAGGAGGAAACTATTGAGGCACTCCGGCTTCGAGCCGTGACGCCTCACCAGCTTTGGGGACTACTGTCGGGGGGATGTGCCCCGGGTAGCCTCATCCGCACCCAATAACATTTCAAGACATCGGGGCTAGCAAAGCCCCTCATGCCGACTAGCCACATGGCCGGTTCCCTGGGCCGGCTAGGACCACGCGGCTGACTTCCAGAAGACGGCGCACTCATAGAAGGCGGCTTTGGGGGCGGGCCGGTTCCCAGTAGCAGGCCCCTCCTCCTCGGAGTCTGCACTCACCCACCATGATGAGACGGGGCGTGGCTCCAGTGCCACCTGCTCCCCCGAATCCTGGAGGGGCGTGGCTACAGTATGCGCTGACCAAGTGGCCACCTACCCGCACGGCACAAGACTGTAGCCATACGACGCACGACGCGGCCCTCGTCAGCAAGTACCATGCTACAGCAAAAGGCAATCAGCATGGCCCGCAGGTGGCGGGCCCTACCTGTCGGCTGGATTCTTGGCAGCCGGCGAGGCCCTCCAGAGGCGGGCCCAACAGCCGGCGGAGAACCCGGCGACCTTAGACACTGACGTCTGGGTCCTACACCCGGCCGTATTACCATTGTACCCCTGGGGGGTTGGCCTATAAGACCCCTCCGGGCTCACCCATGCAAGGGGTTCAGCTCTCATTCCACACACACACCATAGCAAGGAGAAGAGGGAGAGCTCTACCCTTCTTCCTCCTCTAGCAACACAGCTCTAGGAGCAACTCTGTATACTCTTGATCATAGTCATCTCAGCAGGACTAGGGGTGTTATCTCTCCGGAGAGCCCCGAACCTGAGTACGTCTCGTGTGCCCCCGAGCTCGTGCTCACTCTCGCTTCCGGAACCCGACGACGTCCTCATGGCTCCACCCATGATAAGCTACCCCCTGGCATCTGCCGTGAGATTACCACAACAAGCGTTGAGGCTCCAGCGTTTATATATATAGTGGAGAGAGAGTGTGAAGAGAGCAAACCCTAGAAAACAAGCGTTGAGGCTCCAGCGTGTATTTATATAGTGGAGAGAGAGTGTGAAGAGAGCAAACCCTAGAAAACAAGCGCTAAGGGTACAGCGTATATAGTTGGAGTGGTTTTCTTTTTCTCTCCATAAAATTCGTTTTAAATTGTGCACAAAATGGAACTCTTTATTTAACGTACTACTAGTGAAGAAAAATACTACTAGTAGGGCAAAGCTAATACTACTATGTGAAGAAAATTTAACGCTCCAAGGAGTCAACTCGAAATTAACGCTCCACGCCTCCCGGTCGCACTTACTATCGTTCACGTGTGGTAAAGTAACAACTGAACCACACACGGTCAAAATATCGGAAAGGTGGGCTGCACCATCCTCCAATTTTAAATATTTTGGGCACTTGTATTCGGCCTAAGTCAGTGTGCCACCGTATGTACTAAGGGTTACAGCGGGTGCTAAGAAACTAGGGCATATTGAGAGTAATTGCCATGCCATTTATTTATAGGGTCTCTTGCAAACTGTCAAACTCTATTCTCCTCTTATTTAATGGATGGGGCAAATCTTTTGCTTCCGTTTCGAAAAAAGAGAGAAATTCAATTTTAATTATTTTGTATGTACACTTTGCTCTCTTCCAATAATTTTGGGCATTTGTATTCGGCCTAAGTCAGCGTGCCACCGTATCTTGTACTACTCCCTCCGTCTAGGTGTATAAAGTCACGTTAGAAGGTGCAGTGGAACCAAGGTGCAAGCAGATTGGAGGAGAAGGAGAAACTTGACTGGTCCTTCCTCCAATCAAAGCCCTGATTTCTCTCTCTAAACACAACAATTAAGAGATGTCGTTTTAGCTGCCATGCAGGGCCACGTATTAACTCGCATGCAAGCTGCTTCGATTCCTTGACTAATCAACGCGTAGTTGCGCTTCATGCATTGGGTTTTCGGGGGAGATAACAAGGCAGAGTAAGTAACGCTCGCTAGCAACGAGGCTAGGAGGGGATTGAGATGCGAAGTTAATGGACGACGCCCAAACATTTTGGGAATATCTGATTTTCGTAAGATGGCTTAACACCTAGACGGAGGGAGTACTACCTCAGTCCAAGTTTTTACGCCATGTCATATATTTTTTGTCAAAGTTTGACCAAAAATTTTAACTACTCACTACTTTCCGGTTAATAGGGCATAAATTTGAAATCTCATCAACCAAGGCAGATGATGAATGGAGAAATGTAGTACTCCATCTTGTAGTTTACAAAATTACTCAAACTTTAATCTACATTAATTACAATATATTCATGGACGACCACTAAATGAGTATGAATGGTTACATGCACTCGTTGGTTTCTTTTAATCCTTTCATGCATCAATTTAATGCACCTTGGAATGTGAACACATTTATTTTCCAGCACATTTCTTTATTTCATCAACGACATTTTGATACAGAGAAGTACATTCACCAATTCTTTGCTAGGAGAGCAAGACCAAAGAAAACAAGAACCACAATTAGACATTTTAAAAGATATCCAATTTCCATAACTGCTCCCACTAATTGTATTAATATCTTCTCTATGTCTTCATTGTTGATATGTAGCTTCTCGAGCTTGCACACTTCTTTCTTCTTTGATTCTAAAGAACTAGACGTTGCTTCACATCTAATATCATCTCTAGTCTCATCTCTAGCCTCTATTCTAGCAAGGAGTGCACAAGCATCTACCAAATTTCGTGCTATCAATAGATCGATGTATTCTTCTTCCCAAGACCAAAACTTGCATCCATCCTACACACAAGTTTGAGTATAAGCTGCCAAACATGCGCCGAATAAGGGAGCATAGCCGAATCAAAAGAAGTACTACGCACCTTATCTTTTTCACACTTGATGAACACCCATCCGCGATGTTGTGGCGTGGTCGAAACGCAGTGCAGGACCTTCCACGGGCAGCCATCGCACTTTATGAGTGGCAACGGTGAACCGACTAGCCGCTGGGGCAGGGCGAGCCCGGACGGTGGCCGGCCATGTCTTTGCCGGCGATCTGCCGACGGGATAGATTCGAGCGGCTAGAGGCAGATTCAGTACCTGCACGCGACTTGGAGGCATTGCCATTGTTGTGCGACCCGGTACCCGGACACTCCATGGCAAGGAGCAGTCGCAGGCGGCCGGATGATGAAGGGGGACCATGTGTTTGGTAAGCAGACCTAACTAGATCGGTAGATCAATTGTTGTGTGTCGGAGGAAGGGAGAGACATAACTAATGAGGTAGATCGATCGGCGCATGGGGAAAACGAGTTATAAACGACCTAGCTAGCTATATGTATAGCGGGAGATCGGTCGGTGTACATCCATTTGTTAGAGGCAAATAAGGCCAAGAGAGACGGATAGAGAGAGAGAGAGATGGACCTAGGAGGTGGTGCGAGAGGCCTACTAGCTAGATAGGGGGAGGAGTGTGCGACTGTGAGATCAATGAAAAGAGGGGCGAGAGTTTACACATGTGTGGGACCATATGAGAGACACGAGGCATGGACACAGAAAGGAGGAGATGGAAAGTGCGTGTGTATGTGGTAGGCAGTCATCGCTGGAGAGGTTTATCGATCGGTGTGTGTCGGAAAGGAGTTGAGACCATGGGAGAATGACCTAAAGAAAAAAAAGAGTGTGCGTGATGGATAGAATGCTGAGGGAGGGGGAGGGGGAGGGCGAGGAGGGCGTGTGCATGCATGAGAGAAAGTTAGTGCTAGCTACAAAGGTTAGAGGATTGTGTGAGTGTAAGAGACTATCAAAGATCATAATTCGATATGAAAGTGGATTCATATATTTGAATAAGAGATCATAGTGTTATAAACCTATGCATGCATGAATATAGCAGTGATACGCGTGGGGTGGTTTTGGACATGTTATATATCAAACAATCTAATGTGATAATGTGTGGTGTTTGCAACTCACAGCTAAATATCGAACAATCTAAACCATACTATATATCGAACAATCTCACATTTTATTTGAATTTGTGATAATGTGTGGTGTTTGCAGCTCACAACTAAATATCGAACAATCTAAACCATACTATATATTGAACAATCTCACATTTTATTTGAATTTGTGATAATGTGTGGCGTTTGCAACTCACATCTAAATACTTGTAGGCGTAGGGGGCGGGGCACCATACATTATGTGATAAACACATTATACATATGAGACACGGTTTAGATTATGAAGATCTAGCTAGAGCTTGAAATGTACTGTGATTTGAAATCAACATAAAGTGGATTCAAAAAATCGAGTTCGAGTTCATATAGTACACAAAGTTCATATCTAACTCGACAGTAGCCATGTGGTGTGCTGTGAAGATAATATACAAACGATGGTTTAACTTGACAATAATGATGATTGTAGATCTTATTAAAATAGAGAAACAAATTCAAATGGTTTAACTTGACAAGAATCATGATTGTAGATCTTATTCAAATAGAGAAACGAATTCAAATTTAGTTCATATTGAAGCGGTAGTATATACGTTTGGAATGCACTAAAACGTTCATTTGAGTAGCAGGTTGCATGCATTATACACGTAGCGAAATATTTTAATTGAACATAACATGGATTCAAAGTTTTGAATGGCATTTGTAGTGCGAATTGATTTGGTACAGTACATGGGACTAGACTCTCTTGTGTGGTGTGAATTGATTTCTTTTTGTTTTTTCGTGGAGGGAAGTGCGAATTGACACGTTAGGCTTGTCCGGAAATTTCAACCCGCGCCTTGTTATCCCGAAATTTTAAGATATCTCTTTGTCTCGTTGTGCTCCTAAAATTCCCTCCATCTCAACCCATGCCTTGCTATCCCAAAATTACAACGCGCGCGGAAACTCCCACCGCCTGCCAAATCCTGACACGCGAAATTCCCATGATACCCCTGAACTGAAAGAACCACCTAGTTCAAATCGGTGGGGCTACTTTCATAACTTACCCCACATTTCGGACAAGCACGTCCCTAAGCCATGGTTCCCCCCTCCCATCCCCTCCGCCCCCCCATTCGTACACCGAGGCTGCAAAAACCCGTGAAGCCCCACACCCTCCTCCGTCTGCCCACCTAGCCGGAGCCTCTTCCCCGACAACATCGTCCACAGCAACACCTCGACATCCCTCATCCACCACATTGGATGAGGATCCGTCGTCGATCTCGTCGTCCTGCCAGTTCAGCCACCCCGTCCTCCACCTCCAAGGAGCTGCCCCGACATTCCCCTCGTCTTTCGTGCCACCTCCATTCCCACACCGCCGTCTTCACCTGCACCACCGGAAGAGCAGCATCATCACCGATTCCTCGGATGAAGCTGAGGCCTAATCAGCGCCACCAAAGAGGTTCTACACTAATCGCTGCATTTTCTTCTTGATTCGATCTCACGGTGCTGCCGGCACTCGGTCCCGAGCCGACATGGCACGGCTCCATCTACGGCGGCGTTGCCGGACACTTCCTCCATGGCGCTGCTGCTCTGCTCTTGCTCTCGGTCCCCGGCCTGGTCTGCTCTTGCTCTTGCTTGGGCTGCTACTCTCGCTCTTGCTCTTGCTTGCGCTACTGCTCTACTCTTGCTCGCGCTGCTGCTGCACGAGCAGCAGATCCTGCTCTCGCTCGAGCCCCTGTAGCTGCTACCCGAGATGCTGCTACGTGATCAGCTGCCCCAGCTCTCGCATGCGCTACTGCTCCAAGCGCTGCTGCTGCTACTACTGCTTTTCTGCTACTAGTAAGTTCAGTTTCGACAGTAAAATTCAGTTTCGACAGCAAAATTCATTTTCGATAGTAAAATTCAGTTTCGGCAGTTAAATTCAGTTTTGACAGTTAAGTTCAGAGATGAGCGACTGATGTATTGTACATCTAGCACTTTGTGGGTATGTATTTTACATCATCTACTGGAGATGCTATTAGAATTCCACTCAAGTTAACATTGTCTCTCTTGTCCTGCTTCAGCCTCGCCGTCGTACAACTCACCGCAGCTGCTCCAACGATGAAACCCTCCATCACAGCGGAGCAGTACCCTCGGCTCCATCTCCAGATGCCTAAGATCTTCTTCCCCTCCTCCAACAGCCACATCAGCCGGAGCATCCTCACCGACCAACCCAATCATGCTAAGATCGACATGGCTTCGCCAAAGAGGTTGTACACTTGTTGCATCGCTTTTTTTCTCTACATGTTATATATATTGTCCACTGAGTACACGTAGTAACGTGAAATACGATTAGTTTCTCCTACTATATGACAAGCAGTGAGGTACCAGGCAACTTAGCTATCCATGATGAACTCTCTCGAAAGCCATCATAATTTATTTCTTTTGAGTTGTGCATGTGTAGATGGGCCTGGGAGTTGAGGTAGTAGGGTAGTGGCCGGGTCCAAAGTAGTACAAGTAGCACAAAAACATTTATGGAGTGTAGGCTTTTGCGTGTTCAAGCCTGCCTACTGGAATTACCACAATCAATAGTATCTGTCTACTATCTGGTTAATCACTGGTGTCTACTATGAGTTTCATGTTGGGTGGGAAACAAACATTAAAGAAGCCATTATCTGTATTTTTTAACTGAAGCCATTATCTGCCTGCTATCATTGGTTTTGGGTCGGTTGCTACCATCACTCTGGATTTCTGCATGCACTCCTTACATAATCTCACTATGTTTTATTCCTATGCATGTCAGTTATTGTACACAATGGAACTGAAGATGTAGAGCAAAAGAGACGAGCCTTGTGTGGCAATAAAATTTCATGCAGCCGTCGCTCCATGGTGGGCGCAAAGTCAACCCCCCCTCCACCCATTTCAGATTGTAATCAAGAGGAAGATAACTGTTCTGAGGGGGATTCAGAAGGAGAAGACCACTCCTATTTACCCCCTGAGGTCTTCGCTCTAACTTGGCATGCTGATGTTGGTCATATCATGCATATGGTGCCTTGCATTGCTTACTTTATACATCAAATATGTCATCTGCTTAGTTTAGACATGCTTTGTGTGAATGCCATCTGTTTAGTTTCTTTATCGTATATGTGAATTATGCAATGCCATCTTGTTTAGCTAGGCATCATATATGTGAATTTTACAATGCCATCCTACTTAGCCAGTCATCTTATATGTGAATTATATCATGCCATCCTTTTTTTCATTACGTATTACATTTGTCAACAATGTTAGTACATTCAACTACTCTTCGTGTACATCAGCCATTTGACACGGTGATGGAAAATTCTGGAGTGAAAACAAGGTCTTCAGAGCAGACTATGCTATCTGACGAAGCGCATATCTCGCTGGTTACGGATAGCTCCTCAGAGGAGGATTCAGAGACAGATGACCAGTCCTATTTCCACCCCGAGGTGTATGCTCTAACTTGGCAGAGTTATGTTGCTCATATCATGCGTATGGTGTCTTGCATTGCTATGTCATTTGCTTAGTTTAGACATGCTTTGTGTGAATGCCACCTGTTTAGTGCCTAATTACCATATATGTGAATTATGCAATGCCATCTTGTTGCAAGACATTATATATATGAATTATGCAATGCTATCTTGTTGCAAGGCATTATATATGTGAATTATGCAATGCCATGCTGTTTAGCCAATCATCATATATGTGAATTATATCATGCTATCCTTTTTTTGTATTACGTATTCCATTTGTCGACAACATTTGTATATTCAACTACTCTTCCTGTGCATCAGCCATTTGAAGCAGTGATGGAAGTATCTGGAGTGAAAACAAGGTCTTCAGAGCAGACAATGCTACCTGCTGAAGCAGACATCTTGCTGGTTACAGATAGCTCCTCAGAGGAGGATTCAGAGATAGATGACCAGTCCTATTTCCCCGCTGAGGTCTATGCTCAAACTTGGTAGGGTTATATTACTCATATCATGCATATGTTATCTTGCATTGCTTAGTTATTACATCATATATGCGATTGCCATATGCTTACTTGCTTAGTATATAAATCATATATTTGAATTATATCATGCCATCATGTTTACATAGACAGCATCTATCTAAATTATGGCATGCCAACCCATTTAATAAATACATCATATTGTTATATCATCTCATCCTGTTTAGTGTTTACAGTCATCATATTTTGAATTATGTCATTCTATCCGTGAATTATATCATGCTATCATGTTTCCATAGGCGACATGTATGTGAATTATGGCATGCCAACCTATTTAATAAACACATTATATAGTTATATCATGTCATCCTGTTTACATAGTCATCATATTTTGATCTATGTTTTTCCATCCTGTTTAGTTAGCCATCATATATGTGAAATTGTGTCATGCTATCCTGTTTAGTTATCCATCATACATGTGAAATTGTGTCATGCTATCTGTTTGGTTAGACAACATAAATGTGAATTATTTCATGCCCTGTTTTATTCCCCACTATCCATTGCACCTGTCTATCATACAATGTCTATACATTCAATTACTTTTCTTGTTTATCAGCCATTTGAATTGGAGAGGGTGATGGCAGTATCTAAGGGAGTAACAACACGGTCTTCAGAAAAGATAGTGCTACCAGTCAATGCAGATAGAACCACGGTTGTACTTGCCCAAGAACCAGCCCCACCACACATAACCCAGACTCTCGCAGATTGTACCCCTACCCAGTTGGATAGAGAACCAGCTACACCCCTTCTAACCCCAACCCCAGCAGATAGTAACCCAGTTCCAATTGACACAGCACCGTCTCCACCATAGAGCACCCAAACACGAGCAGTTAGTAAGGCAACTGCAGTGCCCAAAGCATGAGGACCACCACTCCGAACCCCAACTCAACGCTTAAAGTAGAAGAAGAATTGTTCTCAGGTCAGGTTCTATAGCTATGGTTCATACTCCTTTGCTCTTACATCACTGTATTTACTCATACCAACTATTTTCAAATTTGAAGGATGGAATTGAAACTCCAATGGCGCAACAGGTATGTTTTAAACCTGTTTCTTTAACTGGTTTGATGTTGTAACTTGCTCTATGTTGATTTCAGTTTCAATTGAATAAACAGTTATGTTCTCATGTCATGCACATTACAAGTGTTGTTATTGCTCTGTAGTTTCCCACACTTATATTCTGTCTATGCTGCTTTGTCTTAAATAGATATTATTTGAGCTGTGTCTCTATCTTGATTTGGCAACAAAAACTAGAATGATATAGACCATACAGTGACCATGGTACATAGATATATGTTTGTTTCATGCTGTTATCCTGTCCACTTTACTACTGAACTAATTTACCAAAATGAGTTTCATATACAACATGGTAAACCTGTGATGTGTCCGCTTGTTTCTCTTTTAGAATGCGGACAAAATATTGGAGAAGAGTACCCCGTTATGCAATGGTAAAGGAAGTAATGCAGATAAGGTTCAAGATAGTGAGACATCCCTGTTGGTCTCCAAGAAAGCTGATAAAAACTATCTTGCCGATAGTGAAACAACCTAAAAGTCCTGTCTTGATGTAGTGTTCGAGTTACTATCCACTACTGCTGGCACAAGCTCTTCGAACTCGCTGCCTGAACCAGTTCGTCTTCTTGAGTCTCAACTTCAAGTTGAAAGACATCAATCAGATGTGCTGCGACACGAAGCCGAAGGACTGAGGAAGTCCCTGCAGAATTCAGATGCATACTTTCTGGTGCAACAGCAAGCGCTGGAGGATTTAAGCGCCAAACAAGAGAAAGTTAATAAGCTTGCTAAGCATCTTGCCAGCATGCTGGGTACCCAGGATATTGTTTCTTGAGCTCTTCTGAGGTGGTTTCAGTTCTGGACTTGTTTTGCTGCGGCGTTTATTTGCACTGCTCGCCAACTTTGACAACCAGTGTATGTGATATGCTGCTTTGTTCCCTATATTTGCACTGGTGGCGAACTTTGATGCCCAGTGGATGTAATATGTGTAATAGTCATAATAGCCTAGCATTAGTTGCTTGCTTATTTATTTCCTTATTGTCTTATTTAGTTGTTTGCTTGTAGTCACTGTAGTTCTTTTTCCGCGTTTTTCTAGTGGCCACAATAACCTATTTTTTATAACTAGGCCACAATAACCATGGGCAACATACGAACCGTTATAACCATGGTCCTGCTACCTGCTGTAGTGACCATGGGCTCCTACAGGTCGTAGGATCCATGGGCCCTCGACGGGCTGTATATTCAATGGGCCTTATATGGGCCGTATTATTAGTGGACCAATGACGGTCCGCAAAATGGGCCGTAAACGGGCTAGAGTGGAAATCATGTGTTTATGGCCCGACCATAACGGGCCGTTAATAGGCCGAAATGTATAACGGGCTTAATTCTATCGACAGGCATCACGGATCGTTAATGGGCCGTATTTGATGACGCTATGAAAACATCCCAACGGGTTAACGAGCCACAAACGGGCCGACTGTAACCACGGGCTTAATTTGGCCCACAAGCAGAACAGGCCAGTAACGGGCCGTAAGTAACCGAATGCTAGAAATGAGCCCAAGAATAAATGGGCCCTTAGAAGGCCGAAAGGTAACATGAGCTGGAAACGGCCCAACGGAATAATGGGCCGTTAATGGGTGTAAAGCATTACACTGTTCATTATGGGCCAGTTTCACCACGGGCCTTTAAAGGGCCAAGAGTTACAAAGGACCTCGTATGGGCCGAAAGACGTCATGGGCCATACATAGGCCAGAAGTTACAATGGGCTAGAATCATATTGGACGGCCCAGATAACGCTACTGGGCCCAATTCGGATAGGCCATAACGGGTCGTGAGTTAGTGGGCTGTAAATGGGCTATATGCGAACAGGCCGTTAACAGGCTTTTCGTGAGCCGGCCCGCTACCTTTTGACCAAGTCAAATGGGCCAACCTTTTCACCTGAATGGGCCTCTGTTGGGCCGTGCCACGTGTCGACATATCATAGGCACCTCCCGTCCAATGAGTGGATGACATCTGTCCCAACGCTGAGCCGACATGTGGTTCCTCTGGCCATTGAGAATTTTACACGTGGAAAATCCCCATTGGTTCGGGCTGTTAACGGGTTATCGGATCCAAACTGGAACCCGATAGCTTAATGGCGACCCGTTACGGTGGATGCCACGTGTCAGTTACCCTTGACGAAAGCACTTCCATGACGCGTCATTTATCGTCATGGAAGTGGACACTTCCATGATGATAATTTTGGTAATGTCATGGAACACTTCTACGACAGCACAGGTATGACTATCTTGATTCTGTCATAAAATCGTCATGGATGTACATGCATGACAGAAAACATGACCTACTGTGACAAACACGTATCATCACGGAAGTGTATATTTTTGTAGTGATGATTTGGTGGCGGCATCCCGTATTGAACTTGCACTTGGTTCGACATAAGACTGACGGGCTAAGCCACTACTAGAAGATGCCTCCGAGGACCTCCACCTTGAAGAACTCCTTCCAAAGAGGTTCATCATATTTGCGTACAATTTTCTGAAAAAAAATTGTTTCACAAAAAAATTTGTCAACAAAACTTCACAAGATTAATAACAACTACTCATAAGGAGGCATAGAGGCTATATTGAGCATTCAAACTACTTAGAACTCTAAGAATTCAACATGCAAGCTCATCTACAGCAGCACCAAGAGTAGCTAATTATTCAAAATATAATCCACTAAAGCAAAATCTAATTGGACCAATGGAGGAGTCACATACCAAGTAGCAATCCCCCAAAACAGTTTCGAAAACGGAGCTTCGAGCAAAGAGATCGAAATCCGCGAGTTTGAGAGCAAGAACACGAGAGAGAGAGAGAGAGAGAGAGCAATGGTGATTATTTTGGAGGTAGGTGATGACATGGGCTAAAGAGATAAGTGAGGGGGCCCACATGGGGACCATAACCCACCAGGGCGCGCCTGGGGTTGCTGGCGCGCCCAGGTGGGTTGTGCCCATCTGGTGCACCCCCCCCCCCCCTCTGATGTTATTTGCACTATAAATTCTTAAATATTCAAAAAAATTGTATTAAATTTTTAAGGCATTCTGAGAGCTTTTATTTTTGGGTCATTTTTTTATTGCACGAGAAAATTAGAAAACAGACAAAACATGGCATTTTATTTTATTTAACTAAGAGAAACAGAAAACCAAAGTTGGAAACAAAAGGTTGTGCTTACTAAATTCATCAACTTCATACCTCTAAAAAATGATCCATTAATAAGGTTGATCAAGTCTTATTAACAACCACTTTCGATTAGCATGAAACCGAAGAACTTTCGTAAAACACTAAGTTACCTCAACGGGGATATGCATGTCCCCAACAATAAGCATTTCATATTTCTTTTTGTTAGTAGGTATAGGTAGTTGAAAACTTCCACTAGTGAGTGTCGGAGATTTTTCAATAACATTAATACCATTCACTTGGAATTGTTTCTTCGAAAAGTGCATCGTATGCTCATTACCATTGATATGAAAAGTGACCTTGCTTTTATTGTAATCAATAACAGGCCCTGCAGTATTCAAGAAGGGTCTACCAAGGATAATCGACATATTGTCGTCCTTGGGCATCTCAAGTATAACAAAGTCAGTTAAGATAGTAACATTTGCAACAACAACGGGCACATCCTCACAAATATCGATAGGTATGGCAGTTGATTTGTCAGCCATTTGCAAAGATATTTCAGTAGGTGTGAGCTTATTCAAATCAAGTCTTTTATATAAGGAGAAAGGCATAACACTAACACCAGCTCCTAAATCACACAAAGCAGTTTTGACATAATTTCTTTTGATGGAGCAAGGTATAGTTGGTATTCCCGGATCCCCAAGTTTTTTAGGTACTCCATCCTTAAAAGAATAATTAGCAAGCATGGTGGAGATTTCAGCTTCAGGTATTTTTATTTTATTAGTGATGATGTCTTTCATGTATTTTGCATAAGGGGCCATCTTTAAAATATCAGTCAAGCGAGTGCGCAAAAAGACTAGCCTAAGCATTTTAGCAAAGTGTTCAAATTCTTCATCATCCATTTTCTTAGTTGATTTAGGTGGAAAGGGCATGGGTTTTTTAACCCATGGTTCTCTTTCTCTTCCATGTTTTCTAGCAACGAAGTCTCCTTTTTCATACCTTTTATTTTTGGGTTGTGGGTTATCAAGATCAACAGCTGGTTCTATTTCAACATCATTATCTGGTTGTTTATCATTGTCTAGTTGGGTGTCTTCATGAACATCATCATTATCTTTTTCATTATCACTGGGTGAATGTTCATTACCAGATTGAGTTTCAGCATCAGAAATAGAAACATCATTATTATCAGGAGGTTTTTCCATCTCAGGTTCACTAGAAGCATGCAAAGTCCTATCATTTTTCTTTTTCTTTTTCCTTTTAGAAGGACTAGGTGCATCAGTGTTAATTCTTTGAGAGTCTTGTTCAATTCTTTTAGGGTGACCTTCAGGATAAAGTGGTTCCTGAGTCATTTTACCTCCTCTAGTTGCTACTCTAACAGCAAAGTCATTTATATTATTATTCATTTCATCAAGTAATTCTCTTTGTGACTTAGCAACTTGTTCTAGTTGAGTTTGAACCGTAGAGGCATGTTTCCCTACACCTCTTACATCATTTGAGATTCTAAATAACAAGTCACTCAAGCGAGCAATCATATCAGAATTATATTTCAATTGTTTCATAACATTGGCATTGAAGTGATCTTGTTTTCTAATGTAGTCATCAAACTCATAAAGGCATTGACTAGGATGTTTATTATAAGGGATATCACTTACATCAAATTTCATTAAAGAGTTTACCTCTACCACCTTGGGTGGTGGTGTGTCAAGTCCTTGTATCTCTTCAATAGGAGGTAAATTTTTAACATCCTCTGCTTTAATACCTTTTTCCTTCATAGATTTCTTTGCTTCTTGCATATCTTCTGAACTAAGATATAAGATACCCCTCTTCTTTGGAGTGGGTTTATGCGGTGGTTCAGGAAGGGTCCAATCATCATAATTTTTCAATATATTATTCAATAATTCCTCAGCTTGGTCAATGCTACTTCTTGAGCTTGCGTTGGTTTTTCCCTTGAAGAGGAAAGGGTGATGCAGCAAAGTAGAGATAAGTATTTCCCTCAGTTAGAGAACCAAGGTATCAATCCAGTAGGAGGTACAAGCAAGTCCCCAATCTATGCACCTGCACAAACAATCAAACACTTGCACCCAATGTGATAAAGGGGTTGTCAATCCCTTCACGATCAATTGCAATGGTGAGATCTGATAGAGATAGGTATAAAAGATTGCTAGAACGTAAAACTAAATAAAAGTAAATAAATTGCAGCAAGGTATTTTTGGTTTATAGATCTGAAAATATATAATGGAAAATAGACCCAGGGGCCATAGGTTTCACTAGAGGCTTCTCTTTTGAAGGCAAATAATACGGTGGGTGATAAAATTACTGTCGAGCAATTGATAGAAAAGCGCAAAGTTATGACGATATCCAAGGCAATGATTATGCATATAGGCATCACGTCCGTGTCAAGTAGACCGAAATGATTCTGCATCTACTACTATTACTCCACACATCGACCGCTATCCAGCATGCATCTAGAGTATTAAGTTCATAAAGAATGGAGTAACGCCTTAAGTAAGATGACATGATGTAGAGGGATAAACTCAAGCAATATGATGAAAACCCCATCTTTTTATCCTTGATGGCAACAATACAATACGTGCCTCGCTACCCCTACTATGTCACTGGGTGAGGACACCACAAGATTGAACCCAAAACTAAGCACCTCTCCCATTGCAAGAAATACCAATCTAGTTGGCCAAATCAAATCGATAATTCAAAGAGAAATACAAAGATATCAAATCATGCATATAAGGATTCAGAGGAGATTCAAATAATATTCATAGATAATTTGATCATAAATCCACAATTCATCGGATCTCAACAAACACATCACAAAAGAAGATTACATCGGATAGATCTCCAAGAACATCGAGGAGAACATGGTACTGAGAATCAAAGAGAGACAAGAAGCCATCTAGCTACTAGCTATGGACCCGTAGGTCTGAGGTAAACTACTCACGCTTCATCAGAAGGTTAATAGGGTTGATGTAGATGCCCTCCGTGATCGAATCCCCCTCCAGCAGATCGCTGAAAAAGGCCCCAAGATGGGATCTCACGGGAACAGAAGGTTGCGGCGGTGGAAAAGTATTTTCGTGGCTCCCTCTGAGGGTTTTGGAATATATCTGAATTTATAGGCCAAGGAAGGAGGTCAAGGGACTCCCGAGGGGACCATAAGACCTAGGGGCGCCCCCCTAGGGCGCGCCCCCTGGCTTGTCGTCGCCTCGAGGGTCTTCTTACTTGGACTCCAAGTCCCACGTGTGTCTTCTCGTCCAAGAAAAATCATCGTGAAAGTTTTATTCCGTTTGATATTCCTTTTCTGCGAAACTCAAAAACAAGGAAAAAACAAAAACTGGCACTGGGCTCTAGGTTAATAGGTTAGTTCCAAAAATAATATAAAATAGCATATTAATGCATATAAAACATCCAAAACAGATAATATAATAGCGTGGAACAATAAAAAATTATAGATACGTTGGAGACGTATCAAGCATCCCCAAGCTTAATTCCTGCTCGTCCTCGAGTAGGTAAATGATAAAAACAGAATTTTTTATGTGTAATGCTACCTAACATATTTATCCATGTAATTTTCTTTATTGTGTCATGAATATTCAGATCCGTAAGATTCAAAACAAAAGTTTAATATTGACATAAAAACAATAATACTTCAAGCATACTAATAAAGCAATCATGTCTTCTCAAAATAACATGGCCAAAGAAAGTTATCCCTACAAAATCATATAGTCTGGCTATGCTGCATCTTCATCACACAAAGTATTAAATCATGCACAACCCCGATGACAAGCCAAGCAATTGTTTCATACTTTTGATGTTCTCAAACTTTTTCAACTTTCACGCAATACATGAGCGTGAGCCATGGATATAGCACTATAGGTGGAATAGAATATGGTGGTTGTGGAGAAGACAAAAAGAAGGAGATAGTCTCACATCAACTAGGCATATCAACGGGCTATGGAGATGCCCATCAATAGATATCAATGTGAGTGAGTAGGGATTGCCATGCAACGGATGCACTATAGCTATAAGTGTATGAAAGCTCAAAAAGAAACTAGGTGGGTGTGCATCCAACTCGCTTGCTCACGAAGACCTAGGGCAATTTGAGGAAGCCCATCATTGGAATATACAAGCCAAGTTCTATGATGAAAAATTCCCACTAGTATATGAAAGTGACAACATAGGAGACTCTCTATCATGAAGATCATGGTGCTACTTTGAAGCACAAGTGTGGAAAAAGGATAGTAACAATGACCCTTCTCTCTTTTCTCTCATTTTTTTATTTTGGGCTCTTTGGCCTCTTTTTTTTTTACTTTCTCTTTTTTTTATTTTTTTTATTTTTCGTCCGGAGTCTCATCCCGACTTGTGGGGGAATCATAGCCTCCATCATCCTTTCCTCACATTGGACAATGCTCTACTAATGATGATCATCACACTTTTATTTACTTACAACTCAAGAATTACAACTCAATACTTAGAACAAAATATGACTCCATATGAATGCCTCCGGCGGTGTACCGGGATGTGCAATGACTCAAGAGTGACATGTATGAAAAATATGAACGGTGGCCTTGCCACAAATACGATGTCAACTACATGATCATGCAAAGCAATATGACAATGATGAAGCGTGTCATAATAAACGGAACGGTGGAAGTTGCATGGCAATATATCTCGGAATGGCTATGGAAATGCCATAATAGGTAGGTATGGTGGCTGTTTTGAGGAAGGTATATGGTGGGTGTAATGCACCGGCGAAAGTTGCGCGGTACTAGAGAGGCTAGCAATGGTGGAAGGGTGAGAGTGCGTATAATCCATGGACTCAACATTAGTCATAAAGAACTCACATACTTATTGCAAAAGTCTATTAGCTATTGAAACAAAGTACTACACGCATGCTCCTAGGGGGATAGATTGGTAGGAAAATACCATCGCTTGTCCCCAACCGCCACTCATAAGGAAGACAATCAATAAATAAATCATGCTCCGACTTCATCACATAACAGTTCACCATACGTGCATGCTACAGGAATCACAAACTTTAACACAAGTATTTCTACCATTCGACAATTACTCACTAGCATGACTCTAATATCACCATCTTTATATCTCAAAACAATCATAAGGAATCAAACTTCACATAGTATTCAATGCACTTTATATGAAAGTTTTTATTATATCCCTCTTGGATGCCCATCATATTAGGACTAAATTCATAACCTAAGAAAATTACCATGCTTTTTAGAGACTCTCAAAATAATATAAATGAAGCAAGAGAGTTCAACAATTTCTATAAAATAAAGCCACCGCCGTGCTCTAAAAAGATATAAGTGAAGCACTAGAGCATATTGCCTAGCTCAAAAGATATAAGTGAAGCACATAGAGTATTCTAATAAATCATGATTTAAACATGTCCCTCTCAAAAGGTGTGTACAGCAAGGATTATTGTGGCAAACAAAAAGCAAAGACTCATATCATACAAGACGCTCCAAGAAAAACACATATCATGTGGTGAATAAAAATATAGCCTCAAGTAAATTTACTGATGGATTGAAGACGAAAGAGGGGATGCCTTCCGGGCCATCCCCAAGCTTAGGCTCTTAGTTGTCCTTGAATATTAACTTGGGGCGACTTGGGCATCCCCAAGTTTAGGCTCTTGCCACTCCTTATTCCATAGTCCATCAAACCTTTACCCAAAACTTGAAAACTTCACAACACAAAACTCAACAAAAAAACTCATGAGATCCGTTAGTATAAGAAAATAAAATCACCACTTTTGGTACTGTTGTGAACTCATTATTTATTTATATTGGTGTAATATCTACTGTATTCCAACTTCTCCATGGTTCATACCCCCGAAACTACCCATAGATTCATCAAAATAAGCAAACAACACATAGAAAACAGAATCTGTCAAAAACAGAACAGTCTGTGAAGATCCGAATTGTTCTAATACTTATCTAACTCCAAAAATTCTGAAAAATTTGGACAACCTGGGAAATTTGTATATCAATCTTGTGTAAAAAATGTAGATCAAAAGCACCTTTCTGTGAATTTCTAAAATTGTTTTACTGGGTGCAAAAGTTTCTGTTTTTCAGCAAGATCAAATCAACTATCACCGTAAGCCATCCCAAAGGTCTTACTTGGCACAAACACTAATTAAAACACCAAAACACAATTACTATAGAGATAATAATGTGTATTTTATTCAAGAACAGTAGAAAAACAAAAAACACAGAAATAAAATTGGGTTGCCTCCCAACAAGCGCTATTGTTTAACGCCCCTAGCTAGTCATAACGCAATAGATCTAGGTATTGTCATCTTTGGTATGCAATCCATAAGTAGCTCTCATAATAGATTCATATGGCAACTTAATTTTCTTTCTTGGAAAGTGTTCCATGCCCTTCCTTAACGGAAATTGAAATCTAATGTTTCCTTCTTTCATATCAATAATTGCACCAATCGTTCTAAGGAAAGGTCTACCAAGAATAATAGGGCATGTAGGATTGCAATCTATATCAAGAACAATGAAATCTACGGGCACATAATTCCTATTTGCAACAATAAGAACATCATTAATCCTTCCCATAGGTTTCTTTATAGTGGAATCCGCAAGATGCAAATTTAAAGAACAATCATCAAATTCACGGAAACCTAGCACATCATATAAAGTTTTTGGAATCATGGAAACGCTAGCACCCAAATCACACAAAGCATAGCACTCATAATATTTAATTTTAAACTTAATAGTAGGTTCCCACTCATCATAAAGCTTTATAGGAATACAAACTTCCAACTCAAGTTTTTCTTCAAAAGATTTCATCATAGCATCAACGATATGTTTAGTAAAAGCTTTATTTTGATTATAAGCATGAGGAGAATTCAACATGGATCGCAATAAGGAAATACAATCTATCAAAGAGCAATTATCATAATTGAAGTCCTTGAAATCCAAAAGAGTGGGTTCATTGCTACTTAAAGTTTTGACCTCTCCAATCCCACTTTTATCAATTCCTGCATCAAGATCTATAAACTCTGAATCATTGGGATGCCTTCTAGCTAAATTTGACTCATCTGCAGTCCCATCTTTGTCAAGATTTATATTAGAAAACAAAGATTCAATAGGAGTCACATCAATCACTTTAAGATCTTCATCATTATTTTCACGAGAAATCGAAGAACACGCTTTTTCAAGCCAATCTCGCTTTGCACGCATCCTAGCGGTTCTTTATTTACATTCATCAATGGAAATTCTCATAGCTTTTGAAGACTCATTAATATCATGCTTGAGTGGAATAGATCTAATTTTCAAAGAATCAATCTCAAGAGAAATTCTATCCATGTTCCTAGCCAAATCATCAATCTTAAGCAATTTTTCTTCAACCATAGCATTGAAATTCTTTTGAGAACTAATAAATTCTTTAATATTGTTCTCAAGATCAGAGGGCATCTTATTATAATTTCCATAAGTATTTTTGTAGGAATTACCATAATTATTAGAGGAATAACTAGGAAACGGCCTAGGGTTGAAATTACCTCTATATGCGTTGTTACCAAAATTGTTCCTACCAACAAAATTCACATCCATAGATTCATTATTATTCTCAATCAAAGAAGACAAAGGCATATCATTAGGATCAATAGGAGCACTCTTACTAGAAAACAATTTCATTAATTCATCCATCTTTCCACTCAAAACATTAATTTCTTCAATCGCATGCACTTTTTTACTAGTAGAGGATCTTTCGGTATGCCATGGAGAGTAATTAGCCATAATATTATCTAGGAGTTTAGTAGATTCTTCTAATGTGATATCCATAAAAGTACCACCCGCGGCAGAATCCAAAAGATTTCTAGATGCAAAATTCAATCCTGCATAAAATTTTTGTATAATCATCGATAAACTCAAACCATGCGTAGGGCAATTTCTTATCATCAATTTCATCCCCTCCCAAGATTGTGCAACATGTTCATGATCAAGTTGTTTAAAATTCATTATATCGTTCCTAAGGGAGATGATCTTAGCGGGAGGAAAATACTTGGAAATAAAAGCATCTTTACACTTATTCCATGAATCAATACTATTTTTAGGCAAAGATGAAAATCAAGTTTTAGCACGATCTCGTAGTGAGAATGGAAATAGCTTCAATTTAACAATATCATTATCCACATCTTTCTTCTTTTGCATATCACACAACTCAACGAAAGTATATAGATGGGATGCGGCATCTTCACTAGGAAGGCCGGAAAATTGTTCTTTCATAACAAGATTCAACAAAGCGGCATTAATTTCATAAGATTCCGCACTAGTGGCGGGAGCAATCGGAGTACTAATAAAATCATTATTATTAGTGTTGGAAAAATCACACAACTTGGTGTTCTCTTGAGTCATCATGACAAAGCAAGCAATCTAGCACACAAGCAAACGAAAAGACAAACGGAAGAAGGGCGAATAAAAAGGCAAATCTTTTTGTATTTTTCTGAAAATCGTTTTAGAGGTGGGGGAGAGGAAAACGAGAGGCAAATGGCAAATAATGTAATGTAAGAGATGAGAGTTTATGATGGGTACTTGGTAGGCTTGATGTAGACCTCCCCGGCAACGGCGCCAGAAATTCTTCCTGCTACTTCTTTGAGCTTGCGTTGGTTTTTCCCTTGAAGAGGAAAGGGTGATGCAGCAAAGTAGAGATAAGTATTTCCCTCAGTTAGAGAACCAAGGTATCAATCCAGTAGGAGGTACAAGCAAGTCCCCAATCTATGCACCTACACAAACAATCAAACACTTGCACCCAACGCGATAAAGGGGTTGTCAATCCCTTCACGGTCAATTGCAATGGTGAGATCTGATAGAGATAGGTATAAAAGATTGCTAGAACGTAAAACTAAATAAAAGTAAATAAATTGCAGCAAGGTATTTTTGGTATTTTTGGTTTATAGATCTGAAAATATATAATGGAAAATAGACCCGGGGGCCATAGGTTTCACTAGAGGCTTCTCTTTTGAAGGAAAATAATACGGTGGGTGAACAAATTACTGTCGAGCAATTGATTGAAAAGCGCAAAGTTATGATGATATCTAAGGCAATGATTATGCATATAGGCATCACGTCCGTGTCAAGTAGACCGAAATGATTCTGCATCTACTACTATTACTCCACACATCAACCGCTATCCAGCATGCATCTAGAGTATTAAGTTCATAAAGAACGGAGTAACGCTTGAAGTAAGATGACATGATGTACAGGGATAAACTCAAGCAATATGATTAAAACCCCATCTTTTTATCCTTGATGGCAACAATACAATACATGCCTCGCTACCCCTACTATGTCACTGGGTGAGGACTGATTGCGGCTTGAACTACGTCGGTATTACCCAAAAGAGGAAGGGAAGATGTAGCACAGCAACGGTAGGTATTTCCCTCAGTGATGAGACCAAGGTTATCGAACCAGTAGGAGAACCAAGCAACACTACGTAAACGGTATCTGCACACAAAGAACAAATACTTGCAACCCGACGTTTAAAAGGGGTTGTCAATCCCTTTCGGGTAACGGTGCCAGAAATTGTCACGTGGACGGGAGAAAAATATGATAGATTGGATAAATATATCTTATATAAAATAAAGTGCAGCAAGGTATTTTTGGGTTTTTGGAAATATAGATCTGAAAATAAAAGATGCAAATCAATAAAAAGGCAAATAGCAATTTAGATCTGAAAATATAGGATGGGAAAAATAGACCCGGGGGCCGTAGATTTCACTAGTGGCTTCTCTTGAGAAAAATAGCATACGGTGGGTAAACAAATTACTGTTGGGCAATTGATAGAACTTCAAATAATTATGACGCTATCCAGGCAATGATCATTATATAGGCATCACATCCAAGATTAGTAGACCGACTCCTGCCTGCGTCTACTACTATTACTCCACACATCAACCGCTATCCAGCATGCATCTAGTGTATTATGTTCATGGAGAAACGGAGCAATGCAATAAGAACGATGACATGATGTAGACAAGATCTATTCAAGCAGGAATAGACCCCATCTTGTTATCCTTAATAGCAACGATACATACGTGTCATCTCCCCTTCTGTCACTGGGATTGAGCACCGTAAGATCGAACCCATCACAAAGCACCTCTTCCCATGGCAAGAAAAATCGCTCTAGTCGGCGTAACTAAACCAAAGATTCGAAGAAGAAATTCGAGGCTATAAGTAATCATGCATATAAGAGATCAAAAGACTCAAATAACTTTCATGGATAAAAACATAGGTCTGATCATAAACTCAAAGTTCATCGGATCCCAACAAACACACCGCAAAAAGAGTTACATCAAATAGATCTCCAAGAGACCATTGTATTGAGAATCAAAAGTGAGAGAGGAAGCCATCTAGCTACTAACTACGGACCCGTAGGTCTACAATGAACTGCTCACGCATTATTGGAGAGGCACCAATGAGGATGATGAACCCCTCCGTGATGGTATTTAGATTGGATCTGTGGTTTCTGGAACTTGCGGCGGCTGGAATTGTATTTCGTCGACTCCCCTAGGGTTTTTGGACATCCAGGGTATTTATAGAGCAAAGAGGCGGTGCGGGAGGCGGTCGAGGTGGGCACAACCCACCTGGGCGCGCCTGGGCCCCCAAGCACGCCCTGGTGGGTTGTGCTCCCCTCGGAGCCCCCCTCTGGTACTTCTTTGGGCCAACAGGTGTCTTCTGGTCCAGAAAAAATCACCAAAAAGTTTCGCTGCGTTTGGACTCCGTTTGGTATTGATTTTCTGCGAAGTAAAAAAAACAAGCAAAAAACAGCAACTGGCACTGGGCACTATGTCAATAGGTTAGTCCGAAAAAATGATATAAAGTTGCTATAAAATGATTGTAAAACATCCAAGAATGATAATATAACAGCATGGAACAATCAAAAATTATAGATACATTGGAGACGTATCAGCATCCCCAAGCTTAATTCATGTTCGTCCTCGAGTAGGTAAATGATAAAAATAGAATTTTTGATGTGGAATGCTGCCTAACATGTTCATCACATAATCTTTTCTTTGTGGCATGGACATTTGGATTTTTATATGATTTGAAGCAATAGTCTAGTTTCGACATGAAGATTTCAATACTCAAGCATATCAACAAGCAACCATGTCTTTCAAAATATCAACACTAAAGCAAGTTATCCCTAGCCCATTATGCTCAATCATTGATCCATTCATGAAACACACTCGCATATTAGCTACACCCAATTCTCAAGTACGATCATAGTGCCCCTTAGTTGGTGCTTTATAAGAGAAGATGGAGACTCAAAAATAAAAATTGCATAAGTAAATAGAAAGGCCCTTCGCAAGGGGAAGTAGGGATTTGTAGAGGTCCCAGAGCTCAAACGAAAAAGATAGAGATAAAAACATTTTGGTGTCATGCTTTTCCTGTCAACGAAAATGATCGAGTAGTTCCCAATACTTTCCATGCTAGATATATCATAGGCGGTTCCCAAACAGAAAATAAAGTTTATTCCTTTTTCCACCATAATTTCACATTCCACGGCTAACCGAATCCACAGGTGCCGTCCATACCAACACTTTCCAAGGAATTTATTATTTGACAACATAAAGTAAATTCATTTTTCATTTCGGGACCGGGCATCCTTAATACCTTTGCCGTACTCTCGTGCAATGACAAGTGAATAAACACTCATCTTAAGAATAACACATCTAGCATGGAAAAATATCAGTCACCCCCTACCGTTTCATGAGCGGTACGAGCACAAAAAAGAGAAATTTATTTGAAAATTAGAGATGGCACATACAAATTTGCTTAGAATGGCAAAAGAATACCGCATATAGGTAGGTATAGTGGACTCATATGGAAAAACTGGTTTAAGGATTTTGGATGCACAAGTAGTGATCATACTTAGTGCAAATGAAGGCTAGCAAAAGATTGAGAAGCATCCAACCAAGAAAAGAAAAATCTCATAAGCGAGTATTAAGCATAACTAACACCGAATAATGCACCACAAGTAGGATATAATTTCATTGCATAACTATTGACTTTCGTGCTTGCATAGGGAATCACAAATCTTAACACCAATATTCTTACTAAGCCATAATTACTCATTAATATGACTCACATATTATATCATCATATCGCAAAACTATTACAAGGAATCAAGTTTATTTTGTCCAATGATCTTCATGAAAGTTTTTATTATATCCCTCATGAATATCTATCACTTTGGGACTATTTTCATATGTTTCTTTTGATGAGCTCAAACAAAATCTAAGTGAAGAACATGAGCATAAAAATTTCTTCTCTCAAAATAATTTAAGTGAAGATGAGAGAATTTCTTAAAAAAATTACTAACTCTCAAATAAATCTAAGTGAAGCATGAGAGAATTCTTCAAAAATAATAAAGCACACCGTGCTCAAAAATATATAAGTGAAGCACTAGAGCAATTCCATAGCTCATAAAATTTAAGTGAAGCATAGAGAGCAATTCTAACAAATCATAGCATAATTTTGGCTCTCAAATAGGTGTGTCCAGAAAGCATACTTGACTAAAAATAAAAATAAAACAAGCAAAGAATCAAATCATAAAGACGCTCCAAGCAAAACTCATGATATGTGACGAATAAAATATAGCTCTAAGTAAATACCGATGGTCGTTAGAAGAAAGAGGGGATGCCACTGGGCATCCAAAGCTTAGTTGCTTGCTTCTCTTTTAGATAATGCTTGGATTCACTGGGCATCCCCAAGCTTAGGCTCTTCTTACTCCTTATTCCTTCATCCATCGTGATCTCACCCAAAACTTGAAACCTTCAATCACACAAAACTCAACAAAACCTTCGTGAGATCCGTTATATAGAAAACCAATCTTATTTAAGTACGTTAAAAACTCATTCAAATTTTATTATTGCATTATATCTACTGTATTCTAACTTTACCATGGCTTATAACCTCCAATACAACCATAGATTCATCAAAATAAGCACACATGCAAAGAAAATAGATATGTCAAAAACATAACAGTCTATAAAGATGCGAATTGTTCTCATACTTATGGAACTCCAAAAATTCTACAAAATTAGGACAACAGATTCAATTGTAATAAATCTTGTGTAAAAAATTCAGAATTTGCCTCGCTTTTGTGAATTTCCAAAATTGTTTTCTCTACGCAAAAGTTTCTATTTTTCAACAAGATCAAATCAACTATCACCAAGCTATCCCAAAGGCTTTACTTGGCACAAACCTAATTAAAACACAAAAAACACATCATAACAGTAGCATAATTGTGCAAACACTCAAGACAGAAAGAAAAGACAAAATAAATTTTATTCATTGGGTTCCTCCCAACAACCGCTATCGTTTTATGCCCCTAGCTAGGCATAATGCAAGGATCTAAGTGTTGTCATCTTTGTTTCTAGATCCATAAGATGCCCTCATGATTGATTCATATGGTGGCTTAATTTTTGTTCTAGGGAAGTGTTCCATACCCTTCCTTAGTGGAAATTGAAATTTAATATTGCCTTCTTTCATATCACACGGCACCAATAGTGCGTAAAACGGTCTACCAAGAATATTGGGCAAGACGGATTGCAATCAATATCAAGAACAATAAATCTATGGGCCCATAATTCCTATTGCAGAATAAGAACATAATTAATTCTTCCCATAGGCTTTTTAATAGTGAATCCGCCAAGTGCAAATTTAAAGAACATTCTTCATATCGGTAAGACCAAGCACACCACATAAAGATTTCGGAATTGTAGAAACACTAGCACCCAAGTCACATAAAGCAAAACACTCATAATTTTTAATCTTGACTTTGATAGTAGGTTCCCATTCATCATGTAATTTTCTAGGAATTGAAATCTCTAATTCCAACTTTTCTCCAAAACTTTCATCATAGCATCAACTATATGTTTTAGTAAAAGCTTTATTTGTTCATAAGCATGGGGTGAATTAATCATGGATTGCAACAAAGAAATGCAATAAACCAAAGAGCAACTATCATAATTAAAGTCTTTGTCATCCAAAAGAGTGGGCACATCCTAGTTAAGTTTTGGCCTCTCCAAACCCACTTTATCAATTTTCTCAACAAGATTTTCAACCTCCAAATTATCGGGACTCCTTCTAGCTAAAGTTGACTCTTCTTTAGTCCCTTTATCATCAATCTTAATTTTACTAACAAGGAATCAATAGAGAAACACCAACATTTTAAGATCTTCATCATTTTTATGAAAGCAATCGCTAGAAAATGGTTTTTCTAAAAATTCTCTTTTAGCTCTAAGCATAGCGTTCTTTTCTTATTTAAAACATAGAAACATATAAGCTTTAATGTATTCCTCAACCTTAGGCACAAAAATTTTCATCTTGAGATTTTCTACATCATGAGAGATTCTATCAATGCTTCTAGACATATCATCAATTTTACTCAACTTTCTTCTATCGTAGCATTAAAATTCTTTTGAGCATTGATAAATTCTTTAATATTATTCTCAAAGTCAGAGGTGTTCCTATTATTATTATAAGAAGGATTACCAAGGAATTACCATAATTATTGAGGAATTTCCCGAAAAAGGTCTAGGAATAAAATTACCTCTATAAGCATTATTGTTGAAATTATTTTGCGAAACAAAATTCACATCTATGGCATCACTATTTGGCTCAATCAAAGTAGACAAAGGCACATCACTAAGATCAATAGGAGTACTTTTATTAGCAACCATTTTCATAAGAGCATCAACCTTTTCACTCAAAGTAGAAATTTCTTCAACCGAATTAACCTTTTACTAGTAGGTGCTCTTTCAGTATGCCATTGAGAATAATTTGCCATAATATTATCAGAATTAGTAGCTTTACCCAAAGTAATTCCATAAAAGTACCACCCGTGGTGGAATCTAAAAGATTTCTAGAAACAAAATTCAATCCCGCATAAAAAAATTGTATGATCATCCAAAGATTTAAACCATGAGTAGGACAATTTCTTAGCATCAATTTCATTCATTCCCGAATTCGCA
The DNA here is from genome assembly GCA_011799875.1 of Thinopyrum elongatum. Classification (NCBI taxonomy): domain Eukaryota; kingdom Viridiplantae; phylum Streptophyta; class Magnoliopsida; order Poales; family Poaceae; genus Thinopyrum; species Thinopyrum elongatum. The sequence goes on along the minus strand of CM022297.1, from coordinate 494,311,923 downwards.
ACATGTTCATGCTCAAGTTGCTTAAAATTCATGATTTGTGTCCTAAGGGAAATAATTTTTGTGGGGAGGAAAATACTTAGTAATAAAAGCATCTTTGCACTTATCCCAAGAATTGATACTATTGCGAGGCTAAGAAAAAAAATCAAATTTTTGCACGATCTCGTAAAGAAAACGGGAATAATTTCAACTTCAAAATATCATTGTCCACATCTTTTTTCTTTTGCAATCGCATAATTCCACGAATGTGTTAAGATGGGATGCGGCATCCTCACTAGGAGTACTGGAAAATTGATCTTCATAACAAGATTCAGCAAGCGGCATTAATATCACAAGATTCCGCACTAGTGGCGGGATCAGCAATTGGAGTGCTAATAAAATCATTATTGTTGGTGTTAGAGAAATCACACAACTTGGTGTTTCTCTTGAGTCATCGTGACTACGCAACAAGATTGCACTCAAAAACATATCTGACGAGAAAACGACGAACGGAAAAAAGGGCGAATAAACGGCAAATGTTTGTGAAGTGGGGGAGATGAAAATGAGATGCAAGGAGATGAGATTTGTGATTAGGAACCTGGTAGATGTTGATGATGTCTCCCCGGCAACGGCGCCAGAAATTCCTTTTGATTGCGGCTTGAACTACGTCGGTATTCCCCAAAGAGGAAGGGATGATGTAGCACAGACAAGCGGTAGGTATTTCCCTCGGTGATGAGACCAAGGTTATCAAACCAGTAGGAGAACCAAGCAACACTACGTCAATGGTACCTACACACAAGAACAAATACTTGCAACCCGACGTGTAAAATGGTTGTCAATCCCTTCGGATAACGGTGCCAGAAATTGTCACGTGGACGGGAGAAAAATGATATAGATTGGATAATAAATCTAAATAAAATAAAGTGCAGCAAGGTATTTTTGGGTTTTTGAATATAGATCTGAAAATAAAAGATTCAAATAAATAAAAAGGCAAATAGCAATATAGATCTGAAAATATATGATGAAAAATAGACCCGAGGGCCTAGATTTCACTAGGCTTCTCTCGAGAAAATAGCATACGGTGGGTAAACAAATTACTGTTGGGCAATTGATAGAACTTCAAATAATTATGATGCTATCTAGGCAATCATCATTATATAGGCATCACATCTAAGATTAGTAGACCGACTCCTGCCTGCATCTACTACTATTACTCCACACATCGACCGCTATCTAGCATGCATCTAGTGTAATTGTTCATGGAGAAATGGGTAATGCAATAAGACGATGACATGATATAGACAAGATCTATTCATGTAGGAAGACCCCATCTGTTATCCTTAATAGCAATGATACATACGTGTCATTTCCCCTTCTTGTCACTAGGATGAGCACCGTAAGATCGAACCCACACAAGCACCTCTTCCCATGGCAAGAAAAATCGATCTAGTCGGCCTAACTAAACCAAAGATTCGAAGAAGAAATACGAGGCTATAAGTAATCATGCATATAAGAGATCAAAAGAATCAAATAACTTTCATGGATAAAAATATAGGTCTGATCATAAACTCAAAGTTCATCGGATCCCAACAAACACACCGCAAAAAGAGTTACATCAAATAATCTCCAAGAGACCATTGTATTGAGAATCAAAAGAGAGAGAGGAATCCATCTAGCTACTAACTATGGACCCGTAGGTCTACAAGAACTACTCACGCATCATCGGAGAGGACCAATGAGAATGATGAACCCCTCCATGATGGTGTCTATATTGGATCTGTGGTTTCTAGAACTTGCGACAGCTGGAATTGTATTTCGTCGATTCCCCCAGGGTTTTTGGACGTCCAAGGTATTTATAGAGCAAAGAGGCGGTGCGGGAGGCGACCGAGGTGGGCATAACCCACCTGGGCGCACCTGGGCCCCCAGGCGCGCCTGGTGAGTTGTGCTCCATTCGGAGCCCCCCTCTGGTACTTCTTGGCCCAAGAGGTGTCTTCTGGTCCAGAAAAAATTACCAAAAAGTTTCGCTGCGTTTGTACTCCGTTTGGTATTGATTTTCTGTGAAGTAAAAAACAAGCAAAAAACAGCAACTGGCACTGGGCACTATGTCAATAGGTTAGTCCCAAAAAATGATATAAAGTTGCTATAAAATGATTGTAAAACATCCAAGAATGATAATATAACAACATGGAACAATCAAAAATTATAGATATGTTCGAGACGTATCAAGGACACCGTAAGATTGAACCCAAAACTAAGCACCTCTCCCATTGCAAGAAATACCAATCTAGTTGGCCAAACCAAACTGATAATTCGAAGAGAAATACAAAGATATCAAATCATGCATATAAGAATTCAGAGGAGATTCAAATAATATTCATAGATAATCTGATCATAAATCCACAATTCATCGGATCTCGACGAACACACCGCAAAAGAAGATTACATCGGATAGATCTATAAGAACATCGAGAACATGGTATTGAGAATCAAAGAGAGAGAGAAGAAGCCATCTAGCTACTAGCTATGGACCCGTAGGTCTGAGGTAAACTACTCACGCTTCATCAGAAGGGCAATAGGGTTGATGTAGATGCCCTCCGTGATCAAATCCCCCTCCGGTAGATCACCGGAAAAGGCCCCAAGATGGGATCTCACGGGAACAGAAGGTTGCGGCGGTGGGAAAGTATTTTCGTGGGTCCCTCTGATGGTTTTGGAATATATCTGAATTTATAGGCCAAGGAAGGAGGTCAAGGGACTCCCGAGGGGGCCACAAGCCCTAGGGGCGCCCTCCCTAGGGCGCGCCCCCCTGGCATGTTGTCTCCTCGAGGGTCTTCTGACTTGGACTCCAAGTCCCACGTGTGTCTTCTGGTCCAAGAAAAATCATCGCAAAAGTTTTATTCTGTTTGAACTCCGTTTGATATTCCTTTTCTGTGAAACTCAAAAACAAGGAAAAAAACAGAAACTGGCACTGGGCTCTAGGTTAATAGGTTAGTCCCAAAAATAATATAAAATAGCATATTAATGCATATAAAACATCCAAAACAAATAATATAATAGCATGGAACAATCAAAAATTATAGATACGTTGGAGACGTATCATTCAACAGTTCGTTCCCTGAAAACACAACCAGCACAACTATCTAGGAAGTCCCTCGAATCACCAGTTAGTCCATTATAGAAGTTATTCAAGTATTTCATTTTGCT
>CM022297.1:494281284-494308721 GCA_011799875.1 Thinopyrum elongatum | reverse complement strand
GCCTCCTCTCCAAGATGTGCAACATGTTCATGATCAAGTTGTTTAAAATTCATATATCGTTCCTAAGGGAGATGATCTTAGCGGGAGGAAAATACTTGGAAATAAAAGCATCTTTACACTTATTCCATGAATCAATACTATTTTTTAGGCAAAGATGAAAATCAGTTTTAGCAGATCTCGTAGTGAGAATGGAAAGAGCTTCAATTAACAATATCATTATCCACATCTTTCTTCTTTGCATATCACACAACTCAACGAAAGTATATAGATGGGATGCGGACTTCATCAGGAAGGCCGGAAAATGTTCTTTCATAACAAGATTCAACAAGCGGCATTAATTTCATAAGATTCACGCACTAGTGGCGGGAGCAATCGGAGTACTAATAAAATCATTATTATTAGGTGTGGAAACAAACACACAACTTGGTGTTCTCTTGAGTCATCATGACAAAGCAGCAATCTAGCACACAAGCAAACGAAAAGACAAACGAAGAAGGGCGGAAATAAACAAGGCAAATCTTTTGTTTTTTCTGAAAAATCGTTTTAGAGGTGGGGGGAGAGGAAACAGAGAGGCAAATGGCAAATAATGTAATGTAAGAGAGAGAAGTTTATGATGGGTACTTGTAGGCTTGATTTAGACCTCCCCGGCAACGGCGCCAGAAATTCTTCCTACTTCTTTGAGCTTGCGTTGGTTTTTCCCTTGAAAGGAAAGGGGAAAGGGTGATGATGCAGCAAGTAGAGATAAGTATTTCCCTCAGTTAGAGAACCAAGGTATCAATCCAGTAGGAGGTACAAGTAAGTCCCCAATCTATGCACTACACAAACAATCAAACACTTGCACCCAACGCGATAAAGGGGTTGTCAATCCTTCACGGTCAATTGCAATGGTGAGATTCGATAGAGATAGGTATAAAAGTTGCTAGAACGTAAAACTAAATAAAAGTAAAATAATTGCAGCAAGGTATTTTTGGTTATTTTTGGTTTATAGATCTGAAAATATATAATGGAAATAGACCGGGGGCGGGGGCATAGGTTTAACTAGAGGCTTCTCTTTTGAAGAAAAATACGGTGGGTGAACAAATTACGTCGAGCCAATTGTGAAAGCGCCAAAGTAGTATGATGATATCTCAGGCAATGATTATGGCATTAGCATCACGTGCGTGTCAAGTAGACCGAAAATGATTCTGCATCTACTACTATTACTCCACACTCAACCGCTATCCAGCATGCATCTAGAGTATTAATTCATAAAGAACGGAGGAAGTAAGTACAGAGCTGAAGTAGATGAATGATGACAGGGATAAAACCAAGCAATAGATTAAAACCCCATCATTTTTATTCCTTGATGGCAACAATACAATACATGACTCGCTACCCCTACTATGTCACGGGGTGAGACTGATGCGGGCTTGAACTACGTCGGTATTACCCAAAAGAGGAAGGGAAGATGAGCCAACAGCAACGGTAGGTATTCCCTCAGTGATTGAGACCAAGGTTATCGAACCAGTAGGAGAAACCAAGAACACTACGTAAACGGTATCTGCACACAAAAGAAACAAATACTTGCAAAACCGACGTTTTAAAGGGGTTGTCAATCCCCTTCGGGTAACGGGGCCCAGAAATTGTCACGTGGACGGGGAGAAAAATATGATAGATTGGATAAATATATCTTATATAAAAATAAAGTGCAGCAAGGTATTTTTGGGTTTTTGGAAAGAAGATCTGATGAAATAAAAGATGCAAATCAATAAAAAGGCAAATAGCAATTTAGATCTGAAAATATGGATGGGAAAAATAACCCGGGGGGCCGTAGATTTCACTAGTGGCTTCTCTTGAGAAAATAGCATACGGTGGGTAACAAATTACTGTGGGCAATTGAAGAACTTCAAATAATTATGACGCTATCAGGCAATGATATTATATAGGCATCACATCAAGATTAGTAGACCGACTCCTGCCTGCGTCTACTACTATTACTCCACCACATCAACGCTATCCAGATGCATCTAGGTATTATGTTCATGGAGAAAACGAAACGAGAGCCAAAGCAATAAGAACGATGACATGAGGTAGGACCAAGATCTATTCAAGCAGGAATAGACCCCATCTTGTTATCCTTAATAGCAACGATACATACGTGTCATCTCCCCTTCTGTCACTGGGATTGAGCACGTAAGATCGAACCCATCACAAAGCACCTCTTCCCATGGCAAGCAGAAAAATCGCTCTAGTCGGCGTTACTAAACAAAGATTCGAAGAAAGAAATTCGAGGCTATAAGTAATCATGCATATAGAGATCAAAAGACTCAAATAACTTTCATGGATAAAAACATAGGTCTGATCATAACTCAAAGTTCATCGGATACCCAACAAACCACCGCAAAAAGAGTTACATCAAAAGATCTGCAAGAGACATTGTATAGAATCAAAAGTGAGAGAGGAAGCCATCTAGCTACAACTACGGACCCGTAGGTCTACAATGAACTGCCACGCATTATTGAGAGGCACCAATGAGGATGATGAACCCCTCCGTGATGGTACTTTAGATGGATCTGTGGTTTCTGGAACTTGCGGCGGCTGGAATTGTATTTCGTCGACTCCCCTAGGGTTTTGGACATCCAGGGTATTTATAGAGCAAAGAGCGCGGGCGGGAGGCGGTCGAGGTGGGCACAACCCACCTGGGCGCGCCTGGGCCCCCAAGCACGCCCTGGTGGGTTGTGCTCCCTCGGAGCCCCCCTCTGGTACTTCTTTGGGCCAACAGGTGTCTTCTGGTCCAGAAAAAATCACCCAAAAGTTTTCGCTGCGTTTGGACTCCGTTTGGTATGATTTTCTGCGAAGTAAGTAAAAAAAACAAGCAAAAACAGCAACTGGCACTGGGCCTATGTCAATAGGTAGTCCGAAAAATGATATAAAGTTGCATAAAATGATTGAAAACATCCAGAATGAAAATAAAAGCAGGACACAACATGAGAGAATTTCTTAAAAAAATTACTAACTCTCAAATAAATCTAAGTGAAGCATGAGAGAATTTCTTCAAAAATAATAAAGCACACCGTGCTCAAAAATATATAAGTGAAGCACTAGAGCAATTCCATAGCTCATAAAGATTTAAGTGAAGCATAGAGAGCAATTCTAACAAATCATAGCATAATTTTGGCTCTCTCAAATAGGTGTGTCCAGAAAGCATACTTGACTAAAAATAAAAAATAAAACAAGCAAAGAATCAAATCATAAAAGACGCTCCAAGCAAAACTCATGATATGTGACGAATAAAAATATAGCTCTAAGTAAAATACCGATGGTCGTTAGAAGAAAGAGGGGATGCCACTCGGGCATCCCAAAGCTTAGTTGCTTGCTTCTCTTTTAGATAATAGCTTGGGATTCCATGGGCATCCCCAAGCTTAGGCTCTTCTTACTCCTTATTCCTTCATCCATCGTGATCTCACCCAAAACTTGAAAACTTCAATCACACAAAACTCAACAAAACCTTCGTGAGATCCGTTAGTATAAGAAAACCAATCTTTATTTAAGTACTGTATAAAACTCATTCAAATTTTATTATTGCATTATATCTACTGTATTCTAACTTTACCATGGCTTATAACCTCCAATACAAACCATAGATTCATCAAAATAAGCACACAATGCAAAGAAAATAGAATATGTCAAAAACATAACAGTCTATAAAGATGCGAATTGTTCTCATACTTATGGAACTCCAAAAATTCTACAAAATTAGGACAACAGATTCAATTTGTATATAAATCTTGTGTAAAAAATTCAGAATTTGCCTCGCTTTTGTGAATTTCCAAAATTGTTTTTCTCTACGCAAAAGTTTCTATTTTTCAACAAGATCAAATCAACTATCACCAAAGCTATCCCAAAGGCTTTACTTGGCACAAACACTAATTAAAACACAATCATAACAGTAGCATAATTGTGCAAACACTCAAGAACAGAAAGAAAAAGACAAAAATAAATTTTATTCATTGGGTTGCCTCCCAACAACCGCTATCGTTTTATGCCCCTAGCTAGGCATAATGCAAGGATCTAAGTGTTGTCATCTTTGTTTCTAGATCCATAAGATGCCCTCATGATTGATTCATATGGTGGCTTAATTTTTGTTCTAGGGAAGTGTTCCATACCCTTCCTTAGTGGAAATTGAAATTTAATATTGCCTTCTTTCATATCAATCACGGCACCAATAGTGCGTAAAAACGGTCTACCAAGAATAATTGGGCAAGACGGATTGCAATCAATATCAAGAACAATAAAATCTATGGGCACATAATTCCTATTTGCAAGAATAAGAACATAATTAATTCTTCCCATAGGCTTTTTAATAGTAGAATCCGCCAAGTGCAAATTTAAAGAACATTCTTCAATATCGGTAAGACCAAGCACACCACATAAAGATTTCGGAATTGTAGAAACACTAGCACCCAAGTCACATAAAGCAAAACACTCATAATTTTTAATCTTGACTTTGATAGTAGGTTCCCATTCATCATGTAATTTTCTAGGAATTGAAATCTCTAATTCCAACTTTTCTTCCAAAACTTTCATCATAGCATCAACTATATGTTTAGTAAAAGCTTTATTTTGTTCATAAGCATGGGGTGAATTAATCATGGATTGCAACAAAGAAATGCAATAAACCAAAGAGCAACTATCATAATTAAAGTCTTTGTCATCCAAAAGAGTGGGCACATCACTAGTTAAAGTTTTGGCCTCTCCAAACCCACTTTTATCAATTTTCTCAACAAGATTTTCAACCTCCAAATTATCGGGACTCCTTCTAGCTAAAGTTGACTCTTCTTTAGTCCCTTTATCATCAATCTTAATTTTACTAAACAAGGAATCAATAGAAGAAACACCAATCATTTTAAGATCTTCATCATTTTTATGAAAGCAATCGCTAGAAAATGGTTTTTCTAAAAATTCTCTTTTAGCTCTAAGCATAGCGGTTCTTTTCTTACTTTAAAACATAGAAACATATAAAGCTTTAATTGATTCCTCAACCTTAGGCACAAAAATTTTCATCTTGAGATTTTCTACATCATGAGAGATTCTATCAATGCTTCTAGACATATCATCAATTTTACTCAACTTTTCTTCTATCGTAGCATTAAAATTCTTTTGAGCATTGATAAATTCTTTAATATTATTCTCAAGATCAGAGGTGTTCCTATTATTATTATAAGAAGGATTACCATAGGAATTACCATAATTATTAGAGGAATTTCCCGAAAAAGGTCTAGGAATAAAATTACCTCTATAAGCATTATTGTTGAAATTATTTTGCGAAACAAAATTCACATCTATGGCATCACTATTTTGCTCAATCAAAGTAGACAAAGGCACATCACTAAGATCAATAGGAGTACTTTTATTAGCAACCATTTTCATAAGAGCATCAACCTTTTCACTCAAAGTAGAAATTTCTTCAACCGAATTAACCTTTTTACTAGTAGGTGCTCTTTCAGTATGCCATTGAGAATAATTTGCCATAATATTATCAAGGAATTTAGTAGCTTTACCCAAAGTAATTTCCATAAAAGTACCACCCGTGGTGGAATCTAAAAGATTTCTAGAAACAAAATTCAATCCCGCATAAAAAAATTGTATGATCATCCAAAGATTTAAACCATGAGTAGGACAATTTCTTAGCATCAATTTCATTCATTCCCGAGATTGCGCAACATGTTCATGCTCAAGTTGCTTAAAATTCATGATTTGTGTCCTAAGGGAAATAATTTTTGTGGGAGGAAAATACTTAGTAATAAAAGCATCTTTGCACTTATCCCAAGAATTGATACTATTGCGAGGCTAAGAAAAAAAATCAAATTTTTGCACGATCTCGTAAAGAAAACGGGAATAATTTCAACTTCAAAATATCATTGTCCACATCTTTTTTCTTTTGCATATCGCATAATTCCACGAATGTGTTAAGATGGGATGCGGCATCCTCACTAGGAGTACTGGAAAATTGATCTTTCATAACAAGATTCAGCAAAGCGGCATTAATATCACAAGATTCCGCACTAGTGGCGGGATCAGCAATTGGAGTGCTAATAAAATCATTATTGTTGGTGTTAGAGAAATCACACAACTTGGTGTTCTCTTGAGTCATCGTGACTACGCAACAAGATTGCACTCAAAAACATATCTGACGAGAAAACGACGAACGGAAAAAAGGGCGAATAAAACGGCAAATGTTTGTGAAGTGGGGGAGATGAAAATGAGATGCAAGGAGATGAGATTTGTGATTAGGAACCTGGTAGATGTTGATGATGTCTCCCCGGCAACGGCGCCAGAAATTCCTTTTGATTGCGGCTTGAACTACGTCGGTATTTCCCCAAAGAGGAAGGGATGATGTAGCACAGCAACGGTAGGTATTTCCCTCGGTGATGAGACCAAGGTTATCAAACCAGTAGGAGAACCAAGCAACACTACGTCAATGGTACCTACACACAAAGAACAAATACTTGCAACCCGACGTGTAAAAGTGGTTGTCAATCCCTTTCGGATAACGGTGCCAGAAATTGTCACGTGGACGGGAGAAAAATATGATAGATTGGATAAATAAATCTTAAATAAAATAAAGTGCAGCAAGGTATTTTTGGGTTTTTGGAAATATAGATCTGAAAATAAAAGATTCAAATAAATAAAAAGGCAAATAGCAATATAGATCTGAAAATATATGATGGGAAAAATAGACCCGAGGGCCGTAGATTTCACTAATGGCTTCTCTCGAGAAAAATAGCATACGGTGGGTAAACAAATTACTGTTGGGCAATTGATAGAACTTCAAATAATTATGATGCTATCTAGGCAATCATCATTATATAGGCATCACATCTAAGATTAGTAGACCGACTCCTGCCTGCATCTACTACTATTACTCCACACATCGACCGCTATCTAGCATGCATCTAGTGTAATATGTTCATGGAGAAATGGAGTAATGCAATAAGAACGATGACATGATATAGACAAGATCTATTCATGTAGGAATAGACCCCATCTTGTTATCCTTAATAGCAATGATACATACGTGTCATTTCCCCTTCTGTCACTAGGATTGAGCACCGTAAGATCGAACCCATCACAATGCACCTCTTCCCATGGCAAGAAAAATCGATCTAGTCGGCCTAACTAAACCAAAGATTCGAAGAAGAAATACGAGGCTATAAGTAATCATGCATATAAGAGATCAAAAGAATCAAATAACTTTCATGGATAAAAATATAGGTCTGATCATAAACTCAAAGTTCATCGGATCCCAACAAACACACCGCAAAAAGAGTTACATCAAATAGATCTCCAAGAGACCATTGTATTGAGAATCAAAAGAGAGAGAGGAATCCATCTAGCTACTAACTATGGACCCGTAGGTCTACAATGAACTACTCACGCATCATCGGAGAGGCACCAATGAGAATGATGAACCCCTCCATGATGGTGTCTATATTGGATCTGTGGTTTCTAGAACTTGCGACAGCTGGAATTGTATTTCGTCGATTCCCCCAGGGTTTTTGGACGTCCAAGGTATTTATAGAGCAAAGAGGCGGTGCGGGAGGCGACCGAGGTGGGCATAACCCACCTGGGCGCACCTGGGCCCCCAGGCGCGCCTGGTGAGTTGTGCTCCATTCGGAGCCCCCCTCTGGTACTTCTTTGGCCCAAGAGGTGTCTTCTGGTCCAGAAAAAATTACCAAAAAGTTTCGCTGCGTTTGTACTCCGTTTGGTATTGATTTTCTGTGAAGTAAAAAACAAGCAAAAAACAGCAACTGGCACTGGGCACTATGTCAATAGGTTAGTCCCAAAAAATGATATAAAGTTGCTATAAAATGATTGTAAAACATCCAAGAATGATAATATAACAACATGGAACAATCAAAAATTATAGATATGTTCGAGACGTATCAAGGACACCGTAAGATTGAACCCAATTAGAGCCACCTCTTCCATGCAAGAAATACCAATCTAGTTGGCCAACCAAACTGATAATTCGAAGAGAAATACAAAGATATCAAATCATGCATATAAGAATTCAGAGAGAATTCAAATAATATTCATAGATAATCTGATCATAAATCCACAATTCATCGCGATCTCGACGAACACACCGCAAAGAAGATATACATCGGATAGATCTATAAGAACATCGAGAACATCGGTATTGAGAATCAAAGAGAGAGAGAAGAAGCCATCTAGCTACTAGCTATGGACCCGTAGGTCTGAGGTAAACTACTCACGCTTCATCAGAAGAGATAGGGTTGATGTAGATGCCCTCCGTGATCAAATCCCCCTCCGGTAGATCACCGGAAAAGGCCCCAAGATGGATCTACGGGAACAGAAGGTTTCGGCGGTGGGAAAGTATTTTCGTGGGTCCTCTTGATGGTTTTGGAATATATCTGAATTTATAGGCCAAGGAAGGAGTCAAGGGACTCCGAGGGGGCCACAAGCCCTAGGGGCGCCCTCCCTAGGCCGCCCCCCTGATGTTGTCTCCTCGAGGGTCTTCTGACTGGACTCCAAGTCCCAGTGTGTCTTCTGGTCCAAGAAAAATCATCGCAAAAGTTTTATTCGTTTGAACTCCGTTTGATATTCCTTTTCTGTGAAACTCAAAACAAGGAAAAAACAGAAACTGGCACTGGGCTCTAGGTTAATAGGTTAGTCCCAAAAATAATATAAAATAGCATATTAATGCATATAAAACATCCAAAACAAATAATATAATAGCATGGAACAATCAAAAATTATAGATACGTTGGAGACGTATCATTCAACAGTTCGTTCCCTGAAAACACAACCAGCACAACTATCTAGGAAGTCCCTCGAATCACCAGTTAGTCCATTATAGAAGTTATTCAAGTATTTCATTTTTCTTAAGAGGATGATCAGGCAAAGCATAAAGCAATTGGAGAAGCCTCCCCCAAGCTTGTGGGAGACTCTCTTCTTCAATTTGCACAAAGTTAAATATTTCCTGTAAGGCAGCTTGTTTCTTATGAGCAGGAAAATATTTTTCAGAGTAGTAATAAATCATATCCTGGGGACTACGCATACAACCAGGAGCAAGAGTATTGTACCATATCTTAGCATCACCCTTTAATGATAACGGAAATAACTTGAGAATATAATACTAACAAATTTTCTCATGATGAGCAAAAAGGGTGGCTATATCATTTAACTTAGTAAGATGTGCCACAACAGTTTCATTTTCATAGCCATGGAAAGGATCAGATTCAACCAAAGTAATTAACTCTGGGTCGACAGAGAATTCATAATCCTTATCATCAACAAAGATAGGTGAGGTGGCAAACTGAGGATCACATTTCATTCTAGCATTCAAAGATTTTTCTTTCAGTTTGCATAATAATTTCTTTAGATCATCTCTATCATTGCAAGCAAAAAAATCTCTAGCTGTCTCCTCATCCATAACATAACCTTCAGGTACTTTAGTCAATTCATATCTAGGAGAGCTAGGTCTAATAGGTGTTTCAAGATTTTCAGTTTCAAGTACTTCATCAGTTTCAATAATTTCTGTCTCTTTAGCTCTAGCAATTTGTGCATCAAGAAATTCTCCTAGTGGCACATCATCATCAAGCAAGGTACTAGCATCATCATGAGTAGCATTCATAGAAGTAGCATCATCAATAACTTGCGACATATCAGGATTAATAGCATGTGGTGGTGTTGCAAGTTTACTTAAAATAGAAGGCAAATCAAGTGCAGAGCTAGATGGCAGTTCCTTACCTCCCCTCATCTTAGAGGGAAAAATCTTAGTCTTGGTATCCTTCAGATTCTTCATAGTGATAAATTGATAATAATCCCAAGTGACTCAACAAATATAGCTATGCTACCCGACAACGGCGCCAGAAAAAGGTCTTGATAACCCACAAGTATAGGGGATCGCAACAGTTTTCGAGGGTGGTAGAGTATTCAACCCAAATTTAGATTCGACACAGGGGAGCCAAAGAATATTTGCAAGTATTAGCAGTGATTTGTCAATTCAACCACACCTGGAGATTAATTATTGTAGCAATATGTCAGTAGCAAAGTTAATGATGTTGTTTTGATAGTAGTAAACAGTAGTAATAGTAATGATAATAGTGATAGCAATGATTTTGTAGCAGTTGTGACAGTAGCAATAGCAATAGTAACTTAGCAAAAACAATATGTGAAAAGCTCGTAGGCATTGGATCGGTGAATTCGTTGGATGATATTCATCATATAACAGTCATAACCTAGGGCGATACGAAACTAGCTCCAGTTCATAAATATAATGTAGGCATGTATTCCGTAAATACTCATACGTGCATAAGGAAAGAACTTGCATGACATCTTTTGTCCTACCCTCCCGTGGCAGCGGGGTCCATAAGGAAACTAAGGGATATTAAGGCCTCCTTTTAATAGAGAACCAGAACAAAGCATTAGCACATAGTGAATATATGAACTCCTCAAACTACGGTCATCACCGGAAAGTATCCCGAATACTGTCACTCCAGGGTTTACGGATCATAACATGTTATAGGTGACTATAACTTGCAAGATCGGATCTAGAACATAGATATAATGATGATAACATAAATGGTTCAGATCTGAAATCATGGCACCCGGCCCAAAGTGACAAGCATTAAGCATGGCAAAGTCATAGCAACATCAATCTCAGAACATAATGGATACTAGGGATCAAGCCCTAACAAAACTAACTCGATTACATGATGAATCTCATCCAACTCTGTCACCGACCAGCGAGCCTACGAAGGAATTACTCACTCCCGGTGGGGAGCATCATGGAATTTGATGTGCGCATCTGTAACGTGGCTATACATGCAACTCCTACACTTGGACCTATGACTAAAGCGTGTGTGCGACGAATGGATAGCCAGGTACTATCGCTTCTTCGTACGCATGATCTAACTGACAAGAATATGATGTTACACTTATATTTCGAGTTATTTGTACTCTGGAATAAAGGAATCAGAAAAACAATTAAAGAAGAGCAGCACTCCTTGCATGCATGTGCTTTACTGTCCTTGCATGCACGGACTCCATCACCGAACCATCCATCCCATCCATCATGCATGAGGAGCAAAAGGCCAACGTCACAAGAGTCAGACAATTTTGTTTTGGCTAAATTAACAAGAGGAGTAACATGATGAGGGCAAAGACTTACACCAGGATGGGCCAATCGAAGCAACCGCGACTGCCGTACAGCGTCAGGTCTTCGTATGGCCCAGCGTCCTATGGCACGACGGACAGACTCGCCGCACATCCACCTTTAATAAATAGTCAGTCTAGGTTAGGGTTTAGACTCGGGTTTTGTTTAGAGAAGTTTAGCTATTGCTACTTTTATTTGTCTTCGCTCATAGCGGCTAGTGCGTCCGTCAAGACATCCTATCGGAACCCCAACTTGTGAGATTTATTCCATCTAGCATATCCACAATTTCAGATTGCTTGGCTATTATTTTCTTGCATGTTCTTTGATTTGCTTGCAGGAAAAATCCTTCGTGGATAGGTCGATCGTGCCATTGGCTTGGTCAATAACACCGTGGAGTTGGTTCAGTGATTGCCGTGGATATCAGTCGTCTATGGTTCTCCCTATACGGTTGGTAGCCGGATCGTGAGGGTCAAGTCCCACAAAAAATCATAGTTATCTCTCTCTCATCGAAAGATCGGGCCCCAGTTCACATCAAGTGGTATCAGTTTTCAGGTTCATCGGTGAGAGATTTATAGTTTTATTAGATTAGTTCTTTTTCAATCCTACAACCCATAAAAAGCCAAAAAAATAGATTAGTTCATCCATTACACCCATCTTTTTAGCCTTTAGCAATTTGCATCTAGTATTTGCTTTGTTGAATTTTTGGTTGCATTCATCTAATACTAGTGCTTGATGTGAATTAGGGCCCGATCTTTCGATAAGAGAGAGATAACTATGATTTTTTGTGGGACTTGACCCTCATGATCCGGCTA
Source organism: Thinopyrum elongatum (assembly GCA_011799875.1). Classification (NCBI taxonomy): domain Eukaryota; kingdom Viridiplantae; phylum Streptophyta; class Magnoliopsida; order Poales; family Poaceae; genus Thinopyrum; species Thinopyrum elongatum. The sequence continues at coordinate 494,296,745 of CM022297.1, read as the reverse complement.
CCAACCGTACAGGGAGAACCGTACATGACTGATATCCACGGCAATCACTGAACCAACTCCACGGTGTTATCGACCAAGCCAACGACGTGATCGACCTATCCATGAAGGATTTTTCATACAAGCAAATCGAAGAACAAGCAAGAAAATAATAGCCAAGCAATCTAAAATTGCAGATATGCTAGATGGAATAAATCTCACAAGTTGGGGTTCCGATAGGATGTCTTGACGATCGCACTAGCCGCTACGAGCGAAGACAAATAAAAGTAGCAATAGCTAAACTTCTCTAAACAAAACCCGAGTCTAAACCCTAACCTAGATTGACTATTTATTAAAGGTGGATGTGCGGCGAGTCTGTCCGTCGTACCATAGGATGCTGGGCCGTACGAAGACCTAACATTGTACGGCGGTTGCGGTTGCTTCGGTTGGCCCATCCTGGTGTAAGTCTTTGCCCTCATCATGTTACTCCTCTTGTTAATTTAGCCAAAACAAAATTGTTTGACTCTTGCGACGTTGGCCTTTTGCTCCTCATGCATGATGGATGGGATGGATGGTTCGGTGATGGAGTCCATGCATGCAGGGACAGTAAAGCGCATGCATGCAAGGAGTGCTACTCTTCTTTAATTGTTTTTCTGATTCCTTTATTCATGAGTACAAATAAATCAAAATATAAGTGTAACATCATATTCTTGTCAGTTAGATCATGCGTACGAAGAATCGATAGTACCTGGATATCTTCCTCCCTTCCTTGAAAACAAAGTCGTCCTCGACTTTTATGTACCTGAAACTCATCACAGAGCAAACCAAAAACAGGTGCAGCACATATACTCGCACTATGAATATCATGATAAATGTTATCCCACACAGAGTCTATATATGATTTATAGGGATGCAAACGAACTATCTGAGTACGTGGTATGTCCAGATCAAAAGTTGGAACACTCAACGGAAGAATTTCAGAATTAATAGCAAGCATACTATGCGTAGTACGATCCATTGATTTATTTTTCTCATCATTTATTATTTCATCGGGGGTCATTGGAAGCAAGTTAATGGTTTTTTCCTTCAAACACGAGAGTATACGAATTTGTTCTACCATGATGGGTAACACTATTATCATATTGCCAAGGTCGACCTAACAATAAAGAACAAGCTTGCATAGGTACGACATCACAGTCAACGTAATCATGATATGAACCAAGTGTAAAATGTACTCTCACACGACGTGTTACCTTCAACTTACCACAGATGTTGAACCATTGTATATAATATGGATGGGGGTGTCTCGTAGTTGCGAGGCAAAGCTTCTCTACCATCTTTGTACTCACCAAATTATTGCAGCTTCCACCATCAATGATCACACGAACGAAATGACCTTTGACAACAAACTTAGTTTGAAAAAGAGTATGGCATTGAGGCATCTCAGCATGCCCCACCTGGGCACTAAGTACTCGCATGGTTACAAGGCTTGGGTATTGATCTGCCATCTCAGCATTAATATGCACCTCCTCTGTGTCATGCTCCGTAGTGTCACCTGCATTATTAGTGGCAAGCATAGCATGTGTATCTTCATCCAAATCACTAGCAGAGGAGTACTCACCATCTTCCCGCACAATGAATGTAGGTTTATTGGGGCAGTCCTTCATCAAGTGCCCGCCACCTTTGCATATATGACACTTCATGTCCCTTGTGCGTCCAGACGAAGTGGTGGGTGCTTGAGAAATTGTTCTCGACGCCGCATAGGATTGTGGAGCTAATTTTGAACTTGTTAGGAGTGCACCATTATTCGAGATATGTGGTGTTGCCTCGGTAGTGGGTGGGATTGTTGGAGAGTGTGTCCATGATGAGTGACGACCTGTAGAAAAGTTACCTCATCCCTTGTTGTGTCATCCATGTACTTCCCTTTCAGCTTTACAAGCAAAATGAAACAAACGAGTAATAGAATTGTACTCCTTATAGTCCAATATATCATGAATATCACGATTCAAACCACCTAAAAATCTAGCCATCATAGCATCTTCGGTTTCAACTAATCCACATCGCACTAAGCCAGTTTGCAATTCTTGATAATAATCCTCTATGGAACTGCTACCTTGTTTTAAACATTGCAATTCATTTAGTTTATCATGAGCATAATATGAAGGAACATAACGTTGTCGCATGGCTCATTTTAAAGCATCCCAAGTAGTAGGTATATTATTCGCATTAATACGACAATATTCACTCCACCACATGGAAGCAAAGTTTGTAAATTCACTAGTGGCTGCCCTAACTCTTTGGTTCTCAGGAATATCATGACATGCAAATTTTTGTTCAACAGAAAGTTCCCAATCAAGATAGACATCTGGATTATATTACCATTGAGAGCAGGCATAGTAAATTTAATTTTAGCATTAGAGTGGTCATAATCTCAAACGTCATACCTGGGTGGACCTCGTGCCATACCTTGACGGTTGAAACGCAGTTGTCGATGAGCACGATCATTGTGGCGGTCGACCGCTTGGTCATCCTCGGTGTCACCAGAATAATCCTCGTAGTTGTCCTCATATTCCTCGTTGACACGGGGAGGAATGTGTTGGTGCTGGTTTATGGTAGTGGCATCAGTGGCAGTAGCTGGGTGTTGTGGATGACCCATAGGCACATGTCCAACTCATGAAATAGCGGCGACACCCGCCGAGTTGCGAGAATCAACATTGTTGTTGACGTGGGGTGCATTCTGCAACCCGTCCAGACGTGACAAGATGTCCTGTAGATGTGTGTTGGCAACACCCTGTGCATCCTCGTTGGCCTTGAGGCTCTCTTTGACCACAATCTGAGCACCCTCAAGTTGGGCGAGATGCTCACTAGTGACTTTCACATCCGCGGTGAGGCCCTCAAGTGTGGGTTGATCCTGTGCCATTGTTAGCGATAGAGAAAAAATTACAGTGTATGATCCCTATCAACTAATAGGATGTGGTGGAGAAATTTTGCTCACACTCAAGCTTAGTATCAAATTCTTACTTGTTCTTACCAATGCAATAGGTGGTGATCGGCGCGTTGATGTTGGCTTCAAACAACCGATGAAGATTGGATGGAGCGATAACCAGGAATCAGTAGAGCCGGGACCTGTACTTATTGGTAGGAAAAACTGTAGCTTGGCAAAGGCTTCTCAACTCACAATATTAGTGGCACAATTTAGCAAAAAGTAATGCAAGTTGAATAATTGCTCAAACTCCTAACTAGTGCTGGCAGTCGACTAGTAAGAGATAAAACAATCTAGGCCGAGATACTGAATCAAATGAGTGAAAACCGATGAAATATGATAATGCTAATCAGTTAGATATAAGAGGTATAAGCGCATTGTATGGCAATCGAGAAAGAAAAATGTCCAGCTAGTATCAGATAGAAAAAGTTCGGAACATCCAAAGAAATTGCTTAGAAAGTGCTAGCTGACATGAACTTTGCAATGTATGGCGATGGAGAAGGGTTGGTGATGACGAAGATCGAAGATTCCCCTCTTTGGAGCCCCAAACGGACTCTAGATCTGGCCTCCCAATGAAGAACAGGAGGTGGCGGTGGCTCCGTCTCGTGAAACGCGATAATTCTTTCTCTCCTGATTTTTTTCTCCGAAAATGTGATTTTATAGCGTCGGAGATAGGGTCAGCGGGGCCACCAGGTGGGGACAACCCACCTGGGCGCGCTAGGAAGGGGGGCGCGCCCTTGTCGGTTGTGCTCACCCAGGGGGCCCCCCCTCCGGTGGTTCTTGGCTCCAGTATTTTTCTTTTATTCCATAAAAATTCTCCAAAAAGTTTTGTTCCATTCCAAGAACTTTTATTTCTACACAAAAACAACACCATGGTAGTTCTGCTGAAAACAGTGTCAGTCTGGGTTAGTTTCATTCAAATCATGCAAATTAGAGTCTAAAAAAAGAGTAAAAGCTAGGAAAAGTATATACGACGGAGACGTATCAGGAATGACTTTCATTCTTTCTCTTTCTTCTACCATGGTCGGGCTTTGAGTCTTACTCAATTTCACACCTTACAACATAGGCAAGAACCCTTTCTTTCCCTGGTCCATTTTGAACTTCTTTAGAACTTTGTCAAGGTATGTGCTTTGTGGAAGTCCTATTAAGCGTCTCGATCTATCCCTATAGATCTTGATGCCCAATATGTAAGCAGCTTCACCGAGGTCTTTCATTGAAAAATTCTTATTCAAATATCCTTTTATGCTATCCAGAAATTTTATATCATTTCCAATTAGCAATATGTCATCCACATATAATATCAGAAATGCTACAGAGCTCCCACTCACTTTCTTGTAAATACAGGCTTCACCGTAAGTCTGTATAAAACCAAATGCTTTGATCACCTCATCAAAGCATATATTCTAACTCCGAGATGCTTGCACTGATGTCGCTTGAACTACGTCGGTATTTCCCCAAAGAGGAAGGGATGATGCAGTACAGCTACGATAGGCATTTCCCTCAGTTATGAAACCAAGGTATCAATCCAGTAGGAGAACCAAGCAACACTATGTAAATGGTACCTGCACACAAAGAACAAATACTTGCAACCCGACGCTTATGAGGGGTTGTCAATACCTCTACGGTTAACGGTGCCAGAAATTGTCAAGTTGGCGGGATAAAAATTGTGATAGATTGGATAAATAGATCTTGATAAAACGCGAAATAAAATAACTAGTAAAAAATGCAGCAAGGTATTTTTGGGTTTTTGGAATAATAAATCTGAAAATAAAAGTGAATAAAAATAGATCTCAAAGCAAATATGATAAAGAATAGACCCGAGGGCCGTACATTTCACTAGTGGCTTCTCTCAAGAAAATAGCACATGGTGGGTAAACAAATTACTGTTGGGCAATTGATAGAAGATCGAATAATTATGACGATATCCAAGGCAATGATCATTATATAGGCATCACGTCCAAGATTAGTAGACCGACTCCTGCCTGCATCTACTACTATTACTCCACACATCGACCGCTATCCAGCGTGCATCTAGTGTATTAAGTTCATGAAGAAACGGAGTAATGCAATAAGAACGATGACATGATGTAGACGAGATCTATTCATGTAGGAATAGCCCTCATCTTGCTATCCTTAATAGCAACGATACATGCGTGTCTTGTTGCCCCTTCTGTCACTGGGAAAGAACACCGCATGATCGAACCCATCACAAAGCACCTCTTCCCATGGCAAGAAAAATTGATCTGGTTGGCCAAACTAAACCAAAGATCCGAAGAAGAAATACAAGGCTATAAGTAATCATGCATATAAGAGATCAAAGAAGACTCAAATAATATTCATGGATATAGATCTGATCATCAACTCAAAGTTCATCGGATCCCAACAAACACACCACAAAAAAGAGTTACATCAAATAGATCTCCAAGAGACCATTGTATTGAGAATCAAAAAGAGAGAAGAAGCCATCTAGCTACTGCCTACGGACCCATAGGTCTATGATGAACTACTCATGCATCATCGGAGAGGCACCAATGAGGATGATGAACCCCTCCGTGATGGTGTCTAGATTGGATCTGGAGGTTCTGGAACTTGCGGCGCTGGAATTGTGTTTCGTCGACTCCCCTAGGGTTTTTGGAATATTGGGGTATTTATAGGGCGAAGAGGTGGTGCGCGAGGCCACCGAGGTGGGCACAACCCACCCAGGCGCGCCCTGGGGGCTTGTGCTCCCCTCGGGCCTCCCCTCTGGTACTTCTTTGGCCCATCTTGTGTCTTCTAGTCCAGAAAAATTCTCCGAAAAGTTTTGCTGCGTTTGGACTTCGTTTGGTACTGATATTCTGCGAAGTAAAAAACAAGCAAAAAACAGCAACTGGCATTGGGCACTATGTCAATAGGTTAGTCCCAAAAAATGATATAAAGTTGGTATAAAATGATTGTAAACATCCAAGAATGATAATATAACAGCATGCAACAATAAAAAATTATAGATACGTTAGAGACGTATCATGCACCAGTCCATAGATGGATCGTTGGAGCTTGCACACTTTGTTAGCACCCTTAGGATCGACAAAACCTTCTGGTTGCATCATATACAACTCTTCTATAAGAAACCCGTTAAGGAATGCAGTTTTGACGTCCATTTGCCAGATTTCATAATCGTAAAATGCGGCAATTGCTAACATGATTCGGACAGACTTAAGCATCGCTACGGGTGAGAAAGTCTCATCGTAGTCAACCCCTTGAACTTGTCAAAAACCTTTCGCGACAAGTCGAGCTTTGTAGACAGTGATATTACCATCATCGTCCGTCTTCCTCTTGAAGATCCATTTATTCTCAATGGCTTTTCGATCATCGGGCAAGTCCACCAAAGTCCACATTTTGTTCTCATACATGGATCCTATCTCAGATTTTATGGCCTCAAGCCATTTATCGGAATCTAGGCTCATCATAGCTTCTTCATAGTTCATAGGTTCGCTGTTGTCTAACAACATGACTTCCAGGACAGGATTACCATACCACTCTGGTGCGGTACATGTTCTGATCGACCTACGAGGTTCAGTAGTAACTTGATCTGAAGTTTCATGATCATCATCATTAGCTTCCTCTCTAGTTGGTGTAGGCATCACGGGAACGGTTTTCTCTGATGTGATACTTTCCAATTCGAGAGAAGGTACAACTACCTCATCAAGTTCTACTTTCCTCCCACTCACTTCTTTCGAGAGAAACTCCTTCTCTAGAAATGACCCATTCTTAGCAACAAAGATCTTGCCTTCGGATCTGTGGTAGAAGGTGTACCCAATAGTTTCTTTAGGGTATCCTATGAAGATGCACTTCTCCGATTTGGGTTCGAGCTTATCAAGCTGAAGCATTTTGACATAAGCGTCGCATCCCCAAACTTTAAGAAACGACAGCTTAGGTTTCTTGCCAAACCATAGTTCATACGGTGTCATTTCAACGGATTTAGATTGTGCCCTATTTAACGTGAATGCGGCTGTCTCTAATGGATAACCCCAAAATGATAAAGGCAAATCGGTAAGAGACATCATAGAATGCACCATACCCAATAAAGTACGGGTACGACGTTCGGACACACCATTATTGTCGTGGGGTTAACACGGCAGATGTCCTAGTGAAAGGACTTAAGTGTGAAGCCATCGCAATGTAGGTTAGCTTAAAGGGGTTGAACGGGACGAGACACACGAGTTTACCCAGGTCCGGCCCCTCACGATTGAGGGAAAAGCCTACGTCCTGCTTTGAGTTGTATTGCTTGAGTATCGATTACAAGGGAGCAGAATCGCTTGACCTAGCTATCAATTGATTGTAACTTAGGTTTACCCGCCACAGGGACTCGCCTTTATATACATAGGTCGAGGCCCTGGGCTTACAAGAGTCCGGGTCGGGTCATACTTCGTGACCGACCCCGGTTCTAAGTCGCCCTGCCTTATCAGGCAAGTCACCATTGGGCGGCTTACACCGCTGGGTCTCGCGCCGTCTTCTGGGCTTGTCAAAGGCCCTTCTCTATAAGTCGCCAACATTCTAACCCGACCCTTCTAGGGCGGGTTACACCGTGGGGTTAGATCCCCAACATTAGGCCCCATATTGATTTGAACTTGTTCGTGTCAATCTTCAACGCCTCTGGTTGGCGAGTCTTCTTTGATTCCTTCGAACTTTTAATCTTACACAAATCTTCTTAATCCGCCATATGAAAGGATGACATCATCTTCATAAATTCAGAAAAAACCCTATGACATCACAACGGATTTTTCGCATTAACTGACCATTCTGAGAATCGAGGTGCCCTTTTCGTCGTATAAGTTATTATGCCTCCTCGATTTTTGCACATGCATGTTACTGTTCCTCTCTTTTTCCTTATAAATAGGCTCGGGGGGTTGCCTTCTCACTTTTTACCCGCATCGCCTCTACCTTTTCTTCTTCCTCGCGATGTCAGCCATGACTGGAGCTCCGCCGCACCAGCCGGACCGCGCCGACCCCTCCGTCGAGGCCGCTACATCAACCTATCGGGACCAGAATCTAGCGGCGCTTGTCCGCTCTTCACCAACACCGTCAGGTATCATTCTTCTCCTTTCTCAGATCCACATTAGGGCACCCGAGTTCATACAGTTCATCCAAGTTCATCTCATCTCCGAACAGACTTGTATTTCAATCCGAAACTGATATAGAAATAACGCGGTAGTAGTTTAGCCTTCATCTTGTATCCTGGGTAGATTGCTTCCTTTTCAGAATCAATACATAACATGTTAGTTTTTTCATCACTGCCTTTTTTAGGTCTAGCAATTTTTTTTATTTTTGCCCTGCTCGTAGATCCACAAATATAGCTGTGAACTGTGAAACCTATTTGCCCCATACTTACCAAAATTCAGTAATCTTGGATCCATATATAATTGACCCGCCCTTCACTTTTCAGGCGGCTTAACAATGAACTTGTAACCGGCCAGGAATTCCAAAAGCTGCTTCTTTTAATTAACCTGCCAACATGCTGCCGGCTTATACTTTCATAACTTAACCCGATAGTCACTTCATTCCATGGCTAGGGCGGTTTACCATTGCAATTTTAACTCGCCATACCTTTATTCCTTCATCGCAGCTTTTTAACCCGGCCAATCATGACTAAGACTCCCACTTCCTGCGACTGGGTTGCTTCCAGAGTCTCCGAGCTCACATTAAACGGATATGTGGACATGGAGGTTTTGCCAGCTAAAGAGGTTATTCACTGGCGGGTTCCCGGCCCTGAAATTACTCCTCAACCCGGAGAGGGTGAAATTGTTATTTTTTTCGGATCACCTCCTCCGTGGCTTTTCACCCCCGGGTCAAAGTTTTTTCGGGATACGTTGCACTTTTACAATCTTCATCCTCAAGGCATCGGTCCCAACTCCGTCTCCAATTTATGCCAATTTCAAGTATTCTGTGAAGTATACCTGCAAGAGGAGCCCATAGTTGACCTCTTCAAGGACTTCTTTTACATCAACCGCCAGACTGAGATGACAGACGAACCCAGTCTAGAGCTTGGAGGTGCTTCCATTCAGAGGCGTAGAGATGTAACCTTTCCCTCAGCCACACTGCCCAGCCATCCCAAGGACTGGAACTATACCTGGTTCTACTGCAAGGACACCACTCCAGCTGGAGAAAATCCTTTGCCGGGTTATTGCCCCTACCGGCTCAGCACCAACAGCGAGCTTCCGAGTCGATTAACGGCCGCAGAGCACGCCCAATATGCACGCACATTTTCAAAGATAAGGGCTTTAATTGCCAATGGTTCAACTGGAGTTGATCTGACCCGCTGATGGGTCTCATGGAGGATTTTACCACTGAGCTGGCGCAATGGCTTAATGTGCCAATATACTGGTGATATGAAGGACCCGCAGCGCTACAACCAAACACCTCTGACCGATAAAGAGATCAATGACACGGTTAAGACGCTGCTTGGGGAATCTCTAGAAACCTGCAGTAAAGCGGGACTGAATCCTTTCTGCACCCTTAACCCGGCTCCGGCTGTAAGTATTTTGAGCAAATCTTCATTTTATCTCTCTTGTGCTTCATATCCTTTAAACTATTGCTCATATATATATATATATGCATATAGGCCGACTCTCCCTTCTGGAAGAAAAAGCTACTGACCGCCCCACCAACTAAGAAAGCCAAAGCTAAGTCTCGTGCTACTGGCCTCCGTAAGAAACAAACAGCAGAGGAGCTACTCGAGCTGGATGAGTCAGAGGTACACCTTGATCCCCTTGATCTTCTTTTTATGCAACTTATTGATGCTGATTCCTCTTAGGACGACGTGGAAACGAGCCATGCCGATGCTGCAGAGGTAATTACTGTCTCCTCCGACTCAGAACCCTTGCCAAGAAAGAAAACACGGCGGGTCACCCGGAAAGTAAGATTTTCTCACCCTCTTGCTTATTTGGAGCCCAACTTTCCTTTGAAGAAACAGCAGCACGAGTCCAGGCGTATGACCCGGAGAGGCGGTACTGAAGATCTCATGGCCGGCTTATCCCACATGCCAGCTCCCCGAAAACGTCGCAATGAGATGCCTCATAGCCTGACTCTATCCCTTCCATTAGTCGGTCTTATGCGTCAACCTCTTGATCCTTCTGACTCAAATTATCAGGGAACACCTCCGTCATCTGGCGACTCAACTGGAACACAGCTTCCTGCCTTCATTGTTGCCCATGGGTAAGTATTTTGCATTTATCAATACAAGACTTGTTATCATATACTCATAAGCTCTTTGTTCTTGTCACAGGGCCAAAGCAAAAACTGGCAAGAAATAGAAAGTGGGCGGCTCTTCCAAAGCCCCCGAAGTCTCCGAGCCGGAGAAGCAGGTGCTGGAGACCCCTGAGGTCCCAATCCAGAACCCTGAAGACCCTATTAACCAGCGAGATGACCCACCTCTAGAGACTGACGCTGCAGCTTTTGAGCCCATGGACACTGATGTTAACCTGGCGCCCAGCCATGACCCGCCAAGTCCTAAGCCTACCTCTCCTGCCAAATCAACTGACAAGAGCCCGGCTGATGACAATGTTGATGATATTGTTGTTACCGGGTCAGCTTTTAAGGCGCCCAAAGTCTCTAGAGTGCTAGCCAAGCACTCAGCTAAAGAAGAAACACCTTCATTGGAGAAGGGCAAGGCTACACTAGACTTGGAAAACTATTCCTCCTTCAGCGCAGGCGAATTACACGCGAGCTACTTAAGCCGCCTTCATGCAAGCCGGGATATGGAGGCCGGCTTAGTCAACCTGATGAGGCAGAAATATGAGGTATGAACTTAACCCTTTTCCGCCTTAGCATTTATACATACTCATGTAGCCCCCAAGGGACTTGAACAATGGTATTAAAATAAATCTGACCCATACTGAACTTCAAATATGGCTTCAAAACCTTCTTGCAGGAAGCATTAAATCTGAAAGAGTCGCAAGTTGGCGACTTAAAGAAAAATATGGAGTTGCAGCAGGCTGAGACCATCAAAGCCGAGTTAAAATTGAACAGATTTGTGTTGGATGATATGATGAGACTATTATGTGTATGATATGATGAGCATATTGCCAGTTTATGATATGATTAGAATACTGTATAAAATCTGTACAAAAACATCGCAAATATGTAGCAAAAAAAAAGATATGTGAAAATATAGTTAGCGCTCTTTAGCGCTGAACAGGAAAACGCTACTGCTAAGTGGCTTAGCAGTAGAGCTGATATGGACAGCGCTACTGCTAAGTAGCTATACTAGTAGCGCGGGCAGAAGAGCACTACTGCTAAATGTTAGCTGTAGCGTCGTATCAGTAGCGCGGTGCCCCGCGTTACTGATAGCCTTAGACCCACGCTACTCTAGGCTTTTCCCTAGTAGTGTCTTAAGCCGTCTTCCACAGTCTTCCATGGTGTGTGCCTGGTAAGTCGGCGTATCCTGTGGGAAAAATTGCCCTAGAAGTAGCCTTTTGGTGATGACTATGATTACAGAGCAGAGACGTTGTGGTTTGAAGTGGTCAAAATCAAGAGTCCGTATCAACTTTATTAAGACGGCCGGCTTATGCTAAGTTCATGGCTCGCCCTTTTATGTCTATTTACAACTCAATATGCCAGGGCAAAAAGGGACGATTACAGTCCATGATGTGGAAAGTCGCCTTGGAATGTGAGGAAGGGATGCAGCTTACGCAGAGTCAGCTTGTGCTACAAGGAGCTAAGTTCTACAAAGATAATGTTGACCCGGCGGATAGACCCCTTTGAAGAAACCCACTACTAAGCATGACCCTCTGTTGAAGTTTTAGTCGGCTGATGATACCAAGCAAGTGGATTTTATTCCTGGCAGCTCATCCCACAGTTCACATGGGGGGCTATTATGGATGCCAAATAGGAAAGTGTGCTCATCGAGTTCATCCATGAGAATCGGTACATCTTTGCATGGAAACCTTCTGACATGCCAGGTGTACCAGAATTCTGAGCGCAACCTTAATGTGGATCCCAAGTTTAAGCCGTTCAAACAGTTCCTTCGTCATTTCAACGAAGAACGACGTAAGGCTATTGGGAAGAGTAGCCCAGCTCTTGGCGGCCGAGTTTATCGTGGAAGTTTTTCACGCTGAGTGGTTGGCTGACCCTGTGCTGGTACTTAGAAAAACGGCACATGGCGAATGTGTGTTGGCTACACAGATCTAACAAGGCCTGTCCAGCTGATCCGTTGCTCTTCCCCGTATCGACCAATCATTGATGCAACGGCGGGTTTGTGAGAGCTTATGCTTCCGGATGCTTATTCTGGTTATCATCAGATCAGAGGGCAGTCAAAACCAAGAGAAGACATCTTTATTTACACCTTTTGGGGCTTTTTGCTATGTTTCTATGCCTTTTGGGCTTAAGAGTGCTCAGGCGACTTATCAGCGCTGTGTTCAGAATTGTTTTCACAATCAGATTGGGCCAATGTTCATGCTTATGTGGATGATATTGTGGTTAATTCAAGGAAGAAAGAGACTCTCCTTGATGATTTAAGGAAACTTTTGACAATCTCCGGGTCTACAAGATGATGCTTAACCCGGCCAAGTGTGTCTTTGGTTGCCTGCAGGTAACTGTTGGGGTTTCTCATCTTAGAGCAGGGCATTGAAGCTACCCGGAGAAGATAAAGGCCATCACTCTTCGCTTTCTAAGCCGGCTTGTATCAATGACGTCCAGCGTTTGGCGGGTCGCATTGCGGCTTTAAGCCGGTTCATAAGTCACCTGGGAGAGAAGGCAATTCCTTTATATCAGATGATGAAGAAGACAGATCACTTTGTCTGGAGTGATGCTGCCAATGAGGCGTTTGAGCGCTCAAGAAACAGTTAGCTGAGCCGCCATCCTCGCCGCTCCCATTGAAAAAGAGCCTTTGCTCCTGTACGTGGCGGCTAATAATAAGGCAGTCAGCGTAGCAGTTGTTGTGGAGTGCAAGAGGCGGTAAGGAGTACCCAGTTCAGCGGCCGGCTTATTATGTCAGTGAGGTATAACTGAGTCCAAGCAACGATATCCCACATTGGCAGAACTGGTGTTTGGGGTGTTCATGGCGAGTCGCAAGTTGAGCATTATTTTCTTGGACATCCTATTACTGTGGTCAGCTCTGCTCCTTTAGGCGTATATATTCAAAACAGAGAAGCCACGGCTGGGTTGCTAAGTGGGCAATTGAACTTGGACATCATAATTTGAGTAGTAGTGGCCAAGAACAGCCATCAAGTCTCAAGCTTTGGTGGATTTCATAAATGATTGGATGGAGTTCAAACACCCTGAGGAGAAACCTGACAACACATTTGCAATCCACTTTGATGGGTCAAGGTAGTTGGAGGGCTCGGGGGCTGGTGTTATTTTTGACTTCCCCACGAGGTGACAAATTCGTTAGTTTAAGATTATGTTTCCTTGTACTAACAATGCAGTTGAGTATGAAGCTTCGCTCCATGGCCTTCGTATGGCTAAGGAAATGAATTTAAGCCGGGTCAGGTGTCCGGGGCACTCAGACCTCGTGGCCCAGCAAGTCTCATGCAAGTGGGACTCTAAAGACCACTCATGCGGCTTATCACCGGGCGGGCGGTTGATAATATTGCTGGTCTCTTTAAAGGCTATCAGGTGGATCACCTGACGGTGGAAAAAGGAGGCGGCTGATGCACTGTCCCGGCTGGGTCTCAACATAAGCCGGTGCCCCCTATGTATCCTCGATGTGTTTATACAATCCTTTGGTCAAGTTACCGTTCAGGAAGACCTTGCTAATCCCTGACACGGAGGCACAGTTGGTGGCGGCTCTTCACGCTATTTCTGACTGGACGTTCCTTATCTATCTTATATGACTCGGGCCAGTTACCCGAGGATGAACTTTAGCACGACAGATCACCAGGAGGTCTAATTCTATGATTATTATCACGGCGAGTTACACAGCCGATGCAGTGTGACAGGCGTGTTCCAACGCTCTCGTGAGGAGGGCGTGAATTTTTACAGAGATTCATGAAGGCGATTTTGGTCATCATGCTAGCTAAAATCTTTGGTGGCTAAGGCTTTTCGTCATGGGTTTTACTGGTTAACGGCTCATGCGGATCAGAGGATATTGTTAGCAACTGTGATGGGTGTCAGAAATTCTTCTTCACACAAGCTCATGTGCCGCTCAGGAATGCGGATGATCCCAATAACTTGGCTGTTTGCGGTCTGGGGCTTGATATGGGTTGCGCATTCAAGAGGTCTAGAGATAAGAAGACCCGCTTTTGGTGGTGGTTGACAGTTTACCAAGTGGGTTGAGGCAGAGTCAGTTAGCAATTGTGACGCGGGCGACTGCAGTTCAGTTTTGTTAAAAAGCTGATCTTCCATTTGGTTATCCTCATAGTATTATCACTGATAATGGAACAATCTGTCCAAGGGTGCTATGAAGGAGTTCTGTCAAAGAGAGCATATCCGCCTTGATGTCTCTTCATTGGCTCATCCCGGTCTAATGGTCAAGCAAAAGGGCTAACCAAGAAATTTTGAGAGGTATCAAGCCCTGGCTTATGGTTCCTTGGGAACGAAACGCCATGTTGTTGGGTGGAAGAGCTTCCTTCAGTCCTTTGGAGTATCAGAACCACCCCCAATAGATCAACAGGCTATACGCCTTTCTTCATGGTTTATGGGCGCAGAGGCGGTTTCTCTCCCATGTGATATCTGTCATGACTCGCCCAGAGTGGCGCTTTACTTCGAAGCTATAATGAGATGGCAGCTCAGAATGCACTTGATGCTTGGATGAAGAGCATGATCTTGCAGCACCCGATCGGCGGTTTATCACACAAGACATGCGTCGCTATCATAGCCGCAGAGTCAAAACTCAGGCGTTTCAGAGTGCGCTTAGTGCTCTGACTGATTCAAGATCAGACGGGCATGCATAGCGGTCCCCGCCTTGGGAAGGACCTTCTTTTGTGGTTAGCAAGAACTCAACAATGGCTCGTATTACTCTCATTGTAACATGCCACCCAGAATCACATACTTCTGAGCAAGAGACTAACAGGCCATGGAACATTGCTCTTTGGCCTTACTAAACTCGAGTCATTGGCTCTCATCATTGTATATACCTTCATTGATGTACATATCTTTTCATATGTCAATTTAATAAAGCCGGCACCCCCCAAAATTCGGGGCCTCTGTCGTTTCATTCATCTCCAATTTCTGTGCATGAGTCTTATTTCTGTGCATGAGTCTTTATTGGTTGATTATAAGGTCATTTGGGGGCTTCCTGCTCAATGAGCATAGCTATTCTTACCCTCTTGATCGGCTTCCATGCCATATTATAGGTCACTTGGGGGCTTCCGGCTCAAGAGCATAGCTATTCTTACCCTCTTGATCAGCTTTCATGCCATATTATAGGTCACTTGGGGGCTTCCTGCTCAATGAGCATAGCTATTCTTACCCTCTTGATCGGCTTCCATGCCAGAGGTCGCTTGGGGGCTTCCTACTCAATGAGTATAGCTTTCATACCCACTTGAACGGCTTCCATGCCATATCTTAGTTCAACCGGCTTGGTGGT
>CM022297.1:492136960-492340469 GCA_011799875.1 Thinopyrum elongatum | reverse complement strand
ATAAATTTAATTCCAGAAATTCAAATAAACTTTAGAAGTTCATAACTTTTAAACCGTAGCTCAGACCGAAAAACTTAAAACATGAAAGTTGCTCAGAACGACGAGACGAGTCTGATCGTGCCGTCTGTTTCTTTGTCGGAAACCCCTACGTAGAAGAACTCGTAACTCCGGACCCGTATCCGGCAAATGAATAGTGCACACACCCTGGTTATTAAATCCCAGAATAATTCTAAAAATAACTAAAATGACTTAGATGCATAATTAGGCAACCCTGCCCTGCATCATAGCATCACACGCACCGTATTGCATTTGTTTGCATTATGTTTACCTGTTTCTTCCCCCTCTTCTCTCTCGGTAGACCCCGACGTTGACGTAGCTCCCGAGGCAGACGCAGCTCAGGAGTACGACTACGTCCCCGACGACACCACCGACGACCTTGCCTTTGCCCCAGAGCAAACAGGCAAGCACCCCCATTTTGAGCATGCCTATATCGCCTATTCTCTTCTCTCTTATGCTTGCATTAGAACTGCTACTGCTACTGTTTTCCTATATCTGCTGCATAGCCTGATTATTGTAACCTACCTTGTTACCTTTCTGGTTATCCTAGACTGATTAGTATAGGCTGGGTAGAGTCCCAACAGAGAACCCCACTTGATCCGAACTGCCCCGCTGGATGTCAGAAGACCCGCTCATCGGGATTGAAGACTAGACCCTGGCACCGCACATCACTTCCCCCTTAGTTGCCGACACTGCTGGGTTACCGTCGAGTGCCGAGGGTGATACCTCGTCAGCACTTCTGATGATAACCTTGTAGGTTAGTTAATCGGTTGTGGTAAGCGAGGGTGATTCCTCCTACACCACCCCCGATAACGACGTCGTCGTGCAACACCTCAAGTGTGGACCTCGAGGGTGATTCCTCCTTCGTTCACCTTGATGATAACATCGAGCGAGAATTCCATCGAGGGTGATTCCTTAGGGTTCCCTTCGGTGTCAGACACACAGTTACCTTGGATATTATGACTTGACTATGAACCATGATACTAAAGACGGATCAGCCCTGAGGGGTACCCGCGCGAGCTTATTGCGAAGTGATAGGGAGTCGGGTTGACCTGGATGGTGCCCGCGAGATAACTACGAGGCGTGGCCGGGCCTTCTTAGCCCTTGCCGCAAGTCCTCGAGACGGGGCGACGGGGTCACATCGATCATGAGTCTCTGCTCGTTTCCGCGCGCTCCTAATCCACTACGGTTTGTATATTTGATCCGAGGGGCCTCTGGCCTGATAGCACTAACCATCACGTGGGCATAGTATGGGCGTTCTGCGTTGTATACTTCAGCCGAAGCTTAATGGACGTCAGCGACTGATGCGGCACACGCTGGGTTGGACTGGGAACGCAACCGCGCTTGTATAAGGGGTTGCTAGGTCTGCTCACCGGCGGTGCACGTAACGTGCAGGAGTTCCCGGGGCGATGGCCCAAGACCCCTGGGGGCATAGGTTAGTCCGGCGTGCTGACCTCTCTGTTAAGTATTTGGTCGGGTTGCGGCGTGTTGCTTTGCCGAGGCCGGGCATGACCCAGAAAAGTGTGTCCGGCCGGAGTTAAGCGAGCGTGGTGGGTAAGTTGGTGCACCCCTGCAGGGAAGAAACTTCTATCGATAGCCTGTCCTACGGTAACGGACACTCGGAGTTGTATCCCGATCGGTACAACTAGAACATGTGATGAGAGCTGGATAGTACGGCTCTGGGATTGCTTTCTCGCAGGGAGTCGAGAAAGGATCTCAGGTCGAGGTTGATGATACTACTACTACTACTACTATACATTATGTTCATCTGTTCTCTTCTATTGCTGCAAGACTGTCGAAGATTGTTGAAGATGCTAGTCTTCGATAGGACTAGGCTTCCCCCTCTATTCTGGCATTTCTGCAGCCCAGTCTACATATACAGCCATTCCTTTGACAATGTTGCATATGTAGTGTAGATCCTTGCTTGCTGAGTACTTCGGATGAGTACTCACGTTTGCTTTACTTTCTTTTTCCCCCATATTCCATTTGCTGCCACCAGACGACGGAGCCCCTGAGCCAGACACCCCAGCCGACGACCAGTACTACTACCCGCCTGGCGAGTACTACTACTACGAGGAGCCGTTTGACGACCAGGAGTAGGATCGGAGGGTCCAGGGCAGGAGGCCTACGCCTTTCGATCATAGTATTTTATTTTACCCCGCCTCTGTGAAGGCTTATCTCTCTCTCTCTGTAATATATCTGTACTCAGATATCTGATGCTTCCGCTGATGCTTGTATGCCATCGAGCTATGTATTCGAGCCCTCGAGGCCCTGGCTTGTAATATAAAGCTTGTATGACTTTATTTATGTTTTAGAGTTGTGTTGTGATATCTTCAAGTGAGTCCTTAGGCTTGATCGTGTGCATTTGCGTGTATGATTAGTGCACGATTAAGCCGGGGTCGTCACAGGTTGGTATCAGAGCCGACTGCCTCTAGGAATCCCCCTTCCCAATTCCTTGGCCGAAGTTGAGTCTAGTGGTCGAAAACTCTTTTACTAACTTGGCTGTGTGGCTTACGGGCCCACGTCGCCAACTGGGTGGTATTAGGATCTTTTATTCCTCATCTATACTCTGGGACTCTGATCTCTCTTCTATTCGGGTTAAATGATTTTACTAACACCGACACTTAGGATCTCGTAACCACTTCCTCCCGGAGAGCCCCCTCATTCCAGAAGATGGCGTGTCATCATCAGAAGACTTCGAAGTTACTTCCCAAAGTTTTCCAAGACTCTTTACCCACTGCTTTTGCAGTTGACTAACACCGATAATCTCCGTGGTTAATTACACATCCTTGCCGTTATATCATCATGACCAGTCACTCACGTATGTACGAGGTACCCCGTAATACTCTTCGTTAAACCGGGAATCCTTTGAACCTACTGCTGTGCAGCTTCTTTCGCACTGCGGTTAATTACTCACAGTACCGGGGATCCGATCATCCCCAGTTGTTCCTGTGATTCCTAAAACACTTGAAATATCATCTTATCTTCCGAGAATCCCATGCATCCTACTACTACTGAAATTCTTCCTAGCTTATATTATGGTTAGCTCCATATGTCAAGTAATTGTTGTTGATATCCCTTGTCATTATCATTTCGATCCCATTGATTCAACATATGTGCAAATACTTGCAATCATCAGTTCTTCCCTACTAATTCATCCTTCTGGCTCAGACATCATTTCGGAGATGAGCTGGAACTCGGCCAGTCAAGTTGCAAATGGTTGCCCATCTAGTTCTATCCAACTTACTCATCCTTTGATTAAAGCTTCTGCTTCTGATCCTTCGTCTTGAGAATAGTAACCCCTTTGTGCTTAAGCGCCGAATTATTTTGGTGTTTCTATAATCCGATGCCTTTGCATCCCTTCTTCATCTGATTGATTGCCGATACTCACAATCTTGTCTTTTGCGGTCTGCCAGATCTTTTGGTGGAACATTATCTGATAGTGTCCTCCATATTCCATAACCTTGATAGTTATCCCCCGTTACCCAATACCTTCGATACATTGTATCACCCGCTTTGATTCCGATACTCTGCTTTCAGTTCGCATCCCTTGCTTTGGCATCTGGTTGTATGGATTCGTAAAATGTCCCGAAGGGTTGAACCTATGCTTTCTCTAATTCGTGTGAACTCGAAGGTTATGCGAGTCAAACTCTTCTGGTGCTTCACCAGATAAAATCTCAGCACTACAATTTCTTCGAAAACGAGAAGTGAATGAAAGGTTATGCATTGAAGAAGTGGGAGTCGACCTTGAACCTTGTGTTCATGCCCATGGACCCGATGTAGAACTTATCATGAAAGCTGCTCGAATATATATATATATATATAGTTATTTCCTTGGTACTAGTTCATCTTGTATCTAAGAATTGATCCTTTGCAAACATGGTTCTGACCATATTTCCTCCTTGATTTCATTTTCCGGATAAGTTAAAATACTTATCCTCTACAAATCATTTTCCCCGTCCAACCTCTACTCTGACTTACCTTCCGGTATTACCCCTAGTACTTGCTACTGGGAAGTTTAATACCCTATCACATCATTTCTAGCCTGATCGGCTATATCTATACCGTGCTAAATTTTAACTGTGCTACCTGGTTCTTCTTCCCGGAGAACAACTTCCGACGATGAGCGAAGCTTACGTCGATCCTCCTCATCTTATCATTTCACCTCGAGCAACAAGCTTGACTTCGAGCTTGTGTCATATCCGTGGTTCCAATAACCTTTCGCTTCATCATTCCTTTCAGTTGATGTCGTCACTGTTCGATGGCATCTTCATAAAGCCTGTCGACAAAAATTGTCGTGATCATCATCAATATTTTGTTTTCTTTCAGATTATCACTTGAATTCATAATGCGAAATACCATCCCTGCCCCTCGATGATTTGTGATATCATCGATGACATCCTTGACATTCGACCAACACAAACCTGGTTGTGTTTGGTTATCCCCTACGTCCCGAGATACCCTTCTAATTGTTTCTCGGTATCTCTTGAGATCTTCAAACCCAATCTTTACTTGACACCATATCATTGCTGCCTCGAAGCATGGCTGTGTTATTCCGAACCCCAGCATGAACATTGGAAGCACATTGCCAAATGTGTCTTGATCCATTATCCACACACCGTTTTATGGGTAATATCATGATTCTTCCTTCGCTCCTCTATCTAAATGATTTGGAACTTGCTATCCCATCATGTATGTCCTGTTCCGCTTTTCCTAGGCCAGAGTTTACTCCCAATACTTGTGTGAAAACTTATGAAATTTAATGTTTGTTTAAAGCTCTTGTAGCCGTCGACGGCCCCCGTCGGGCTACTCCAGGATATGCCGACAGCCGGATCCAGGCCGTCGGCGTACAAAGGCCGTCGGGCTATCCCAACCTATGCCGACGGCCCCCGTCGGCACAGATTAGCCGTCGGCTTAGCCCAGCCTACGCCTACAGTGGCCGTCGGCATACATGAGCCGTCGGCATAGTTGCGGGCCCGGCGGCCCCGCTCGTGACGGGCGGCTAACGGCGTCCGATCTATGCCGACGGCCTCGACGGGCGGCCGTCGGCATAGAGGCGCGTGCCACGTCATCGATCCGAGGCGCACCGACCATCATCTATGCCGACGACTGCCGTCGGCATAGATGCCACGTCATCGATCCGCGGCGCGCCGTCGATCTGCCGCTGGCCTCAGCTATGCCGACGGTTGCCATGCCTAGTTTTTTTTTTGCTCTTCATATAGAATATTTTTTGTTTCTTTACGTATTATTATTTAATTAACTTACATGTAGCATGTGTTAATATAAGCCTAAATACCTTACTTTCGATTATATACGGAGGCGACACGTGGAGGGGGGGAACAGCGCGCATCGGGCTATACGGAGGGGACGTTACTCCCAAGGTTTTATTGGGATGACCTACCACAACCGGGGGTGTGTGGTGGCATATCGAAGAGGCGGCACGCGTCCGGGGTGTGGCCCCCCTCACGGACGGCGCCGCCGCCGGCACTGGAGGAGGAGGGAAACGGACGCGTCGGGTCTACACGGAGGGGATGTTGCTGTGGGTTTGGCGCCGGAGTTGCTCCCAGGTGGTCCCTATGGGCTGACCTAACACAACCGGGTGGAGAGGTCCACTGGTCAAAGCCCGTCCGTGGGAAGTCAAAGGCTAGATCTGTGGTCAACCGCTCCAGGGTTTAGGCGGGACGGGGGCCCTGGGGGTGGGAGGGGTAGCAATGCCACCGGAGCGTCGCACGGGCCCTCATACATGCAGGGGGGTGTTGGTGGCATGTCTGAAGAGGCGGCACGCATCTCCGGGGTGTGGCCTCCCTCACGGACGGCGCCGCCGCCCGGCCCTCGGAGGGGGGAGGAAACGGACGTATCGGGTCCATGGAGGGGATGTTGCTGTGGGTTTGGCCGGATGTTGCTCCCAGGTGTCCTATGGGCTGACCTAACACAACCGGGGGGAGAGGTCCACTGGTCAAAGCCCATCGTGGGAAGTCAAAGGGCTAGATCTCGTGGTCAACCGTCAGGGTTAGGCGGGACGGGGGCCAGGGGGGGGGGGTAGCAATGCTGCACCGTGATCGTCGCAACGGGCCTCTACATGGGGGGGGTGTGGTGGCATGTCTGAAGAGGCGGCACGCATCTCCGGGGTTGTAACATCCCCAGGTTACTCCACTCTGGTTAAGCTACTTAACCTGCCATGTCATCATGATCATTCTAACAAAATTGTATTAGAAAATAATTTAACTTCAAATCAAAATTCAAATTGCAAGTCAAATATTTATTTCTTCAATCAACCAAACAAAATTGTTCATGATGTTGCAAATATTCCCAAGGCATTTATAAAATTGAAACCAACTTCATATAAACTCCAAAAATGCCCTGGACATTTACAACAGTAGTCCAGCAGCATTTAACTCACCTCATTCAATTTCAAAAAAATATTAAAACTATTCCAATTGCCTCCAAAATATTTGTGGCACTGTCTAAACTCACCAGTGAATTAATGGGACACTTTCCATATTTTCCCAAGGTGAATAGTGTGCCCAAATATTCTGTTACTCCTCTCTGTTAATCAAATAAAAGAAAACAGAAAAAGAACTAAAGGAAAAGGGGCCAGAGGCCACTTACCTGGCGACTGGGCCGCGCTGGCCCAGCCCACTCCCACCTGCCCGTCGTCCTTCCTCCCCTCCGTGTCATCGTCTCCGTGGGCGAGCGCGCCCGCACCGGTCACCGCTCGCCACCGCGGCAGGAGCAGGTGGGGCGAGGGGATAAGCTCACCCCGAGCCACTCCCCCTGGTCGCCCTCGCCACTCACCTCTTCCTCTCTCCCTCGCGCACGCCCATTCCCCTCCCCTTCCCCTCTGCCTGGGCGGATCCGATGCCGCGCGTCGTGCTTCGGCGCGGCCACCGGCGCCCGTCTGCCTCTCTGACAAGTCCGGTGGACTCACCGCGGTCTCCCTCTTCTTCTGGTGAACTCAGGCGAGACCGGGGAGCCGTGCGGTCGCCGTTCGTCTCCATCCCCATCTCCAGCCACCGCGACGAATTCCGGCGACCTCGACCTCCTCTGCAGCTACAAAATCGCCACGGGCCAACTTGTGCCGCTCGGTGAGCCACCGCCTCTCTCCATCTCCCTCCTCGAGCTCTCCGGCTAGTCGCACGCGTCGCCGCCATTACCGGCCGAACCGTACTCCGCCGCGGAGCTCGCCGTCGTCGCTGCACTTGACCATTGAACGAACCACGGGCACGGGCGTGCTTCTGGGGAACCCCTGCTTCGCCCTAAGCTAGCTAGCTCGCTCGAAAAGCACCCCGAGGCCGCTACTCCGATCGCACCCGAATACTCCTCCGCCGCCCGTAGTCGCCGGCGACGTTCCGGCCTCCCGCTGGTCCAACCGGTGGCACTGCTCGACGCGCGAACTCGCCCGCTTCCGAACGCAAGTGAAAACGCGCGAAACGGTGCGCCACAACCGTTTTTCGGCGATGTCCGTGCCTCGCCGCCGCTTTTCGGGTCGTCGGCGGCGAAGTTCCGGCGACTCCGACGTGGCACCGACGTGGGGTCCACCCACAGACACTGCCCAGTGGGCCCAGGCCGCCGTTTGACCGCGTTGACCCCGGTCAATGCACTTACTGTTCCCTAATGACGCTGACACGTGGGCCCTTTCGATTAATTAACATAGTTAACTGTTATCTAAAATTAATTTAAATAATTAACCTAATCTAGACACTGACAGATGGGGCCCACTCCCTAATTAACTCGTTTAATTAGATTAATTCACTGTTAAAGTAACAAAGGCTGACATGTGGGTCCCACTGGACCCACATGCCATGTTTGACTGGTCAGCCGACTGTTGACTTGCTGATGTCAGCATTACCTCATGCTGACGTCATAATTCCTTTTCTGTTAATAAATTTAATTCCAGAAATTCAAATAAACTTTAGAAGTTCATAACTTTTAAACCGTAGCTCAGACCGAAAAACTTAAAACATGAAAGTTGCTCAGAACGACGAGACGAGTCTGATCGTGCCGTCTGTTTCTTTGTCGGAAACCCCTACGTAGAAGAACTCGTAACTCCGGACCCGTATCCGGCAAATGAATAGTGCACACACCCTGGTTATTAAATCCCAGAATAATTCTAAAAATAACTAAAATGACTTAGATGCATAATTAGGCAACCCTGCACTGCATCATAGCATCACACGCACCGTATTGCATTTGTTTGCATTATGTTTACCTGTTTCTTCCCCCTCTTCTCTCTCGGTAGACCCCGACGTTGACGTAGCTCCCGAGGCAGACGCTGCTCAGGAGTACGACTACGTCCCCGACGACACCACCGACGACCTTGCCTTTGCCCCAGAGCAAACAGGCAAGCACCCCCATTTTGAGCATGCCTATATCGCCTATTCTCTTCTCTCTTATGCTTGCATTAGAACTGCTACTGCTACTGTTTTCCTATATCTGCTGCATAGCCTGATTATTGTAACCTACCTTGTTACCTTTCTGGTTATCCTAGACTGATTAGTATAGGCTGGGTAGAGTCCCGACAGAGAACCCCACTTGATCCGAACTGCCCCGCTGGATGTCAGAAGACCCGCTCATCGGGATTGAAGACTAGACCCTGGCACCGCACATCACTTCCCCCTTAGTTGCCGACATTGCTGGGTTACCGTCGAGTGCCGAGGGTGATACCTCGTCAGCACTTCTGATGATAACCTTGTAGGTTAGTTAATCGGTTGTGGTAAGCGAGGGTGATTCCTCCTACACCACCCCCGATAACGACGTCGTCGTGCAACACCTCAAGTGTGGACCTCGAGGGTGATTCCTCCTTCGTTCACCTTGATGATAACATCGAGCGAGAATTCCATCGAGGGTGATTCCTCAGGGTTCCCTTCGGTGTCAGACACACAGTTACCTTGGATATTATGACTTGACTATGAACCATGATACTAAAGACGGATCGGCCCTGAGGGGTACCCGCACGAGCTTATTGCGAAGTGATAGGGAGTCGGGTTGACCTGGATGGTGCCCGCGAGATAACTACGAGGCGTGGCCGGGCCTTCTTAGCCCTTGCCGCAAGTCCTCGAGACGGGGCGACGGGGTCACATCGATCATGAGTCTCTGCTCGTTTCCACGCGCTCCTAATCCACTACGGTTTGGATATTTGATCCGAGGGGCCTCTGGCCTGATAGCACTAACCATCACGTGGGCATAGTATGGGCGTTCTGCGTTGTATACTTCAGCCGAAGCTTAATGGACGTCAGCGACTGATGCGGCACACGCTGGGTTGGACTGGGAACGCAACCGCGCTTGTATAAGGGGTTGCTAGGTCTGCTCACCGGCGGTGCACGTAACGTGCAGGAGTTCCCGGGGCGATGGCCCAAGACCCCTGGGGGCATAGGTTAGTCCGGCGTGCTGACCTCTCTGTTAAGTATTTGGTCGGGTTGCGGCGTGTTGCTTAGCCGAGGCCGGGCATGACCCAGAAAAGTGTGTCCGGCCGGAGTTAAGCGAGCGTGGTGGGTAAGTTGGTGCACCCCTGCAGGGAAGAAACTTCTATCGATAGCCTGTCCTACAGTAACGGACACTCGGAGTTGTATCCCGATCGGTACAACTAGAACATGTGATGAGAGCTGGATAGTACGGCTCTGGGATTGCTTTCTCGCAGGGAGTCGAGAAAGGATCTCAGGTCGAGGTTGATGATACTACTACTACTACTACTATACATTATGTTCATCTGTTCTCTTCTATTGCTGCAAGACTGTCGAAGATTGTTGAAGATGCTAGTCTTCGATAGGACTAGGCTTCCCCCTCTATTCTGGCATTTCTGCAGCCCAGTCTACATATACAGCCATTCCTTTGACAATGTTGCATATGTAGTGTAGATCCTTGCTTGCTGAGTACTTCGGATGAGTACTCACGTTTGCTTTACTTTCTTTTTCCCCCATATTCCATTTGCTGCCACCAGACGACGGAGCCCCTGAGCCAGACACCCCAGCCGACGACCAGTACTACTACCCGCCTGGCGAGTACTACTACTACGAGGAGCCGTTTGACGACCAGGAGTAGGATCGGAGGGTCCAGGGCAGGAGGCCTACGCCTTTCGATCATAGTATTTTATTTTACCCCGCCTCTGTGAAGGCTTATCTCTCTCTCTCTGTAATATATCTGTACTCAGATATCTGATGCTTCCGCTGATGCTTGTATGCCATCGAGCTATGTATTCGAGCCCTCGAGGCCCTGGCTTGTAATATAAAGCTTGTATGACTTTATTTATGTTTTAGAGTTGTGTTGTGATATCTTCAAGTGAGTCCTTAGGCTTGATCGTGTGCATTTGCGTGTATGATTAGTGCACGATTAAGCCGGGGTCGTCACAGGTTGGTATCAGAGCCGACTGCCTCTAGGAATCCCCCTTCCCAATTCCTTGGCCGAAGTTGAGTCTAGTGGTCGAAAACTCTTTTACTAACTTGGCTGTGTGGCTTACGGGCCCACGTCGCCAACTGGGTGGTATTAGGATCTTTTATTCCTCGTCTATACTCTGGGACTCTGATCTCTCTTCTATTCGGGTTAAATGATTTTACTAACACCGACACTTAGGATCTCGTAACCACTTCCTCCCGGAGAGCCCCCTCATTCCAGAAGATGGCGTGTCATCATCAGAAGACTTCGAAGTTACTTCCCAAAGTTTTCCAAGACTCTTTACCCACTGCTTTTGCAGTTGACTAACACCGATAATCTCCGTGGTTAATTACACATCCTTGCCGTTATATCATCATGACCAGTCACTCACGTATGTACGAGGTATCCCGTAATACTCTTCGTTAAACCGGGAATCCTTTGAACCTACTGCTGTGCAGCTTCTTTCGCACTGCGGTTAATTACTCACAGTACCGGGGATCCGATCATCCCCAGTTGTTCCTGTGATTCCTAAAACACTTGAAATATCATCTTATCTTCCGAGAATCCCATGCATCCTACTACTACTGAAATTCTTCCTAGCTTATATTATGGTTAGCTCCATATGTCAAGTAATTGTTGTTGATATCCCTTGTCATTATCATTTCGATCCCATTGATTCAACATATGTGCAAATACTTGCAATCATCAGTTCTTCCCTACTAATTCATCCTTCTGGCTCAGACATCATTTCGGAGATGAGCTGGAACTCGGCCAGTCAAGTTGCAAATGGTTGCCCATCTAGTTCTATCCAACTTACTCATCCTTTGATTAAAGCTTCTGCTTCTGATCCTTCGTCTTGAGAATAGTAACCCCTTTGTGCTTAAGCGCCGAATTATTTTGGTGTTTCTATAATCCGATGCCTTTGCATCCCTTCTTCATCTGATTGATTGCCGATACTCACAATCTTGTCTTTTGCGGTCCGCCAGATCTTTTGGTGGAACATTATCTGATAGTGTCCTCCATATTCCATAACCTTGATAGTTATCCCCCGTTACCCAATACCTTCGATACATTGTATCACCCGCTTTGATTCCGATACTCTGCTTTCAGTTCGCATCCCTTGCTTTGGCATCTGGTTGTATGGATTCGTAAAATGTCCCGAAGGGTTGAACCTATGCTTTCTCTAATTCGTGTGAACTCGAAGGTTATGCGAGTCAAACTCTTCTGGTGCTTCACCAGATAAAATCTCAGCACTACAATTTCTTCGAAAACGAGAAGTGAATGAAAGGTTATGCATTGAAGAAGTGGGAGTCGACCTTGAACCTTGTGTTCATGCCCATGGACCCGATGTAGAACTTATCATGAAAGCTGCTCGAATATATATATATATATATAGATAGTTATTTCCTTGGTACTAGTTCATCTTGTATCTAAGAATTGATCCTTTGCAAACATGGTTCCGACCATATTTCCTCCTTGATTTCATTTTCCGGATAAGTTAAAATACTTATCCTCTACAAATCATTTTCCCCGTCCAACCTCTACTCTGACTTACCTTCCGGTATTACCCCTAGTACTTGCTACTGGGAAGTTTAATACCCTATCACATCATTTCTAGCCTGATCGGCTATATCTATACCGTGCTAAATTTTAACTGTGCTACCTGGTTCTTCTTCCCGGAGAACAACTTCCGACGATGAGCGAAGCTTACGTCGATCCTCCTCATCTTATCATTTCACCTCGAGCAACAAGCTTGACTTCGAGCTTGTGTCATATCCGTGGTTCCAATAACCTTTCGCTTCATCATTCCTTTCAGTTGATGTCGTCACTGTTCGATGGCATCTTCATAAAGCCTCTCGACAAAAATTGTCGTGATCATCATCAATATTTTGTTTTCTTTCAGATTATCACTTGAATTCATAATGCGAAATACCATCCCTGCCCCTCGATGATTTGTGATATCATCGATGACATCCTTGACATTCGACCAACACAAACCTGGTTGTGTTTGGTTATCCCCTACGTCCCGAGATACCCTTCTAATTGTTTCTCGGTATCTCTTGAGATCTTCAAACCCAATCTTTACTTGACACCATATCATTGCTGCCTCGAAGCATGGCTGTGTTATTCCGAACCCCAGCATGAACATTGGAAGCACATTGCCAAATGTGTCTTGATCCATTATCCACACACCGTTTTATGGGTAATATCATGATTCTTCCTTCGCTCCTCTATCTAAATGATTTGGAACTTGCTATCCCATCATGTATGTCCTGTTCCGCTTTTCCTAGGCCAGAGTTTACTCCCAATACTTGTGTGAAAACACATTTTCCTTTCCATTGTTTTGTTTAACCTTCTTGTGATCTACATGATGTAAGCAGAAATAATTCCCTGCTTATGAAAACACCTCGGTCTACAACTCTGTCAGTAAGACCCTGTTACTATTGTTGATGACATTCCGGTAACCACCGATGGACGAGAACTTTGCCTTTTGGTCCGCCTCGTTCAACGAGCAGGAAAATGGTTCTCTTCGTCCCTCGCCCTTGGTACCAACGTTATTGCCAACATAACTGACAGGCTATCCTCTGACATGCCTTGCTTAACGGATCGTGCAAGACGTCACTGTCCTTCCTATTTTTAGCCCACATGGTGGGCCCATAACCCACAGTTCCACAGGATCGGAACCTGACTCTCCTACACATCTTTGATTCCGAAGTACCCTCTTACTCTTGACTATGTGTATTAAACCGAGTCACCCCTCGAGAGACGATCTACCCTCGATACCCTGGACCCTGTTCACACTTTGTTCAGGTATCGATTGAATGTCCATTCGATTGATACTTCTTATTGAACCTTCATATTTTGCTCTCGATGTTTTCTAAGTTTCAACTCGAGAGAGACTTTTGCCGCATTCCCTGAATTGTCCACCAGCTAATCGATCCTATAAGGATCAGTTCTCCCGAAGTTACTCCTTATTTTCCAACTTAAATCTCGGGACGAGATTTCTTGTAGTGGAGGAGACTTGTAACATCCCCAGGTTACTCCACTCTGGTTAAGCTACTTAACCTGCCATGCCATCATGATCATTCTAACAAAATTGTATTAGAAAATAATTTAACTTCAAATCAAAATTCAAATTGCAAGTCAAATATTTATTTCTTCAATCAACCAAACAAAATTGTTCATGATGTTGCAAATATTCCCAAGGCATTTATAAAATTGAAACCAACTTCATATAAACTCCAAAAATGCCCTGGACATTTACAACAGTAGTCCAGCAGCATTTAACTCACCTCATTCAATTTCAAAAAAATATTAAAACTATTCCAATTGCCTCCAAAATATTTGGGGCACTGTCTAAACTCACCAGTGAATTAATGGGACACTTTCCATATTTTCCCAAGGTGAATAGTGTGCCCAAATATTCTGTTACTCCTCTCTGTTAATCAAATAAAAGAAAACAGAAAAAGAACTAAAGAAAAAGGGGCCAGAGGCCACTTACCTGGCGACTGGGCCGCGCTGGCCCAGCCCACTCCCACCTGCCCGTCGTCCTTCCTCCCCTCCGTGTCATCGTCTTCGTGGGCGAGCGCGCCCGCACCGGTCACCGCTCGCCATCGCGGCAGGAGCAGGTGGGGCGAGGGGATAAGCTCACCCCGAGCCGTTCCCCCTGGTCGCCCTCGCCACTCACCTCTTCCTCTCTCCCTCGCGCACGCCCATTCCCCTCCCCTTCCCCTCTGCCTGGGCGGATCCGATGCCGCGCGCCGTGCTTCGACGCGGCCACCGGCGCCCGTCTGCCTCTCTAACAAGTCCGGTGGACTCACCGCGGTCTCCCTCTTCTTCTGGTGAACTCAGGCGAGACCAGGGAGCCGTGCGGTCGCCGTTCGTCTCCATCCCCATCTCCGGCCACCGCGATGAATTCCGGCGACCTCGACCTCCTCTGCAGCTACAAAACCTCCATGGGCCAACTTGTGCCGCTCGGTGAGCCACCGCCTCTCTCCATATCCCTCCTCGAGCTCTCCGGCTAGTCGCACGCGTCGCCGCCATTACCGGCCGAACCGTACTCCACCGCGGAGCTCGCCGTCGTCGCTGCACTTGACCATTGAACGAACCACGGGCACGGGCGTGCTTCTGGGGAACCCCTGCTTCGCCCTAAGCTAGCTAGCTCGCTCGAAAAGCACCCCGAGGCCGCTACTCCGATCGCACTTGAATACTCCTCCGCCGCCCGTAGTCGCCGGCGACGTTCCGGCCTCCCGCTGGTCCAACCGGTGGCACTGCTCGATGCGCGAACTCGCCCGCTTCCGAACGCAAGTGAAAACGCGTGAAACGGTGCGCCACAGCCATTTTTCGGCGATGTCCGTGCCTCGCCGCCGCTTTTCGGGTCGTCGGCGGCGAAGTTCCGGCGACTCCGACGTGGCACCGGTGTGGGGTCCACCCACAGACACTGCCCAGTGGGCCCAGGCCGCCGTTTGACCACGTTGACCCCGGTCAACGCACTTACTGTTCCCTAATGACGCTGACACGTGGGCCCTTTCGATTAATTAACATAGTTAACTGTTATCTAAAATTAATTTAAATAATTAACCTAATCTAGACACTGACAGATGGGGCCCACTCCCTAATTAACTCGTTTAATTAGATTAATTCACTGTTAAAGTAACAGAGGCTGACATGTGGGTCCCACTGGACCCACATGTCATGTTTGACTGGTCAGCCGACTGTTGACTTGCTGATGTCAGCATTACCTCATGCTGACGTCATAATTCCTTTTCTGTTAATAAATTTAATTCCAGAAATTCAAATAAACTTTAGAAATTCATAACTTTTAAACCGTAGCTCAGACCGAAAAACTTAAAACATGAAAGTTGCTCAAAACGACGAGACGAGTCTGATCGTGCCGTCTGTTTCTTTGTCGGAAACCCCTACGTAGAAGAACTCGTAACTCCGGACCCGTATCCGGCAAATGAATAGTGCACACACCCTGGTTATTAAATCCCAGAATAATTCTAAAAATAACTAAAATGACTTAGATGCATAATTAGGCAACCCTGCACTGCATCATAGCATCACACACACCGTATTGCATTTGTTTGCATTATGTTTACCTGTTTCTTCCCCCTCTTCTCTCTCGGTAGACCCCGATGTTGACGTAGCTCCCGAGGCAGACGCAGCTCAGGAGTACGACTACGTCCCCGACGACACCACCGACGACCTTGCCCTTGCCCCAGAGCAAACAGGCAAGCACCCCCATTTTGAGCATGCCTATATCGCCTATTCTCTTCTCTCTTATGCTTGCATTAGAACTGCTACTGCTACTGTTTTTCTATATCTGCTGCATAGCCTAATTATTGTAACCTGCCTTGTTACCTTTCTGGTTATCCTAGACTGATTAGTATAGGCTGGGTAGAGTCCCGACAGAGAACCCCACTTGATCCCGACTGCCCCGCTGGATGTCAGAAGACCCGCTCATCGGGATTGAAGACTAGACCCTGGCACCGCACATCACTTCCCCCTTAGTTGCCGACACTGCTGGGTTACCGTCGAGTGCCGAGGGTGATACCTCGTCAGCACTTCTGATGATAACCTTGTAGGTTAGTTAATCGGTCGTGGTAAGCGAGGGTGATTCCTCCTACACCACCCCCGATAACGACGTCGTCGTGCAACACCTCAAGTGTGGACCTCGAGGGTGATTCCTCCTTCGTTCACCTTGATGATAACATCGAGCGGGAATTCCATCGAGGGTGATTCCTCAGGGTTCCCTTCGGTGTCAGACACACAGTTACCTTGGATATTATGACTTGACTATGAACCATGATACTAAAGATGGGTCGGCCCTGAGGGGTACCCGCGCGAGCTTATTGCGAAGTGATAGGGAGTCGGGTTGACCTGGATGGTGCCCGCGAGATAACTACGAGGCGTGGCCGGGCCTTCTTAGCCCTTGCCGCAAGTCCTCGAGATGGGGCGACGGGGTCACATCGATCGTGAGTCTCTGCTCGTTTCCGCGCGCTCCGAATCCACTACGGTTTAGATATTTGATCTGAGGGGCCTCTGGCCTGATAGCACTAACCATCACGTGGGCATAGTATGGGCGTTCTGCGTCGTATACTTCAGCCGAAGCTTAATGGACGTCAGCGACTGATGCGGCACACGCTGGGTTGGACTGGGAACGCAACCGCGCTTGTATAAGGGGTTGCTAGGTCTGCTCACCGGCGGTGCACGTAACGTGCAGGAGTTCCCGGGGCGATGGCCCAAGACCCCTGGGAGCATAGGTTAGTCCGGTGT
Source organism: Thinopyrum elongatum (assembly GCA_011799875.1). Taxonomy (NCBI): domain Eukaryota; kingdom Viridiplantae; phylum Streptophyta; class Magnoliopsida; order Poales; family Poaceae; genus Thinopyrum; species Thinopyrum elongatum. The sequence continues at coordinate 492,323,765 of CM022297.1, read as the reverse complement.
GCTGACCTCTCTGTTAAGTATTTGGTCGGGTTGCGGCGTGTTGCTTAGCCGAGGCCGGGCATGACCCAGAAAAGTGTGTCCGGCCGGAGTTAAGCGAGCGTGGTGGGTAAGTTGGTGCACCCCTGCAGGGAAGAAACTTCTATCGATAGCCTGTCCTACGGTAACGGACACTCGGAGTTGTATCCCGATCGGTACAACTAGAACATGTGATGAGAGATGGATAGTACGGCTCTGGGATTGCTTTCTCGCAGGGAGTCGAGAAAGGATCTCAGGTCGAGGTTGATGATACTACTACTACTACTTTACTTATGTAATCTGCTCTCTCCTCATGCTGAAAGACTGCTGAAGATTGTTGAAGATGCTAGTCTTCGATAGGACTAGGCTTTCCCCCTCTATTCTGGCATTTCTGCAGCCCAGTCCACATATTCAGCCATTCCTTTGACAATGATGCATACGTAGTGTAGATCCTTGCTTGCTGAGTACTTCGGATGAGTACTCACGTTTGCTTTATTTTCTTTTTTCCCCCATATTCCATTTGATGCCACCAAACGACGGAGCCCCTGAGCCAGAAGCCCCAGCCGACGACCAGTACTACTACCCGCCTGGCGAGTACTACTACTACGAGGAGCCGTTCGACGACCAGGAGTAGGATCGGAGGGTCCAGGGCAGGAGGCCTACGCCTTTCGGTCGTAGTATTTTATTTTACCCCGCCTCTGTGAAGGCTTATCTCACTCTCTCTGTAATATATCTGTACTCAGATATCTGATGCTTCCGCTGACGCTTGTATGCCATCGAGCTATGTATTCGAGCCCTCGAGGCCCTGGCTTGTAATATAAAGCTTGTATGACTTTATTTATGTTTTAGAGTTGTGTTGTGATATCTTCAAGTGAGTCCTTAGGCTTGATCGTGTGCATTTGCGTGTATGGTTAGTGCACGATTAAGCCGGGGTCGTCACAGCGGTGTGGCCCCCCTCACGGACCGCGCCGCCGCCGGCACCTGGAGGGGGGAAACGGACGCGTCGGGTCCACACGGAGGGGATGTTGCTGTGGGTTTGGCCCGATGTTGCTCCCAGGTGTCCCTATGGGCTGACCTAACACAACCGGGTGGAGAGGTCCACTGGTCAAAGCCCGTCCGTGGGAATTCAAAGGGCTAGATCTCGTGGTCAACCACTTCAGGGTTAGGCGGGACGGGGGCCCTGGGGGGGTAGCAATGCCACCGGAGCGTCGCACCGGGCCCTCATACATGCGGGGGGGTGTGGTGGCATGTCTGAAGAGGCGGCACGCGTCTCCGGGGTGTGGCCCCCCTCACGGACGGCGCCGCCGCCGGCGCCTGGAGGGGGGAAACGGACACGTCGGGTCTACACGGAGGGGATGTTGCCCTGGGTTTGGCCCGGATGTTGCTCCCAGGTGTCCCTATGGGCTGACCTAACACAACCGGGTGGAGAGGTCCCACTGCTCAAAGCCCGTTCGTGGGAAGTCAAAGGGCTAGATCTCATGGTCAACCGCTCCAGGTTTAGGCGGGACGGAGGCCCTGGGGGGGGGGGGGGGGGTAGCAATGCCACCGGAGCTCGCACCGGGCCCTCATACATGCGGGTGGGTGTGGTGCATGTCTGAAGAGGCGGCACGCGTCTCCGGGGTGTGGCCCCCCTCACGGACGGCGCCGCCGCCGGCACCTAGAGGGGGGAAACGGACACGTCGGGTCTACACGGATGCAGACTGCAAAATAAAAACACCGGCATCCATCATGGAAAACGGACGATTACTCTGAAACCTTCGGTGCCCGAAAACCGTACCGGTGCCCGGGCACCGAAAGTTTCAGAGTAATGTCCGTTTTCCTAACGAAAGTCTAATGAATACCGGAGCTTGCTTCGTATGGATTAGCCAAGTATTTAAACTGGTCAAATTGCTCTTCCTTTGGCGATGTGGTACTATTTTTTAGTTTTCAGATGCTATCTATGCTGCTGCAAAAAAAAGATGCCATCTATGCCGACGGCATAACCGTCGGCATAGGTTGCCACGTGGCATCTTCACCTATGCCGACGGCTATGCCTCGGCATAGATCTCCTTATCCACTCGGGGCGAGCCACGGCCACTCATTCTCTCCCCCCGTGCCTCTCCACACCCGCCTCCACCCGCGCCGCTCCCCGCCGCCCGCCGCCGCCCCCGCTCCACCGGCGCCCTCCCCCGCCTCCACCCCACCCTCTCCGCCCCCTCCGCTGTCACCCCTCCGTCTCCCCCCCTTCACTCTCTCCCACCCCCGCGCCACCACTCTCCCCACCCCGCCTCCTCGCCGCCGCCGGCCCACTCCACCTCATCCCGCTCCGTCGCTTGCTCCCGCCCCCACGCCCACCCCACCCACCCCCCCCCTTCACCCCTTCCTCCCTTCCCCCTTCCCTCCCCTTCCCCTTCATCCTTCCCCCTCCCCCTGATCCCTCTCGCTTCTCGTAATGGGGTCCTACCTCTCTCTCTTTCCTTTCCTCTCCAACCCCCCTCCGCCGACGCCCTGCAGCCGCCCCGACCCCGTCCACGTCGTCGACGCTGCCCCGACCCCGCCCCGTCCCGCGGCCGCCCCGACCCCGGTGAGCCTTCTCTTTTTTTTTCATTTTTTTCATTTGTTAGATGAATGCCACTGTTAGATGCATGAATGGATATTAGATGCATATGCTAGATAGATGGATAATTTTTTTTGTTTTGTGTAGTTTTATTAGGTTTTTAGATACATAGTAGATAGTTTTTATTAAGTTTGTCAGTGGATGTTAGTCAAGTTAACAAATGTTTTAGTTTCTAAAATATAGATGAATAGATGTTGGTTAAGTTTGTGATAGAGGGATGGATATTGGTCAAGTTATTATTTGGTCAAGTTAGTGTTAGGTCATGTTGATTCATAAGAAGCAATTCGAGACACTTAGTTTCTAAAATAGATAACGAAGCTTTTTTGTAATTTGACACGTTGTTTCATGTTGATGCATAATGTTGTGCCAGTGCTTAATGTGAGGTGATGACCTAATTTTTTTTCACTCGGTGGAATTAACAGGATTTGTGGTGTTCAATCTTTGTGGAGTGATCGTCGACTTTGGAGGTGTTGGTCCACGATCATCCCTCTCCTTTGACCGACTACATCGTCTACATCGGAGGGTGAGCAACAATTTCATGACCTCGTCCGCTTTTTTTCCATGTCAGTAGATTAAATTTTCACATCAAGTCGCGTAACCTAGGCGTCTCCCGTCTGAAAGGGTTGCATCGATAAATATGCATTCAATTGCATATTTATCACCGCAGCTCTTTCGGATTGTCCAGTGTTTTCCACGGACAGCCCGTGGATGTGTAGATTGGGTACGTTGTCCATGCTCTACCCCATTCCGAGACAGGATTTCGGCGGCGCATCCCCGTTGTTCTCCGGATGCACATTCTCCCGGCATTTTGCCGAGACGTGTATTTGGAGAACAGCGGGGAGGTGCTGCCGAAATTTTGTCTCGGAATGGGGTAGAGCATGGACAACGTACTCAATCTACACATTCTCGGGTGGGATTAGGACCCATCTTTACCTATTAGAGATGTAGGTGGATTAAATATCGTTTCTCGTCAACCCTGTAAAAAATAAAATATTGATGTGAGTAATTTAAATGAATCCTTAATTTTTTTGTGTGGCTTCCAATAAAGCAGAGATGGCAGATAATCAGTGGATGTATAGTGGGTTTTTCCGTCGGAATCAAGTAACAACAGAGTGGGTCAAGAAAACTGATGTGTTTTTGAAAGAGATATTCCGTAGTCCAATGAGGATTGTGCCAGAATGCCCCTGTGCCAAATGTAAGTGACGTATGCGCAAAGATAAGAGTGAGATGACTAAGCACCTTCGCACGCATGGATTTATGCCCAACTTTAATATGCCGATAAACTTTGCCCAGCGGGACCGTGGTAGAGAGGAGGTGATACGACAACGCGTCGCTGGTTATGAGGACAATGGGGTTAGAGACATGCTAGATGATGTCTTTGCTGCACAGCCGACACCTCCGTCACATTCAGCGAATGAACCGGAGGAGCCGGAGGAAACCGCAAAGGCCTTCCTGGATATCTTGGCCTCGTCAAAGAAACCTCTTTATGAGGGTGCCAAGCTCTCTGTGCTGGATGCCATCTCGCAACTGATGGCAGTCAAGGCCGAGTACGGCTGTAGCCGAGGTTGCTTCGAAGCATTTCTGGGAGTATGGGCTAACAGCCTCCCTGAGGGCCATGAACTGCCGAAAACCATGTACGCTACGAAGAAAATCATGAAGGCGATCTCCATGGATTATGAGAAAATACATGTTTGTCCAAAGAATTGCCTTTTGTTTAGGCATGAGTATGCGAATGACAACTACTGTAGGAATTGTGGTTCCTCTCGGTATATTGAGGTGGTCGATGAGCAGGGCAGAAGCAGCAGCTAAAAATCCCTGTGAAGGTTCTTCGGTATCTTGATTTTATAAAAAGACTGTAGCGCCTTTTCATCACCGAGGAGTCTGCCAAAATGATGAAGTGGCACAAGGAAGGGAAAAGGTACAATCCAAATAAAATTGTACATCCATCAGAAGGTGAAGCATGGAAGTCATTCGATATAGAATACCCGGAGGAAGCAGCCGAGGCTGGGAATGTCAGAATTGCTATATCAGGTGATGGGTTCAATCCGTATGGTATGTCGTCTAATCCATACAGCTGCTGGCCCGTGTTTGTTATTCCGCTCAATCTCCCTCCCGGCGCCATAATGCAACGCAAGACCATGTTCCTGTCGCTTATAATTCCGGGGCCTGAATATCCGGGGAAGAATTTGAATGTGTTTATGCAGCCGTTGGTGGATGATTTGCACCATTCTTGGTACTTCCCAAGGTTCACATACGACCGGCATCTGCAGAAAAATTTCTTGATGAAAGTTTGGCTACAGTATTGCATGCATGACTTTCTCGGCTATGCCCTATTCTGCGGATGGTGTACAAGTGGGAAGATGCCTTGCCCAGTGTGCATGCAGGCCTTGCATTTCATTTGGCTGAAGAAGGGTGGCAAGTATGTTGCCTTTGACCTGCATCGATAGTTCCTCCCTCCAGACCATCCTGATAGGGAAGACAAGAAGAACTTCACAAAAGGCCTAGTCGTCCATGAAGTAAACGAGATTCCAACGTTTTCTGGTGTGGATGTGCTTGCTCAGATGAAAGCTCTTAAGCCTGCCGGCGAAGGGAAAGCCAAAGCCAAAGCCAAAGCCACAGGCGAAGACAAGGGCGAGGGCGAGGGCAAAGGTAAAGGCAAAGGGAAAAAATGTTTTGAAGGATATGGTGAGACGCACAACTGGACTCACATTACCCCCGTCACGCAGCTTCCCTATTTTAAGGACCTCAAACTTCCATACAACATCGATGTGATGCACACCGAAAAAAATGTCGCAGAGTCCCTTTTTCGGACGATCCTCAACATTCCTAATAAGACAAAGGATAATGTTAATGCTAGAGTCGATCAACAGAATATTTGTGATAGACCACGTCTACACATGCAGCCTCCCACAGGCAGTCGAAAATCTTGGTTCAAGCCAGATGCTGACTTCGTACTTAAAAAGGATCATAAGATGGAGGCATTCAAGTGGCTGAAACACGTCGTGAAGTTCACTGATGGTTATGCGTCGAATATAAGTAAGGGGGTCAATCTTTCAACGGGCAAAGTGACCGGGCTCAAGAGTCATAACTATCATGTATGGATTGAGCGGATTATGCCGGTGATGGTTCGGGGCTATGTTCCCGAGCGTGTCTGGTGTGTGCTTGCAGAGCTAAGCCATTTCTTCCGCATGCTTTGTGCTAAAGAAGTATGTCCTGAGATGATAAAAGAAATGCATAAGAAAGCGCCGGAGTTGATATGCAAGCTAGAGAAGATCTTCCCGCCAGGCTTCTTTACTCCGATGACACATCTCATTTTGCACCTCGCGAACGAGGTATTGTTGGGGGGGCCTTTGCATAATCGTTGGCAGTACGGCCCTGAGAGACAGAACAAGCATCTGAGACAGAAATATGGAAACAAAGCTAAGATTGAAGCTTCCATAGCTGAGGCAGTTATCCTAGAGGATGTGGCACACCTCAGGACAACGTACTATCCGGACCATGTTCCCACGCTGCACAATAAGGTGTCTCGATACAATACAGAAGAACCCAAGTATAAACCCAGGCTGCCACTATTCAGCGGGCAAGGTGGCAGGGCTGGATGCTCGACACCTTATATCATGCCACAAGATGAGTGGGAGGATGTCATGTTCTATATGTTGCACAACATCAAGGAAGTTGAGGATGAGTGGATGAGGTAATACCTTTGCACCATTCTTGTAGTCAATTCATTATGTTCACTTTGCCTCGTTCTAATACCGCTTTTCTTATTTTAGTCGATTCGTTGATGAAGAGTGGACGGGAATGCTGCCTCCTACTGAACCGGAGGAACTTGCTCTTCTCCGAAAGGGTCACGATGGAAGGAAAAATTTTGTTGCGTGGTTCATGGAGAAAGTAAATTTTCACACTTCCCTATTACCCAGTTCACCCTACAATTCCAATTAAACTCATGCACCCTATAATTTCAATTAAACTTGTAGGGAAAAGATCCAAACACATCAATGGATGAAGAATTGAGATCGGTTTCCATGGGTTTTAACAGTCGGGTCATGACATGCGAAAAGTATGATGTGAATGGGTATCGCTTCCATACAGAGGAGCACCAGGACAGTCGGCCTGATCCCAAAACTATAAATACCGGAGTCTTCACCGAAGGAGATAATAAAGTAGATTACTACGGAAGGGTAGCAAAAATATATGAGCTTACATTCAAACGTGGCCGCGAACACCTAAGTCTCACTATGTTCAAATGCCGATGGTTCGACCCCAAAAAGGGTCTGAGACATACACCTTCTGTTGGTTTAGTTGAAGTTAAACTATCAACCGTCTATGTCGGAGCTGATCTCTTTATCGCCGCTACCCAGGCCACACAAGTATATTATCTGCCTTACCCATGCCAGAAAGAGTACCTAAAGGGTTGGGAAGTTGTGTTTAAGGTGTCGCCACATGGTAAGCTACCGGACCCGAACGATGATGATTACTACAACATAAACCCCATGATATACGAGGAGTGTTCTTTCAAGAGCAACATGATGACGTGGTACGAAACAAGGTCGATGATGACTTGGGTTATGTTGACCTGGACCCAAACGATGACGACGCACGGATTGATGGTGAGGCAGTTGTGAATCAAAGAGACATAATTATGCTTGAAAAGTTAAATGAAGACGCTGACGATGAGGAAGAGCCTCCACCTCCGTCAGACAACGAAGAAGATATGCGTGATAGTGATGATGAGACCGGTCGACAAATAGATTACAATAGTGATGATTCATATGGGTTCTAGAAAATGTAAGTTCTTTTAATGCTCATTACAATAGTATGCTTAATGTGCTCTTTTGTTATTAATGTTCTTTCCTGTATGCTTAATGTGCTCTTCTATTATTAATGTTCTTTTCTGTATGCTTAATGTGCTCTTCTGTTATTAATGTTCTTTCATGTATGCTTAATGTGCTCTTCTGTTATTAATGTTCTTTCCTGTATGCTTGTTTATTTGATATCCTTACTAATTGTTTATTCTCTTCTCAATGCAGGTTTGCTAATCATGGGCAAGTCCAGCGACGCCAGTTTCCTCAGTAAATTCAAAGGACTTACTCGGAGTGGACAAGCCCACAAGGTTCCCCCCCGACTACGCGAGGATGACACCTCACAGGGAGGTGGAGGGGTCGGGGGAGGAGACCCTAGAGGAGGAGGGGGTGGGAGGAGAGCCCCTATAGGAGGATGGGGTGGGGGAGAGCCCCTAAGGAGAGTGAGGATGGGGGAGATCCCCTAAGGAGGAGGAGGTGGGGGGAGAGGCAGGGGGGTTAAAAAACTCCGGGCCGTGTCCGAAATAGGGGGTCTTCTTCGATGCCCTCCTATACTGAGGCACCTTCTGAGTCTGAGGAGGATCCTCAGGAGGAGGAGGGCGAGGAGGAGGAGTGCGAGGAGGAGGGTGAGGAGGAGGGTGGTGGAGGGGAGGGTGAGGAGGAGGGTGAAGGGGAGGTTGACCCCAAGTTGTGGGGAGACTTGCCGTTGGGTGCTTCGAAGGGGTGGCTGCGTGGTATTGCAGAACTACCTACACCACCTTCTATCAAGGCCAACAAGTGGCTCATTGAACCCAAGGGGACAGAGTAAGTGCCTCTCAATCATATTTTGAACACATGCCAACATTTTCTTAGTGTACACATGCTAATTCTTTGATTCTTTTGCAGGAACTAGATCCTTCACGGACAGGGCTGTAAACCGAACGGCCTTATCACTGTCCTGTTGAAGGAGTTTTGGCCGGGCCTATTCTGCCCGAGGCCAGACAGGGACCCGGAGCTGCGGGTTTTGGCCACGAGCTGGGCCCACTACGAGGCTTCCAGCCACGCGGAGTACGGGACGGCCGCTAAGGCCGTGATCACCAAATTTTGGGTAAGTTCTCTTCAGAATCACTTGTCTTCAGTTTCGTTCATAGTTTATCATCCAATCACTCAACGCATGCTTTGTTTGCTTCTGGTTTTATGCATGATTGCAGCAATTTTATAGAGTTCTTGACGAGCACAAGGCCAGAGCCGACGTGGTCTTGCTGGCTGCGACGAAGAAGAAAGCTCGTCAGTTGCAGTACGAGGTGTGCTGGGTTGCCGTCTCGCACTTCTACCACACCTACCTTCATCAAAAGATGAGCAAAAGTGAAGCGCAGAAGCAAGGACTTACCTTGAACAGGGAGGAGTACATGAAGGTAATATTAGAGACTTTTCATTCCAACATATAAGCAGTCAATATCATCGTTTCGTGCTCACATGTCATGCTTCCATTATGTAGGTTATTCCTCCTTGGTGCTTTGGAAAGGATGATGGATGGGCGAGTTTGGTGGATAGGTGGCTCGGTGAGGATGCAGAGTTTGCTGCCAAGAGCAGCAAGGCCCGGGCTAACCGTGGAAAAGATGGGACACACGGCCAAGGAAACAGGAACCACTGGGGCTTCAAGGCCATGAAGGTATAGCTATATGCATGATGCATTTTTGTTCTTATTTTTACCGTCATGTTCTTATGTATGGCTAACTTCTGTTTGACGTTGCAGGAGGACAAGTTGAAGAGGCCGCTCTCAGACATTGAGTCGTGGAAGCTGGCCCGCGAGCGGAGTGATCGCAAGGCCGGCGAGAGCCAGTACTACGGCAAGACCGAGGAGCACCTGGAGTCTTACACTCAGCAGTTTCAGAGGTTGCATCCTGGTCTGGTTGCTCCTGACGTCGTCCAGTCTCAGATCGACGACACGGCGGTGGTGGCCATCCAGGGGAAGTCCCATGGCCGGTATCCGTGTTTCGATGGCTTGATCACTCCTTCGGTCTCGTACACACGGCTTCGGGCTACCAACCCGAGCCCGTTAGAGAGTACGGGGCGTTCGCAGCCTCCCTTAGCCCGCCAGCATGCTGTAAGTACTTCCCCTTTATCTTCTTTCTCTCTAACTTTCTCAGTTTATTTTCAGCATTGCTCACTTAGAAACAACCTAAATTTTGTAGGCATATAAGGCCTTTGTCGAGCATAGGAATCTCGAGGTGCGGGAGTACTTGCAACGAGTGAAGGCAAACGATGATTACAACCGTCAGATGATGACGGTTAGTTTTGCCCTCTTAAAACCAAGTTAAATTTTTGCACTTTCATTCCTTCTGACCTTCTAGTTTGCTTGTTTAACTAACATCCAGGCTATGTTGGCGTCTTGGAGTAACCGCACGGATCCACCACAAATGGGACCCTGTGACGACCCCGGCTTAATCGTGCACTAATCATACACGCAAATGCGCATGATCAAGCCTAAGGACTCACTTGAAGATATCACAACACAACTCTAAAACATAAAATAAAGTCATACAAGCTTAATATTACAAGCCAGGGCCTCGAGGGCTCGAATACATAGCTCGATGGCATACGAGCGTCAGCGGAAGCATTAGATATCTGGGTACAGATATATTACATAGAGAGAATTAGGCCTTCACAGAGGCGGGGTAAAATAAAATACTACGATCGAAAGGCATAGGCCTCCTGCCCTGGACCCTCCGATCCTACTCCTGGTCGTCGAACGGCTCCTCGTAGTAGTAGTACTCGCCAGGCGGGTAGTAGTACTGGTCGTCGGCTGGGGCTTCTGGCTCAGGGGCTCCGTCGTTTGGTGGCATCAAATGGAATATGGGGGAAAAAAGAAAATAAAGCAAACGTGAGTACTCATCCGAAGTACTCAGCAAGCAAGGATCTACACTACGTATGCATCATTGTCAAAGGAATGGCTGAATATGTGGACTGGGCTGCAGAAATGCCAGAATAGAGGGGGAAAGCCTAGTCCTATCGAAGACTAGCATCTTCAACAATCTTCAGCAGTCTTTCAGCATGAGGAGAGAGCAGATTACATAAGTAAAGTAGTAGTAGTAGTATTATCAACCTCGACCTGAGATCCTTTCTCGACTCCCTGCGAGAAAGCAATCCCAGAGCCGTACTATCCAATTCTCATCACATGTTCTAGTTGTACCGATCGGGATACAACTCCGAGTGTCCGTTACCGTAGGACAGGCTATCGATAGAAGTTTCTTCCCTGCAGGGGTGCACCAACTTACCCACCACGCTCGCTTAACTCCAGCCGGACACACTTTTCTGGGTCATGCCCGGCCTCGGCTAAGCAACACGCCGCAACCCGACCAAATACCTAACAGAGAGGTCAGCACGCCGGACTAACCTATGCCCCCAGGGGTCTTGGGCCATCGCCCCGGGAACTCCTGCACGTTACGTGCACCGCCGGTGAGCAGACCTAACAACCCCTTATACAAGCGCGGTTGCGTTCCCAGTCCAACCCAGCGTGTGCCGCATCAGTCGCTGACGTCCATTAAGCTCCGGCTGAAGTATACGACGCAGAACGCCCATACTATGCCCACGTGATGGTTAGTGCTATCGGGCCAGAGGCCCCTCGGATCAAATATCCAAACCGTAGTGGATTAGGAGCGCGCGGAAACGAGCAGAGACTCACGATCGATGTGACCCCGTCGCCCCGTCTCGAGGACTTGCGGCAAGGGCTAAGAATGCCCGGCCACGCCTCGTAGTTATCTCGCGGGCACCATCCAGGTCAACCCGACTCCACATCACTTCGCAATAAGCTCGCGCGGGTACCCCTCAGGGCCGACCCGTCTTTAGTATCGTGGTTCATAGTCAAGTCATAATATCCAAGGTAACTGTGTGTCTGACACCGAAGGGAACCATGAGGAATCACCCTCGATGGAGTTCCCGCTCGATGTTATCATCAAGGTGAACGAAGGAGGAATCACCCTCGAGGTCCACACTTGAGAGGTTGCGCTACGATGTCGTTATCGGGGGTGGTGTAGGAGGAATCACCCTCGCTTACCACGACCGAGTAACTAACCTACAAGGTTAACATCAGAAGTGCTAACGAGGTATCACCCTCGGCACTCGACGGTAACCCAGCAGTGTCGGCAACTAAGGGGTAGTGATGTGCGGTGCCAGGGTCTGGTCTTCAATCCCGATGATCGGGTCTTCTGATATCCAGCAGGGCAGTCGGGATCAAGTGGAGGTCTCTGTCGTGTCTCTACCCACCCTATACTAAGCAGTCTAGGATAACCAGTAAGGTAACAAAGCAGGGTACAATAATCAGGCTATGCAGCAGATATAGGAAAACAGTAGCAGTAGCAGTTCTAATGCAAGCATAAGAGAGAAGAGAATAGGCGATATAGGCATGCTCAAAATGGGGGTGCTTGCCTGTTTGCTCGGGGGCAAGGGCAAGGTCTTCAGTAGTATCGTCGGGGACGTAGTCGTACTCCTGTGCGGCGTCTGCCTCGGGAGCTACGTCAACGTCGGGGTCTACCGAGAGAGAAGAGGGGGAAGAAACAGGTAAACATAATGCAAACAAATGCAATACGGTGTGTGTGATGCTATGATGTAGTGCAGGGTTGCCTAAATATGCATCTAAATCATTTTAGTTATTTTTAGAATTATTTTGGGATTTAATATCCGACGTGTGTGCACTATTCATCTGCCGGATTCGGGTCCGGAGTTACGAGTTCTTCTACGTAGGAGGTTCCGATGGAGAAACAGAAGGCACGATCAGACTCGTCTCGTCGTTCTGAGCAACTTTCATGTTTTAACTTTTTCGATCCGAGCTACGGTTTAAAAGTTATTAATTTTTAAAGTTTATTTGAATTTCTGGAATTATTTTATTTATCAGAAAATGAATTATGACGTCAGCATGACGCGCTGCTGACGTCAGCAAGTCAACAGTCGGCTGACTAAGTCAAATATGACATGTGGGTCCAGTGGGACCCACATGTCAGCCTCTGTTTACCTAAACAGTGAGTTAAACTAATCTAATTAGCTAATTAGGCTTCTGGTCCCACATGTCATAGACTCATTAGGGTAATTAGTTTATTTTTATCTCTAAAACGTTTTAATTAGATTAACAGGGAGGTGGGGCCCACGTGTCAGCGACTGGGCCGGTCCAGTCAGCAGGGCTGACCGGTCAGCTGGCCGGTCGGGCCCCTGGGGCCCACGGGTCAGTGACCCAGGGAGTGGCCCCAGGCTGACCACGCCGGCGGGCACCGGAGTAGCTCCGGCGAGCCATTCCCGCGGCGGTTGGTCGCCGGAGTTGACCGGAATCGAGCTACAGAGCTCTGTTCGAGCTGCGCTTAGGCGCGTTCGCTAGCTGGTGATCTCGCGCATCGAGCTGGGGCACTTGCCGGACCAGGGGATGGCCGGAGCTGGGCCGGCGACGAGGTTTGGCGGCGGTGGAGTTCGGGAGATCGGGGAGACGGCGTTAGGAGGCACGTGAGGCTCGGGCTCGAGCTCGCCGGGCTCCTGGGAGCACCAGGAGCTCAACGTTGACCTCGGTTGGCGTTGACGAGGGCCACATCGACGGCACCGAGCCCACCGGCGGCAACCAGAGCACGGGCTCGGGAACAGCTAGCTACGGCGCGCGTAGAGATGAACGCAGGGAAGCGGAGGACGGGTAGCTCACCGTGCGGCACGCCGAAGGCCCTCGGAGGTTTAGTAGCTGCAGCCTAGCTCGCCGGAGATGGAGGAATTGGCGGCGACCCGAGGTGGAAGACGACTCGCGCGCGGGCGATGCGGTGCTCCTCCGCTCCGTCTGGTTGTTCCAGAGGTTGCAGAGGTCCACGGCGCTCCTTCCTGGCACCTCCAGACGACGTGGGGAGGCCGGCGGCCACGGTGGTGCCAAAGCGCGGCGACGACGGCGCTCGGTGGCTGGATCTGGGAGGGAGCGAGGGGCGGAACGAGCGAGGGAGGAGAGGGGAAAGTGGCGAGGAGAGCCAGGGGAGACGCCGGGCCTCGACCTTATCCTCTCGGGTGGCTGCGGCGTCGGTGGCCGTCGGCGTGTCGCCGCCCGGCTGGCGCTGGCGCGCGCGGCCAGGGGCGCGCCGACACGCACGAGGAGGGAGGTGAGGTGGGCCGCTGTTGGACTGGGCCGCACACTGTGCACTTAGGCCCAGCCAACAGTAGCGTTTTATTTTTTTCTTATTTCTCTTCTCCCTTTTCTTTTATCCCTTTTTCTGTTTCAAAATGATTAGGCCACTTGTGCTCTTTTGAAAAATGTGAATGTTGGCCCAAATATTGCAATGCAATATTATCTCTCATCAAAAAGTGGTTTGGGCAGATTTGGAGTTCATTTGAATCTGTAATGATTTTAAATGAATTAATATTGCTGTTTTGGGTGCTGTTTCATCTTGTTTGAGTCACTTGCCCAACTCCAAATATTTTGATATTGATTTTAAAAATGTTCCTGAATTATTTGCCATTTAATGAACATTTTCCCAACAGAGTTTGAACAACTTTATATTTCACTTTTGAATTTGAGTTGATTTTCAGATGTGAATTTGAATTGGATCATTAACCCTTATGACTTGGCACTGCAAATGATCATGATTTGGCAGTTTTAACAGAGTGTCACATAGTTTATTACAAGGGGGTGTTACAAGTTCTCCTCCTCTAAAAGAAATTCTCGTCCCGAGAATTTAGGAGGTAGAAGGAAAGAGTCCGGGATATTCTTCCCGAAGATGATCCTCGCGTTCCCAAGTGGCTTCATCTTCAGTGTGATTCGACCACTGCACTTTTAGGAACTTGGTCGTCTTCTGACGAGTACGGCGCTCAGTTTCGTCGAGGATGCGAATCGGATGCTCCTTATAGGAAAAATCATCTTGTAGCTCGAGCATCTCATGATCCACTGCACGGTGCGGGAATTCCTTGAAGCACTTACGGAGTTGCGACACGTGGAAGACATCATGAATATGAGAGAACTGTGGCGGCAATTCCAATTTATAAGCCACATGTCCACGTCTAGCCACGATACGGAAAGGACCAATATAGCGAGGAGCTAGCTTGCCCTTGATTCCGAAACGACGGGTGCCCTTCATTGGAGTGACACGAAGATAAGCTTGATCACCAGGTTGATAGATCACACCCCATCGCTTGCGATCATAATTACTCTTCTGACGGTCTTGAGCTGCTTTGAGATTCTCCCGGACAATTCGGACTTGTTCTTCGGCATGTTGAATGATGTCCGGTCCAACAAGAGGTCGTTCCCCAGTTTCTGACCAATTCAGAGGGGTTTGACATTTACGTCCATAAAGAACCTCAAATGGGGCCATTTTTAAGCTGGCTTGATAACTGTTGTTATAAGAGAACTCGGCATACGGGAGAGATTCCTCCCATTTCTTACCGAAGGATATAACACAGGCTCGAAGCATGTCTTCAAGCACTTGATTAACGCGCTCTACTTGGCCTTGGGATTGGGGATGATAAGCTGAACTCCAGGTAATATGAGTTCCCATTGCTTTCTGGAAACTTTCCCAGAAATGGCCAGTGAAAATGCTGCCACGGTCTGAACTGATTTCCTTGGGAATACCATGGAGTGAAACAATTCTGGAGATATATAGCTCTGCTAACTGACTAGCAGTAATAGTCTCCTTAACTGGCAGAAAGTGTGCAACCTTGGAGAGTTGGTCGACGACGACAAGAATGGCATCGTGACCCTTCTGAGACTTGGGAAGACCAGTAATGAAGTCCATTTGCACTTTATCCCACTTCCATAGAGGAATAGGGAGCGGTTGCAGAATTCCAGCAGGTTTCTGATGTTCTGCCTTCACGCGACGACAAACGTCACACTCGGCAACATAACGAGCAATATCTTGCTTCATTCTAGACCACCAGTACCTTTGATGAAGATCTCGATACATCTTGATACTACCCGGATGGATAGATAGCGGTGTATCATGGGCCTCCTTCATGACTTTGTCAGTCATCAGCTCGAAGCGAGGTACTACAATGCGGTCTCGGAAGTACAAGGTTCCATCTTCAGCAATCGAGAAATCCCTGTACTTTTGGAGCTGAAGCTCTTTCTTCATTAGATCAATTTCAGCATCCTTAGATTGCGCAATCTTGATAGCTTTCTCAAGATCTGGTTGTATCACAAGGTTATTAAGAGAACCTTGCGGAATGATGCAGAGATTCAGCTTGCGCAATTCTTCATATAGCTGGGGTTGAGCTTGTTTAACCATGAGGTTACTACAATATGACTTGCGGCTCAAAGCATCAGCCATCACATTAGCTTTGCCGGGAGTGTATGAAATACCACAGTCATAATCGGTGATTGTTTCCAACCAACGCTGCTGACGAAGATTAAGTTCCGGTTGAGTGAACAAGTACTTCAAGCTCTGATGATCGGTGTAAATCTCACACCGATTACCAAGGAGGTAATGTCGCCACTGCTTCAAAGCATAAATGACAGCAGCAAGTTCGAGGTCATGCACTGGGTAATTCTCTTCATGTGGACGCAGTTGTCGCGAAGCATAAGCAATAACTCTTCGCTCTTGCATTAGGACACAACCTAGTCCTTGGCGAGAGGCGTCGCAGAAGATCACAAAATCTTTGCGGGAGTCTGGAGGAGCAAGGACTGGAGCAGAAGTCAGCTTGTCCTTGAGGGTCTGGAAGCTTTCCTGACATTTGTCTGTCCACTCAAACTTAACGCCTTTGTGAAGCAGATTAGTTAGGGGCTTGGCAATCTTGGAGAAATTTTCGATGAATCGGCGACAATAACTTGCAAGCCCGAGGAAACTTCTGACTTGCTTGACATTCTTCGGAGGGGTCCAGTCAAGAATAGCCTGAACTCGCTCCGGGTTAACTGCAATACCATCCTTGGAGATGACATGTCCAAGGTAGGTTACTTCAGAAAGCCAGAATTTGCACTTCGAGTACTTGGCATATAATTGGTGCTCTCGAAGTCTCTCCAGAACTAGTCGAAGGTGCTCAGCATGTTCTTCTTTGCTCTTCGAATAAACCAGAATATCATCCAGATATACCACGACGAATTTGTCGAGGTAATCCATGAATATGTAATTCATTAGGCGGGAGAATGTAGCTGGAGCGTTTGTTAAACCAAACGACATGACTGTGTACTCGTAAGAGCCATAATGAGTAACGAATGCAGTCTTCGGAATATCCTCTTCGCGAACACGGATCTGGTGATAACGCAACCTCAAGTCGAGTTTAGAAAACACCGAAGATCCAGCGAGTTGATCATATAAATCGTTGATCCGGGGAAGTGGATATTTATTCTGAATGGTTGCCTGGTTGATAGGACGATAATCTTGGACCAACCTATTCGTTCCATCTTTCTTCTTGACGAAAAGAGACGGTGCTCCCCATGCAGAGGAACTGGGGCGAATGAAACCCTTCCTTAAGGATTTATCAATTTCCTCCTTAAGCTCGATGAGGTGGTGCGGAGGCATCTTGTAAGGACGCTTCGCAATAGGAGTGGTGCCAGGCTTCAAGTCGATGACGAACTCGATAGCTCTAGCAGGGGGTATTCCTGGAAGTTCTTCTGGAAAAACATCCGGGAAGTCACAGACAACTGGGATATTCTCGATCCCATCAAGTGGAGAAGCATTCAACACGTTCAAGGCATAAATTTGAGCCTCAGCGTTCTGGGTAATGTGAGCTTGATAATTCACTAATTCGTTCGATGGGTGCAAGAGGTGTACAACTTTAGTGGCGCAGTTGATTGAGGCATAATGAGCCTTCGACCAGTCCATTCCCAAAATCAGATCAATCTTGGAAGATCTCAGGATTATGGGAAATGCCTGAAATTTCAACCGCTCGATCTCAATTGTGACTTCGGGGCTGAATAGGGTGGCTTGGCACTGGCCCGCAGGAGTGTTTACTGCTAACGGTTGGTGCATCGTTTCACATTTAATGTCATGCATGAGCGCAACATGTTCTAACATGAATGAATGCGATGCTCCTGAATCAAATAAAACAAATGCTGGTACTGAATTTACGAGAAGTGTACCCATCACAGTATCTGGTTGAACTGGAGCTTCAGACATGTTGATGTGGTAGCTCTGCCCACGACCATAAGAAGGTCTGGCATTATAGTTGCGCTGTTGAGGAATACCACGGCCAATTGCACGGCCAGCAGAAGGGAGAGCCAGTTGATTCTGATTCTGAGAACAATCTCTAGCACGGTGACCTGGCTTGCCACACTTGAAGCATAGTCCGCTGTCAGGACAAGGTGCTGGAGCTCGAGGTGCTGGAGTTGGCAGAGGCTGTCTCGGTGGTGGAGGTGGCAGACGTGGTGCAGCATAAGAAGGCCTGTTCGCAGGAGCTGCTGAACGAAACATGCCTTGGGGAAACCAGATGCGTCGCTTCTGGGAAGACGAGCCCGAAGATGAGCCCGACTCACGGGTGCGTCTGGACGCTTCCTTGTGCTTCTTAAGTCCAGTTTCAACCATGATGGCCTTATTCACCAAGGTGGCGAAATCAGGGTATTCTTGAACAAGAAGGGCTAACTGAATGTCATGGTGCAGTCCTTCACGAAACTTCTCATGTCTGCGTTCATCAGTAGGAATGTCCTCTTCAGCGTAACGAGATAAGTCTAGAAACTCGCGCTGATAGACTTCCACAGTCTTGCTTCCTTGGACAAGGCTACGGAACTCAGCCTTCTTCCTAGCTATGACAGCTAGAGGAATGTAGCGGGCACGGAAAGCAATCTTGAACTCTGCCCAAGTGACGACAGTACCAGGCGGCAGAGTCTGTCGGTGAGTGGCCCACCATTGGGCTGCGGGACCCTTAAGAAGATATGTCGCAAAAGTGACATAGTTAATTTCGGCGACACCAGCAGACTCCATCTCATGAGAGATATCACGCAGCCAGTCATCTGCATCCAGTGGGTTGACTGTGTTGCGGAAAAACGATGGACTGAGCCTCATGAACTCTGGCAAGGTAATGGATGGTTGCTGCTGATTAGCTTCAGGACGAGGGAATTGCTGCATAATCCCCGTCATAAACTGGCGGTTGAGTTCAAACTGTTGCATCATCGCTGCCATGTAATCAGGTGGTGGTGGCGGTGGCGGGTTGTTGTCAGCCATCCTGCTATTCCAACAGGGGTATTTCAGCGATAGCTTATGCAAGTGTTTAACAATAAACATGAGGTAACTCGACATTATTGAAAGAGTGCAATAGATGCTTAAAGTAGTCATTAAGACATACAGATCCATACACAATCGGTTAAAATCGGGCAGCATAACGGCGCAAATTGAAAAACTAGAGACACACTAGGCTGCACGCAGGCACGCGGTAAGGAAGTACACAACGTGACATAGCAAAGGCTATATCAGCGTCGGAGAAAACCACGGAAACGGGGTAACTGCAAGTGCGGACGACGAATGTTCGTCGCGGCAGGATCCTGTGCTCCATGTGCACTCTGATGCAGAACCCGGTCTCGAACTGTAAGAAGAGGTCCACGTGCAGGCGTGTGACCTCCCACTACAGGCCAATCAATACCTGGCGGCATCTCGGTCCTGCGTGGGTATAGAATATCCTCCAGATGTATCCCTGCACGAACAGCTGGTAGCAACTGTGTCATTGCCTCGTAGTAGCGTGCTCGAGTGGCGAACAACTCGACGGCAAGAGCCCGAACAGTGCGATCCAGAGCCTGAGTGCACTGAATCAGAACCTGCGGGTCGTAGCGTCGAGACTCGTACGGGGCACAGATAGCTGTGTAAAATCCAGTAGCATCTCCAACAGGTGCATACGGAATGTACCGAAACACAGTATCATCCAAGTTAGCATTGTGCTCTCCTCGGAGACGTGCGACAACAGAGTAGGCGGCATCATGTACTGCCATCTCAATCGTCACGCCTAATCCATGAAAAAGGTGTAGCTCAGTGTCTGAGTTGTTCTGCTGATCAAAAATCCGAACTTCAGCATAGTACTGTTCCTGGTTGAACTCGCGGTAAACCTCATAGACCATGTACTCGGGATACCAGCAGTAACCCAGTCTACTCAGGAGGGCGATCAGAACAGCTGGAAATCCAGGGGCATCACGAGCCCAAGTGCGAAGCACAAGCTGGGTCGTAGGCCGCGGTGGAAATAGTCGATCCATCTGAAACAGAAAGGTTCAGGGTTGTCATAAGACAATGAGAAATATAACCGATCTCAGAAGGAAAGGTTAAACAAAACAATGGAAAGGAAAATGATTATCAGACTAATCAGATCAACGTCAGGGAAATCGCACTGAATCCAGCTCTCCGGGTGGATAGAATTAACGAGAACCTAAATGTCGGTGTTAGTAAATTTTATTAAACCCGAATAGATGAGAGATTAGAATCCCAGATTAAAGACGAGGAATAAAAGATCCTAATACCACCCAGTTGGCGACGTGGGCCCGTAAGCCACACAGCCAAGTTAGTAAAACAGTTTTTGACCACTAGACTCAACTTCGGCCAAAGAGTTGGAAAGGGGGACTCCTAGAGGCAGTCGGCTCTGATACCAACCTGTGACGACCCCGGCTTAATCGTGCACTAATCATACATGCAAATGCGTACGATCAAGCCTAAGGACTCACTTGAAGATATCACAACACAACTCTAAAACATAAAATAAAGTCATACAAGCTTAATATTACAAGCCAGGGCCTCGAGGGCTCGAATACATAGCTCGATGGCATACGAGCGTCAGCGGAAGCATTAGATATCTGGGTACAGATATATTACATAGAGAGAATTAGGCCTTCACAGAGGCGGGGTAAAATAAAATACTACGATCGAAAGGCGTAGGCCTCCTGCCCTGGACCCTCCGATCCTACTCCTGGTCGTCGAACGGCTCCTCGTAGTAGTAGTACTCGCCAGGCGGGTAGTAGTACTGGTCGTCGGCTGGGGCTTCTGGCTCAGGGGCTCCGTCGTCTGGTGGCATCAAATGGAATATGGGGGAAAAGGGAAAATAAAGCAAACGTGAGTACTCATCCGAAGTACTCAGCAAGCAAGGATCTACACTACGTATGCATCATTGTCAAAGGAATGGCTGAATATGTGGACTGGGCTGCAGAAATGCCAGAATAGAGGGGGAAAGCCTAGTCCTATCGAAGACTAGCATCTTCAACAATCTTCAGCAGTCTTTCAGCATGAGGAGAGAGCAGATTACATAAGTAAAGTAGTAGTAGTAGTATCATCAACCTCGACCTGAGATCCTTTCTCGACTCCCTGCGAGAAAGCAATCCCAGAGCCGTACTATCCAATTCTCATCACATGTTCTAGTTGTACCGATCGGGATACAACTCCGAGTGTCCGTTACCGTAGGACAGGCTATCGATAGAAGTTTCTTCCCTGCAGGGGTGCACCAACTTACCCACCACGCTCGCTTAACTCCGGCCAGACACAATTTTCTGGGTCATGCCCGGCCTCGGCTAAGCAACACGCCGCAACCCGACCAAATACCTAACAGAGAGGTCAGCACGCCGGACTAACCTATGCCCCCAGGGGTCTTGGGCCATCGCCCCGGGAACTCCTGCACGTTACGTGCACCGCCGGTGAGCAGACCTAGCAACCCCTTATACAAGCGCGGTTGCGTTCCCAGTCCAACCCAGCGTGTGCCGCATCAGTCGCTGACGTCCATTAAGCTCCGGCTGAAGTATACGACGCAGAACGCCCATACTATGCCCACGTGATGGTTAGTGCTATCGGGCCAGAGGCCCCTCGGATCAAATATCCAAACCGTAGTGGATTAGGAGCGCGCGGAAACGAGCAGAGACTCACGATCGATGTGACCCTGTCGCCCCGTCTCGAGGACTTGCGGCAAGGGCTAAGAATGCCCGGCCACGCCTCGTAGTTATCTCGCGGGCACCATCCAGGTCAACCCGACTCCACATCACTTCGCAATAAGCTCGCGCGGGTACCCCTCAGGGCCGACCCGTCTTTAGTATCGTGGTTCATAGTCAAGTCATAATATCCAAGGTAACTGTGTGTCTGACACCGAAGGGAACCATGAGGAATCACCCTCGATGGAGTTCCCGCTCGATGTTATCATCAAGGTGAACGAAGGAGGAATCACCCTCGAGGTCCACACTTGAGAGGTTGCGCGACGATGTCGTTATCGGGGGTGGTGTAGGAGGAATCACCCTCGCTTACCACGACCGAGTAACTAACCTACAAGGTTAACATCAGAAGTGCTAACGAGGTATCACCCTCGGCACTCGACAGTAACCCAGCAGTGTCGGCAACTAAGGGGTAGTGATGTGCGGTGCCAGGGTCTGGTCTTCAATCCCGATGATCGGGTCTTCTGATATCCAGCAGGGCAGTCGGGATCAAGTGGAGGTCTCTGTCGTGTCTCTACCCACCCTATACTAAGCAGTCTAGGATAACCAGTAAGGTAACAAAGCAGGGTACAATAATCAGGCTATGCAGCAGATATAGGAAAACAGTAGCAGTAGCAGTTCTAATGCAAGCATAAGAGAGAAGAGAATAGGCGATATAGGCATGCTCAAAATGGGGGTGCTTGCCTGTTTGCTCGGGGGCAAGGGCAAGGTCTTCAGTAGTATCGTCGGGGACGTAGTCGTACTCCTGTGCGGCGTCTGCCTCGGGAGCTACGTCAACGTCGGGGTCTACCGAGAGAGAAGAGGGGGAAGAAACAGGTAAACATAATGCAAACAAATGCAATACGGTGTGTGTGATGCTATGATGTAGTGCAGGGTTGCCTAAATATGCATCTAAATCATTTTAGTTATTTTTAGAATTATTTTGGGATTTAATATCCGACGTGTGTGCACTATTCATCTGCCGGATTCGGGTCCGGAGTTACGAGTTCTTCTACGTAGGAGGTTCCGATGGAGAAACAGAAGGCACGATCAGACTCGTCTCGTCGTTCTGAGCAACTTTCATGTTTTAACTTTTTCGATCCGAGCTACGGTTTAAAAGTTATTAATTTTTAAAGTTTATTTGAATTTCTGGAATTATTTTATTTATCAGAAAATGAATTATGACGTCAGCATGACGCGCTGCTGACGTCAGCAAGTCAACAGTCGGCTGACTAAGTCAAATATGACATGTGGGTCCAGTGGGACCCACATGTCAGCCTCTGTTTACCTAAACAGTGAGTTAAACTAATCTAATTAGCTAATTAGGCTTCTGGTCCCACATGTCATAGACTCATTAGGGTAATTAGTTTATTTTTATTTCTAAAACGTTTTAATTAGATTAACAGGGAGGTGGGGCCCACGTGTCAGCGACTGGGCCGGTCCAGTCAGCAGGGCTGACCGGTCAGCTGGCCGGTCGGGCCCCTGGGGCCCACGGGTCAGTGACCCAGGGAGTGGCCCCGGGCTGACCACGCCGGAGGGCACCGGAGTAGCTCCGGCGAGCCATTCCCGCGGCGGTTGGTTGCCGGAGTTGACCGGAATCGAGCTACAGAGCTCTGTTCGAGCTGCGCTTAGGCGCGTTCGCTAGCTGGTGATCTCGCGCATCGAGCTGGGGCACTTGCCGGACCAGGGGATGGCCGGAGCTGGGCCGGCGACGAGGTTTGGTGGCGGTGGAGTTCGGGAGATCGGGGAGACGGCGTTAGGAGGCACGTGAGGCTCGGGCTCGAGCTCGCCGGGCTCCTAGGAGCACCAGGAGCTCAACGTTGACCTCGGTTGGCGTTGACGAGGGCCACATCGACGGCACCGAGCCCACCGGCGGCAACCAGAGCACGGGCTCAGGAACAGCTAGCTACGGCGCGCGTAGAGATGAACGCAGGGAAGCGAAGGACGGGTAGCTCACCGTGCGGCACGCCGAAGGCCCTCGGAGGTTTAGTAGCTGCAGCCTAGCTCGCCGGAGATGGAGGAATTGGCGGCGACCCGAGGTGGAAGATGACTCGCGCGCGGGCGATGCGGTGCTCCTCCGCTCCGTCTGGTTGTTCCAGAGGTTGCAGAGGTCCACGGCGCTCCTTCCTGGCACCTCCAGACGACGTGGGGAGGCCGGCGGCCACGGTGGTGCCAAAGCGCGGCGACGACGGCGCTCGGTGGCTGGATCTGGGAGGGAGCGAGGGGCGGAACGAGCGAGGGAGGAGAGGGGAAAGTGGCGAGGAGAGCCAGGGGAGACGCCGGGCCTCGACCTTATCCTCTCGGGTGGCTGCGGCGTCGGTGGCCGTCGGCATGTCGCCGCCCAGCTGGCGCTGGCGCGCGCGGCCAGGGGCGCGCCGACACGCACGAGGAGGGAGGTGAGGTGGGCCGCTGTTGGACTGGGCCGCACACTGTGCACTTAGGCCCAGCCAACAGTAGCGTATTATTTTTTTCTTATTTCTCTTCTCCCTTTTCTTTTATCCCTTTTTCTGTTTCAAAATGATTAGGCCACTTGTGCTCTTTTGAAAAATGTGAATGTTGGCCCAAATATTGCAATGCAATATTATCTCTCATCAAAAAGTGGTTTGGGCAGATTTGGAGTTCATTTGAATCTGTAATGATTTTAAATGAATTAATATTGCTGTTTTGGGTGCTGTTTCATCTTGTTTGAGTCACTTGCCCAACTCCAAATATTTTGATATTGATTTTAAAAATGTTCCTGAATTATTTGCCATTTAATGAACATTTTCCCAACAGAGTTTGAACAACTTTATATTTCACTTTTGAATTTGAGTTGATTTTCAGATGTGAATTTGAATTGGATCATTAACATTAACCCTTATGACTTGGCACTGCAAATGATCATGACTTGGCAGTTTTAACAGAGTGTCACATAGTTTATTACAAGGGGGTGTTACAGACCCCCACCACCACCTGCGGGAGAACCCCCACACGTGCCCACGTTCGATGAATGGGTGGCACTAGGCAGTGATACTCCGGTTAGTACATTTGCCTAACTACTGACAAACTAGTTCTCGTTCATTCAACACTATCATATCATATTTACCGTTAGAATCTTTTCTCAAACATGTAGGGGACCGGTGGCTTGACTCCTGCTTCGTCGACCCCAGTTACTCCGATCTGGCAGAGTGGTGCTGGTCTTGGCGGTGGTGGTTTTGGCGGTGGTGGTCTTGGCGGTGGTGGTTTTGGCGGCGATGGTCTTGCCTGATGTCGATGATGATACCCGTGCATGTGGCCGTCGTGCCATACTTTTCATGTCCCTACTTGTTAGTTTCTTTAGATGACGATGATGATGTTCCATGTCTTGCAATACTTATGTTCATGAAGTTTCGCCGATGATGATCTTTAGATGATGAACTTGAGTATGTTTAGATGATGATGATGATCTTGAGTATCTTTAGATGATGAACTTGATGATGATCTGTCATATTTCTGTGTATATCTGCATAATCCCATATTTTCTGGTTTGAAATGCTGTCAAAATGAATTGAAATAGAGAAAACAGAGCAAATATAAAAAAACAGCACAGGTCTATGCCGACGGCAAAGCTATGCCCAGGAGTGCCCAGCGGCTGCCACGTGGCAGGGATATGCCGACGGCTTTGCCGTCGGCATATCTCTGCTGCCAGGAGCTCCCAGCGGCTGCCATGTGGCAGGGATATGCCGACGGCAAAGCCGTCGTCATACGTGGCAGCCCGTGGTTTGTCAGCGCGTTTGACGGCGCCGTCGGTTGCCGTTAGGTGAAAATCATTGCAGACGGCGTATATATGCCGACGGCTTTCCTATGCCGACGGTCTGACACATCTACGCTGACGTGATCTACGCCGACGGGGATATGCCGACGGGGGCCGTCGGCATAGACCTAAGCCGATGGCATGGGGGCATATGCCGACGGCCGACGGCCGTCGGCTTAGAGGGGCAGTCCGGTAGTGCCCGCAACCCGCGCGCCCACCCGTGCGCTAATTTTTTTTTAGCGCGCTCTATTTGACAACGACTGCTGAAGCGTTGTTTTTTGTCTCCGGCACACAAAAACACTGGTTTTTAGCGCGTGAGACAGTTTTGGGGCGCCTCTTGGAGATGCTCTAAGATGCGTACGTTGGACAGTGAAAGGAATCTATCCTATAAAAACCGCTATGCTACCCGCCATTCTGGGCGACCTGCATCGCGCGGTAGATTTGGTTCACTCGATTGACCAGCGAATGTACTTTCTACGGTGGTGGCAAAGGCTCAGCCGTTGGTCCTTCTTTATATCATCGTTTTGTCTCTGCGTGCATGACGGGTGGGTCTCATTTGCTTGATGGACCCGGTATTGTAGTGCCTTTCGCCTGCGTCCGCGTGGGGGGGGGGGGGGGCATGGTCAAATTTGTTATTGTCGTGGTCTCGCTGTTTGGAGTTCTTCGGGCCCATTTTGCAATTGTTTATGGTATTGCTAAACAATGAGATCCGGAGGCCTTGTGGGAGGTGATGACATGTTGTATGATCATGCACAACATGATTGTAGAGGATGAGCATAAGGATGATGCCACAACACTTGAATTTGAGAACATGAGTGATCCTATCGAACTTTCAGAGCAGAATCCAGCCACGTTTGATGAGTTTGTTCAAATGCATCGACAAATTCAGCACTCAAATGCATCAACAAATTCAACATCGAGCAACTGGACAAAGATTTGATTTATCATCTCTGGGTGGTTAAAGAGAAAACTAGTACATATGTGCTAGTTGAATTCAAATTTGACCTACTTTAATTCGAAAACTTTATTGGATTGTAACGTTTAAATTAGAACTACCACCCTATTTGAACCTTTTTAGATAAACTAGAATTTGATACGCAGCTATTTTGATCTTGTGGGCTTTAAAAAAAAGAGAGGCGGGTATTTGCGCCAATCTTTGGATGGCCGGCTCCCGCACCAGTGTTCGTGGACTGGTCTTCACCGATCCACGGAGAATGCGGTGTCCGATTTGAGGGTCAGCGGAGATGCCCTTAGCTCTTTTTTCTCGCCAATGACGGAATGTATACCTCTTTTCTCTTGTCCAGTGGCATCATTCTTGTGTAGAGACCGAAGATCAATGCATCTAGAATGAACTTATGAAATTTAATGTTTGTTTAAAGCTCTTGTAGCCTAATAGACTAACCTAGCCAAGGACAAACAAGCTCAGCGCATTCATCTTTTATTTAAAGTTCTCATTGTATCCGACCTACCTATGGAGAAACAAACATAACAAATTTGGTTCTTACCTACTCGAGGACTGAGCTCATAACCAAGGAATTCTGAGCTATTAGTGACGGAAAACCAATGACTTCATGTCACTACCTCTACCATGCACCCAAGTCTTTTATATAGAGTGAGCCTTTCCAAACCAAAAGATGAATAGCTTATACCTCGTCTCATTTCTCTTGAGTGGAATTATTGATTCCTATTCCATGCATTATTTGCTTCATATATGCACGCTAGGGATGGAATATTGTAGGTGTAGGCATAGGAGGCACCAGGAACTATCGATGATCAACGCACAATCCAGATAGCAATTGGACACAGCCCGGCTGCCTCCTCCTCCTACTCTGCCACATCAGCTATTTCCTCGCCGGTCACTAATTGGTGATGAGCGAACTGACTGGATCCACCTAGTGTAGTGTCTTGATGATAGGCTGCCTCCTCCTCCTCCTCCTACTCTGCCACATCAGCTATTTCCCTATCGGTCACTGATTGGTGATAAGCGAACTAACTAGATCCACCTAGTGTAGTGTATTGCTGATATACTCCTGCCGTTTTTATTTACAGTTTTGCTAAATCTCAGTCGACTTAGACTTCGTTATGTCTCAGTCGATAGTATCTTCTTTTATTTACTCCCATGACGGTTTACTTGTTTGATCCCAACATTGGCACGTGGGAGTTTAGGCCCGGCTTCTTCATGCCGCCCCAGGCAAAGTTCAAGGTGAGATCATACCTTGCCGTCAACTTGCGGTGGTTCTGCGACAGGAGCGGCGTCGTTCTTTTCACGCTTGGAGAAGGCAGCAGTCACCATGGGACCTTCGCGTTCAACATCAAGACGCGTGAGGTCAACGAGATTGTCGCGGGCGTCCACTGCGACTCATGGGGCGATTTCCTTAGCATGTCACTGATGGCTACCTAATCACTTGACCACGGATACGTAAAATGATCTGCCTAAGATATGCCTACATTGGGCAGTGGAAGGAATGTACAGGATGCTTGGGCAGTAGCGGAAGGACAACTATAGCAAACATAAATGAACGGGACCAACTGACAACAGTAGCGACGACGCATATGGTTCCACAGTCACGAATAAAACCAAATTGTGAATGCTCAAGTTGCACTCAGAGATCATCTACCTACTCATAATACGCTCATCTACCTACTACTTCATCCATATTCAATAAACATGTTTTGACGTTTCTATGGAATAATACATTTTAATTCACTTTGCAAATTTCACAAACAACTGGTCACAAAAATGTGTTAGTCGGTTCTTCTGTGAACGAGAAGTAGCGCCCAAGGCCGAGTCGGGTGAGCCTGGGCCTGAGATGTGGACGTCGTGGACATGAGGAATCGGGCGGGGACTTGCCGGAGGCAAGGCACGAGAGGGACGGGGAGAGAAATTGGGTTGGATGCAATCGAGTCAGGCTGCGCTCTGCTTGTTCTAATCCAGAAAACGGTTGGAGGAAGAAGAAACATATTTGGTCGCTCATTTCCCGATCTAACAGCTTGAATGCAATCTATTGAAATTGAAAGAAAAAAAGTAGGTCGCCTTAGGTTTTTCTTTTTGAAAAGGAGGTTACCCCCGGCCTCTGCATCCGAAAGATGCATGCGGCCATATTATTAAATAAGTTCAGCAAAACACAAAGTCTGGTATCCGGAGTACAACTCACAAAGAGAGCACAAACGAAAAAAGCTAAGAAAATAAATCATAGCCACAACCGGCTGGACGAAGGGACATTAAGGACCTATCATATTATGCGACCGTCATCCAAACCGGTTGATGATAGCTCATGCTACCATCTCCCATCGGTTGCACCCAGTAAGCAAATACTCCCTGGAGCCCATAGGTCGCCTTAGGTTTATGCGATCCTTTTTAATTAGCCGTTGCATGTCAGATAATCCCGGAGCTACACTACGGTGCATGGTCTGATCAAATTTGTATAGGTGTATTGTTATAGGTGGTCTTGGCGGTGGCAGTTCAAAGAGTTATTCAAATTTGGACAATGGGGAGAAGGGGAAATCTTTTTCGATTCTTCCTAAGTTCAAACTGCAAAATAATAATCAAGAAGACGTCCTCAAGGTGAAACTTATTACCGATTTATCTGGCCAAGACAATGAACGGTCTAATTAACACGTTGAGACACAAAATAACAATTACTTAGCTTGTTTTTCCTCGCCGATGACTAAATGTGTACCTCTTTCTCTTGGCTAATTTCATCATCTTGGTGTAGAGACCAAAGATAAATACTTGTAAAAAAAACCTACAAAATGTAATGTCTGTTCAGAGCTCTTGTAGCCTAATAGATTGACCTAGCCGAGGACAAACAATCTCAGGGCATTGATCTTTTGTTTGAAGTTCTCATTGTATCTGACCTACTCGGGAGGAAACAAACACAACAAATTTGGTTCTTACCTACTCGAGGACCGAGCTTATAACCAAAGAATTCTTAGCTATTAAAGTGACGGAAAACCAATGACTTCATGTCACTACCTCTACCATGCACCCAAGTCTTTTATATGGAGTCAGCCTTCCCAAAGCCAAAGATGAATAGCTTATTCTCGTCTTATTTCTCTGTAGTGGAATTATTGGTTCCTATTCGTGCATTATTTGTTTCATATCTGCATGCTAGGGACTACAATATTGTAGTTGTAGGCATAGGAGGCACCAGGAACTATCGATGATCAACGGATAATCCAAACAGCAAGTCAAGACAACCCCCCTGCATCTTCCTCCAAATCTACCATATCAATTATTTCCCAGACACACAAATCTTTCTTCAGTAACCTGTCAAACGAACCACGGATGGATTGCACCCAAGGGAAACGCTGCTAAGGTTAATGTGGATGGTGGGCTGTCCCGCCAAGGCAACATGGGAGCAGCCGCTGCTGTATGCAGGGACAAGACATGAAAGTTTTTGAGCCTCCGCAATGGTTTTCGGGGGTCTTGTTGATTTTGCGAGCTTAGAAGCACAAGCCTGGAACGAGGCACTTGCACTGGCGACAGACCTTAATTTACACAGATTGGTGATTGCCTCGGACTACATGGATGTTATAACGAACATCAAGAAGGGAGCAATAGCTTGCGATGGTGCTGATAGAGACCAATCATAGAAGAAAGGAGTTTGATGATGTTTGCTTCACTTTCGAGAAGCAGGGGAGCAATTTGAAGCTCATGCATTGGCAAAGGCGGCCTCTACACTAGCTTTTGGTCGACACTTGTGGCTAGGATTTGTACCGAATATAGTTTGTATTCCAGACATTATTAACCTTGAATAAAATTCTAGTTCACCTAGAAAAAATCTTTCCCAGCCGGTCACTGACTGATGATAAGTGTACTGGCAGGATCCACCTAGCGCAGAGTCTTTATGATTATCAGCCTAACCAAGGATCCAATTAAGCAAGTCTCGGTTGAATCTTCATTCTTCCGGTCTTTTTTTCCTGTTGAAACCTATATATACCAACTTAGTGAATGTTAAATATACCTTTCATGCCCAATGTTCCATGCCCAGAATTTGCATGGTCACCCAGCTCACTTGGACCATTTAGAATATACCAGCGCAGCATGTTAGGATTTTGGTATACGCAGTACAGTAAGCATGCTGGTGTGATCACGTCCTTGTGTGTCCATTCATGCTTTGACTATTATCTAGCATCATTTCATTCTTGCTGGGAATGGTAGAACCGACAGAAAAGGAATCGCCTCTTTCATGATCTTCTCTATGGGTAGAACTACCGCGCAGCCAAGATCTTCAACGGCAAAATGTGGTGCCCTTGATGAACTTCGTCCACAAGCCCCACCAACGCAACAGAGTGGAAGATGTGGGTTTTTCGCGGCAACCGCGATATGGGCGACATCTCTTCCGCGCTTTCCTTCGTCCAGCGGATCGTCACCGAATGTATCGGTTCTTCCTCTGTTAGTGTTAATTTTGTCATGTGTTACTGTCTACTACAACAAGGTTTGCACGGCTCCGGTGAGGGAGGGACAATGACGGCGGCGTGCCTTCGGCTCGCTCCAGTGATTGTAGTTGTCGCTAGGTGGTCCATAGATCCGGTTGTAATATTTATTACCTCTTGTGTTCTCTTTACTACCATAATTGATGAATAAATTGGAAATATCTTTTGCAAAAAAAAAAAAAAAAAAAATCTCGTCATGTGTTAGTTTGAGTACACAGTGAAGTGCCCATGTGTTGGTGCGTAGTGTGTGTGAGAGGGATGGAACATTGTAAATTTGTATGTGTTGCAGTAGACAGCCATGGCAATGGGCACTGACGTGCACTGCGTGTGTTGCCTGGGACAAAACCAACCCGTGTCTAGTCTGATTTTCATACCCTCAAACACCTCCCGTGCGTGACGAGAAGAAGCAGGGAAGCAGAGATTAGAGTGGGATTTGGCTAACATCCTCTGCTGTCGGGGACGGCCGGGCCACGTCGGTCGTTCTGGATGGATCGCTGGCTCGCTGGCTCTCAGAAGGTTAGCTAAACCTCAGGTTCCATGCGCTCTTCTCGCACTCAACCAGGCCTCACGCGCAGGTCGGTCCGGCGAGTCATCGGTGAGCGGCTTCGCCTTGGGCCTAGGCTCTCCACTGCTGCCATGCCATCTACACTTTAGCTGGCTACGGTGAAAAGGTTGATTATATTGCAGCCGTGCAGCTCAACGAGGCCCAAGACCACCGGCGCCGAGGACAAGTTCAGATCGCGAGCTGCGTACAGGATGCTCGCACCCGGCGGACGGGTGGACAGCAGCGGAAGGACAACTAAACAAAGCATAATTGACCTTGTCGAACTGACGACAGTAGCGATGACGCATATGGTTTCACAATCATGGACAAAACCAAATTGCTAACGCCTCAAGTTGCATTCGGAGATCTTTAAAGGACCAGCGGCATAATACACCCATTTACCTACTTGATCCATTTTTTCTTTTTGCGAGAAAACTTCGAATCTATTCATCTTCAATGACAACGAACACCAGAAATAATAAAAACTGCATCCAGTTCCGTAGACTACCTAGCGACGACTACAAGCACTGAAGCGAGCCGAAGACGCGCCACCGTCATCGTCCCTCCCTCGCCAGAGCAAGGCAAAACTTGTTGTAGTAGACAGTCGGGAAGTCGTCGTGCTAAGGCCCCATAGGACCAGCGCAGCAGAACAGCAACCGTTGCCGATGAAGAGTAGCGTAGATCGGAAGGATCCAGCCTGAAAAAACACAAACATAGATGAACTACGATCAGATCCGAGCAAATCCACCAAGGACAGATCCACCGGAGACACACCTCCACACGTCCACCGACAATGCTAGACACACCACCGGAACGGGGACTAGGTGAGGAGAACTTTATTACATCTTCAAGGAGCTGTCGCCGTCTCGTCTTCCTGAGCAGGACACAAACCCTAACAAAACTTGAAGAACCATCTAAAAACTGAGCCCTCCCACCGGCAAGGGCCGGGATCCACCGGGCCACCATGGCCCTAAGGCCACCGGAGACGAGGCGGACCGGCGCCGGCGCCGGCGGGAGGCAGAGGAACCCTAAGTTTTTCTTCGGGAGGAGGTGTCTTTCTTAATTGCTAGTTATTACTTTATCCATATTCAATAAACATGTTTTTATGTTTCTATGATATAATTTTTAATTCAATATGCAAACTTCACGAACAACTGGGGAACAAAAATGCGTTCGTCGATTCTTCTAGCAATGAGAAGTAGCGTCCAAGGCTGAGTGGGGTGTAACGCGGCTGGCCGCATGAGATGGCGACATTGTAGTACCAGTAACGGCGCCGCCGAAGAGGGGTTGGACGGGAACTCGCGGAGGTGAGGCACGGGAGGGAGGGGAGTGAAATCGGATTGGATGCAAACGACTCAAACTGTGCTCTATTCGTTCTAATCCAGAAAACGGTTGAAGGAAGAAGGAACATATCTGGTCGTTCGTTTTCCGATCCAACGGCTTGAATGCAATCGATTGAGATTGGAAAACAATTAAGTCGCCTTAGGTTTAGGCGGTCCTTTCTAATTATCCGTTGCACATCAGATAATCTCGGAGCAACACTACAGAGATTCTTCCTAATTAAAGTCCATATGCAAAACAATAATCAAGAAGACGTCCTCGAGGTGAAACTTACGACCCATTTATTCGACCAAGACAATGAATGGTCTTATTATTAAGAAATCGCGTCGAAAAATACTAACAATTAGGTGAATTTGGTTTTACTTACTTAGCTCATTTTTCCTCGCCAAGGACGGAATGTGTACCCTCTTTTCTCTTGGCTAGTCGCATCAACCTTGTGTAGAGACCGAAGATCAATGTTTCTAAAATGAACTTATGAAATATAGTATTTGTTTAAAACTCTTGTAGCCTAATGACTGGCCTGGCCGAGGACAAACAAGCTCAGGGCATTCATCTTTTGTTCAAAGTTCTCATTGTATCCGACCTACCCGGGGAGAAACGAAGTCAACAAATTTGGTTCTTACCTACTCGAGGACCAATCTCATGCATAACCAAGGAATCCTTAGCTATTAGTGATGGAAAACCAATGACTTCATGTCACTACCTCTACCATGCACCCAAGGCCTTTATATGGAGTGAGCCTTTCCAAAGCCAAAGATGAATAGTTGATTTCACTGTCTTATTTCTCTGTAGTGGAATTATTGATTCCTATCCCATGCATTATTTGCTTCATATATGCACGCTAGGGATGGAATATTGTAGGTGTAGGCATAGGAGACACCAGGAATTAACGATGATCAACGGACAACCCATACAACAATTGGACACAGCCAGGCTGCCTCCTCCTCCTACTCTGCCACATCAGCTATTTCCCCACCGGTCACTGTTTGGTGATAAGCGGACTGACTGGATCCACCTAGTGGAGTGTCTTGATGATAAGCTGCCTCTTCCTCCTACTCTGCCACACCAGCTATTTTCCCGTCGGTCACTACTTGGTGATAAGCGGACTGACTGGATATACCTAGGGCAGTGTCTTGTTGATATTCCGTATAACCGAGGACCTAACCAAGTCTAGCTGGAATCTTCACTCTTCTGTTTATTTTTCTGTTCAAACCTATATATACCGACTTAGTGAGTATTAAATATAACTCGCATGAATTCATTTGAAGGCTCAACTTCCCTTTGAAAATCAATATCTGTATTCGGTATCTCGTCAAGGGGTGGCTTTAATAAATTGGGCAAACCAAAATTAGAATGCTTGTAATATAATGCAGGTTTTGCGATCAATATGTAACTACTATGCATTTGCTTTTATCTTCCCATTTGCACGTTTTTTATGGAGGGTGGTGTTTGTAGCTCTAAATATACCACCACCAACAATTATCACGAATTTGGTTGAACTGATTAAATTGCAGGGTATGTGGTTTGTGTTGAACTATTTAAAACCGTCGCAATGACAATATGAAAACCAATGCATGTGCAGAGCGGAATAGGCATCTCAGATGGACCAGCTAGTCAAGAAACTATGGATGGGTAGGAAAAACAGTAGAGAGACATATCTCAAGTGCATACACTACACAACACAAACACAAGAAAATGCGGAGCTCACAGAAAGAACAGATGCAGATTAATTCCAACGAATTAGTAGACAGAAAATCCACCCGAGCTAGCTAGCCCTGATTGAATACCAGAATAACCTTGCCTGATCTTGTTTCCTTCTGCCGTATACATGCATATATGTATAAGTTTTCACGACAAATACGCCACAAATGTAAGGTAGATATTCATCCATCAGGAGACAGGAAAAAGCTATCTTCTCTTCTATCTGTAAAACCCTCCTCTACATTCACTTATCTGGCGACGAATAATGCTGTAGGAACTTGCTAAGAGCTGACTGTGGAAACCATTTTGTATTCGCTCGACGGCTTCCTGCTTCTGGAACAGAGGAAGAAGGTGCCCCCGAGCCATTGCTGAAGGAACATAAGCGTCGCTACACTAGTGGAAAACAGGGCATTAAATCCGGTTCCAGAGGACCTTTAGTCCTGGTTTTTAAACCGGGACAAAACAAACGGGACTAATACCCAAAACCTTTAGTCCCGGTTGGCTTACGAACCGGGATCAAATGTGCTCCACGTGGCCGTTGTGGGGCGCCCAGGCAGGAGGACCTTTAGTCCCGGTTGGTAACACCAACCAGGACCAAAAGGCAGCCACGAGTCAGCAGCTCGCGGGCACTGGGGTTTTTTTTTTGAGGGGGGGGGGGGGTTAGGGGTTTCATATTGTGTTAACTAGCTACTACGTATAGAGAGAAGTGACCTCTCTTTCTCCGTGCTTGGTCGACGGTAGCTACTACATATAGAGAGAACTCGACGCTAGCTAGTAAGCAAATGAAGGAACCATTAATTATATAAGATCGTCATGAACATATATAGAGAGAAGTGACCTCTCTTTCTCCGTGCTTAGTCGAACAACAAGTTTTTGTTTATCTATCCGAAGCTACTACATATATACAATATAACATCTCTTACGATCCCTGACATCATCTACCGAAAATCCATTTGAAGTTCCATATGGTATTCTCCCTTCTCATGTATGACGTGGTCAAGAAAGAATCCCGCCAATTCCTCTTGAATTGCTTGTATGCGATCATGTGGTAGGAGTTCATCCCGCATCTGCCACATCTAATTTAAAAAAGGGGGTCAATACATATATATATGAATGAAACTCAACACAATTGATGGTAATAAAATAAAATTGTGAATATTGTTTACGTACTTCATATTGTTTGTCAGAGTAACCCCGCTCAGAGGTCGAGTGACGCATGAACTCGCAAACGTAGTATCCACATAAATTATTCCCGCCTTCCTGCCATAAGCACTTTACGAGAATAGAGTTCAATCAAACTGATAATCAAGCATGATAAATGGTATTGATGAAACTAGAATCAATGAGAGATGCGCGGAACTAGCTAGTACTACTTACTTTGGGGTATGTAAATCGTAGCTCCATCTGCAGACCCGGAACCATTCCGGTGAACTTTTTCCAAACCTTGCCAGGCAAAAAAAATGATTACTTGATATCAGGAAATGAACGAAAGTTGCCGATATGGTGCGATAATGATTGAACTTACTTCTGGAGCATTGCAATCATGTCCGCATAATCCTGGGGATCTTTACGTCTCGAGTCTAAGACAGTTACTACTCCCCCGTCAAGCTTAATGGATAGCAGAATAAAGTGGAACTTACGCACGCATAACTCATCAATTACACTATTTAACCTCGAGTAAGCGAAACCGAATATGCACAAGACAGTAACACTCACTTGAAGTTGTAAGAAAAGAGTATTGTCCCTTTGTTTTGATGTCGAAGGAACGATTTTAGCAAGTTTTGCTCAGTATCTTCAACTCTATTTTGTACCATCCATTCATTTACGGTATTCGGGCTAATGAACCCAATGTCATAGATTTGTCCTCTTTTGCATTCGACGATCTTCAATCTGCATAATATATATAGTGAGGATGATTATATATACATGCAATGAACGAGCTGAGCTAGAGACTTAATTACAGAAATAATACTTATAGACAGTAGCAAGTCATGAGTTGTTTGTCGAGGGTCTGTTGATTGAATAACTGAAATAATTCCACAAATTCAACAGGCATCAGGTCGACTCCAATGAAGTCGTGCTCATCTTTAATTACCAGCATCAGACTGTCGGTCCCAGACTTCCTGCAGGTTTCCAAGTACCATTCATGCAATCTTCACATTATCGTTGGTAGATGCGGGAGCTGATCATGTTTGACGAGAGGCTTCCCGTACTCGTATCTAAATTTCTCTACTACCTCAGCCATTTCAAATTGTACATCATCACCCACGTAATCACCAAGAGTGGTACCGGGCAGTAGCCCCGGATGATTAGCGACGATATCGCTAGACACCTTGAGCGGGGGGCACGATTGCTTCTCCTGTTCGCCGAGCTGGGGAATTTTTTTCCCACTTCTTCGTTTTGCTAGCCTTGCAGCACTGGTAGCACTTCCCGACCGCCGCGCTTCACCATATGTTATTCCAATACAGCGATCGTAGTTGGATTGCGGCAGAGACGGTGGTGGTCGCTTAAGGGCATCCAGAGCGGCTTCGCTTTCACCGAATCTACCGTTTCCTTCGGAGGTGGAGGTTTCCGTTCAAAATGGGCCCACACTTCGGCTGCCATGATGTCATTGGTTTCCTCGTCAGTCCTCTCATATGGTAACTTTGGAAGATCCTTGAGGCTTGGACCAGATTTGAATTTCTTCCCGCCTCTTGTACTGCTAGCCGCCATAGCGGCGGCGTCTCTCTTCCGCCGTTGTTGAGGCGGCGGAGTCCGCTGACGCGCCGGAGGAGGCGGAGTCCGCTGACGCACCGGAGATAGCTCACGCGCTGGAGACGACTCAGGCAGCTGATCAGATGGCTGAGCTGGACTGTGAGGAGTCTGCTGAGGGGCCTCAACCGGCTGAGTCTGCTGAGGCGTCCAGTTTGGAAGCTTGATATACTCCTTTTTCCATAGACAAGTACTCTTTAAAGCATTTTCCAGATGAATATCCCCTTCACCTGTAGGGTAGTCAAGCTCTAGCTTCTCAAATCCCTCCATTATTTTATCCACCATCACAATAGCATAGCCATGTGGAATCGGACGGCAATGAAAAGTTCTCTCAGCTCGAGGAGGTACAATAGAGCCGACCGCCGCCTTCAAGGTCAGGTTCTGGCATTTCGTCATTAGCACACAATGTTCAGCCTCCGTGATACTATCCACGGGGTAGCGAGGAGCCGTGAAATCAGGCTGAACGAGCTCCGTGGAAGCCACGCTGCTTCTCCGCTGAGATGGTGGGGTAGCTTCTGGGGCAGTGTCGAAGGAAGGATCTTCGTGCCGCTGAGATGGTTGGCCGGTAGCTCGCTCGCTCTCAAGTTCCTCTAGTTTCACTAATCTTGCACTGAGCTTCTGCATTTCGGTTGCTTCCTCTTTGTTCTTTCTCTCTCGGCTTCTATAACCACTGCTGTCGGGAAACCCATGCACCCACGGAACGGAGCCTGATGTGCCTCGTGTTCGTCCAGGGTGTTCAGGATTCCTGAGGGCCTCTGTCAGCTCGTCCTTCTCTCTGTCGGGAATGAACATCCCTTCCTGCGCTGCCTTGATTGCTTTCTCATGCTTCTTGATGGGTATTGCAAGTTGATCGTTCGTCCAAACACACTTCCCTGATTCAGGGTCCAAAGTTTCCCCAACCCCGAAGAATCAAGTCCTTGCCCGATCTGGCCAGTGCAATATCGCTGGTTGGACCCCTTTAGCAAGCAGGTCTTGCTCAGCTTTGTCCCACAACGGCCGGGATTTGCTGTAGCCACCTGACCCCGTGGTATGGTGATACTTCTTCTTTGCAGCATTTTGCTTGTTTGTCAGTGACCTTTGCTTACCCTTCTCCGATTTCTTGTAGGCCACAAATGCGGGCCAGTGATCTCTTATCTTCTCATATCGACCGATGAATTCTGGAGTCTCCTCTTTCTTGACAAACTTTTTGTTCAACTCTTTCTTCTAGTTGTTGAATAGTGCTGCCATCTTCTTAAGAGCAAACTCCTTAACCTTTCGCTCTATAACTGGGTTATTCGGATCCTCCTCTCGCAGTAGGCTGAAATTTGTCATCAGCGAGGTCCAAAGATCATCTTTCAGTCTATCCTGGACATAAGAAACTTCAGGGTCCTTCTTCTTATTCCATTCTCGGATGCTGATCGGGACGCTGTCCCTAACAACAACTCCGCACTGATGTACAAATGTGTCCCTGGTCCACTTGGGAGCAATCGGTTGGCCATCTTTCGCTACTTCTGTGATCGTGAACCTTTCATCCTGGCGCAACCTTTTCTTCGGGCCTCGTCTCCTTACGGAAGTTTGCCTCGATCCGGAGGGCTAAAAGAAGAAAGAAGCGTTAATATATGTACATACAAAACAATTAATGCATCAAGTCAGCACAGGCTTAATTAATATATATATATACCTCGTCGGCTTTGCAACAATTAGGGCTCCCTCCTCCGTTCGGTCACCAGAGCTGTGATCATGATCTCCTTCCTCCGCCATTCGGTCACCGGAGCCGTCATGATCTCCTTCCTCCTCCATTGTTGGATCACCGGAGCGATCATCCTCTCCTTCCTGACCATCGGTGTCGTTGAGAAACGACAAGGGATCACCTCCGTCGCGGATTATATCCCCCAACAACTCTTCTTGTTCTAAGTCTCTGTCCATAGTTTCTGCAAATATTACAACATGTCAATATACAAACATGAGAGATGGATTAGTGGTCGTCGAGGATACTTTGCAGACCCCCCCCCCCCCTCATGTCGAAGTTATCGGGGATATGTTGAATTCCCGAGAGAGTTACGACAATCGCTATGCAAGAGATCGAACTATCCATTCTACCCCATTGACCTATGCCGCCTACCGAATAAATCGATATTATTGTTGTGGTGTTATATATAAGACCCCACCCGCCACCTTCGACAAACAGGTAGGGGCGGGAGGGCGAAGGAGATCGACAACGCTCTTTCTTCTAGGGTTTGGGTGGCCTCGAGAGTTGGTCGGGCGAGCGGACCGGGAGTAAATTTTGAATACAGGAGTTCTTACTCACTTTCTCCGTAATTAACCTTAGTAAATTTCAACCAAGTCTATAGAAAAAGGGGAATATGAGTTTTAGCAAGATCATCATGAAAAAAAAATGTATGAACAAAAATTTCGCACTAATTTCTATGAAAAAGAACCAATGGGAATATGTTCACATGAGCTAAAGATCGGCGGCCGGCGTCGGGGGCTCGGCGTCGCGGCAGGGACGGCGTCGGGGGCGGCGACGAGGAGCTACATCACAATGAACATCAAAATGAACTCTAAATAAATTCTACAGAAAAATGAACATCAAGTTTTCATATATCATCATAATGAAAAAATTCTACAATGAACATCAAAATAAACTCTAAATAAATTCTACAGAAAAATCATCTATATATCATCTACAGAAAAATTCTAAAGAAAAAATAATCATCATCATATCATCTACAGAAAAATTCTACATCATCATAATGAAAAAATTCTACATCATCATAATGAAAAAATTCTACATCATCATATCATCTATAGAAAAATTCTAAAGAAAAATTCTTCAGAAAAATTCTACAAAAATTTCTATGAACAAAAAAAAGCATACATCAATGGACAAAAAAAAATCTATGAACAAGAAAAAAATCATACATCAATGGATACATCCATGGATCATCCATACATCTGCATATACATACATACAACATCCATACATACATCAATGGACAAAAAAAATCTATGACCAAAAAAAAGCAGAGCAGGGGCGGCGGCGCGGCAAGCAGAGCAGCTGGGACGGCGGCGGCGGCGGCGGGGCAGGTGATGTCTACTACACAACTTGTTCTTGTAGACTCGTGTTGGGCCTCCAAGCGCAGAGCTTTGTAGGACAGTAGCAAATTTTCCTCAAGTGAATGACCTAAGGTTTATCAATCCGTGGGAGGCGTAGGATGAAGATGGTCTCTCTCAAACAACCCTGCAACCAAATAATAAAAAGTCTCTTGTGTCCCCAACACACCTAATACAATGGCAAATTGTATAGGTGCACTAGTTCGGCGAAGAGATGGTGATAAAAGTGTAATATGGATGGTAGAAATATATTTTTGTAATCTGAAAATAAAAAAACAGCATGGTAGCAATTGGTAAAACGGAGCACAAACGGTATTGCAATGCTTGAAAATGAGGCCTAGGGTCCGTACTTTCGCTAGTGCAATCTCTCAACAATGCTAATATAATTGGATCATATAACCTTCCCTCAACGTGCGATGAAGAATCACTCCAAAGTTCCTATCTAGCGGAGAACATAAGAGGAAATTGTTTGTAGGGTACGAAACCACCTTAAAGTTATTCTTTCCGTTCGATCTATTCAAGAGTTCGTACTAAAATAACGCAAAGTTATTCTTTCCGTTCGATCTATCCAAGAGTTCATACTAAAATAACACCATATGATACGCATCAACCAACTCTAATGTCACCTAGATACTTCAATGTCACCACAAGTATCCATGAGTTATTTCTACGATACGCATCAAACAATTTCAGATTAATAATACTCAATCCAACACAAAGAACCTCAAAGAGTGCCCCAAGATTTCTACCGGAGAAACAAAGACAAGAACGTGCATCAACCCCTATGCATAGATTACCCCAATGTAACCTTGGGAATCCGCGAGTTGAGTGCCAAAACATATATCAAGTGAATCAATATGATACCCCATTGTCACCACGGGTATTCACAGCAAGACATACATAAAGTGTTCTCAAATCCATAAAAGTATTCAATCCGATAAGAACGAAATCTCAAAGGGAAAACTCAATTCACAACAAGATAGAGAGGGGAAAACACCGTATGATCCGACTATATTAACAAAGCCCACGATACATCAAGATCGTGACATCTCAAGAACACGAGAGAGAGAGATTAAACACATAGCTACTGGTACAAACCCTCAGCCCCGAGGGTGGACTACTCCCTCCTCATCATGGTGGCCGCCGGGATGATGAAGATGGCCACCGGTGATGATTTCCCCCTCCGGCAGGGTGCCGGAACGGGGTCTAGATTGGTTTTTTGTGGCAATAGAGGTTTGCGGCGGCGGAACTTATGATCTAGGGTTACCCCCAGGGTTTTTGGAATATTTGGGAATTTATAGTGCGAAGAGGCGGTGCGGGAGGCCACCGAGGTGGGCACAACCCACTTGGGCGCGCCTGGGCCCCTAGGCGCACCCTAGTGGGTTGTGCTCTCCTCGGAGCTCCCCTCTAGTACTTCTTTGGCCCACCGGGTGTCTTCTGGTCCAGAAAAAATCTCCAAAAAGTTTCACCGCATTTGGACTCCGTTTGGTATTGATTTTCTGCGATGTAAAAAACAAGCAAAAAACAACAACTGGCACTGGGCACTATGTCAATAGGTTATTCCCAAAAAATGATATAAAGTTGCTATAAAATGATTATAAAACATCCAAGAATGATAATATAATGGCATGAATACTTCATAAATTATACATACGTTAGAGACGTATCAGCATCCCCAAGCTTAATTCCTACTCGTCCTCGAGTAGATAAATGATAAAAGAAATAATTTATGAAGTGTGAATGCTAGCAAAATGCATAAGTTTGATCAATGATAATTTCAATCACTTTTTCTAGCATCATAACAACAACTCTTTCTCATAAAACTTATCATGATAAAGTAGCAATTGAAAACGGAATTTTTGTTATCGAAAGCTACCTATCATATTCATCATATACTCTTTCTTTTGTAGCATGAATATTTGGACTCGAATGATTCGAAGCAATAGTCTATAATTTGACATGAAGACATCAATACTCAAGCATATCAACAAGCAACCATATCTTTCAAAATATCAACACTAAAGAAAGTTATCTCTGGTCCATCATGCTCAATCATTGATCCATTCGCAAAACACACTCACATATTAGCTACATCCAATGCTCAAGTACGATCATAGTGCCCTTTAGTTGGTGCTTTATAAGAGAAGATGGAGACTCAAATAAAAATAAAAATTGCATAAAGTAAATAGATAGGCCCTTCGCAGAGGGAAGTAGGGATTTGTAGAGGTGCCAGAGCTCAAAGCTTAAATTGAGAGATAAAAATTTTGAGAGGCATACTTTTCCCGTCAACGAAAATGACCGAGTAATTCCCAACACTTTCTATGCAAGATATATCATAGGCGGGTCCCAAACAGAAAATAAAGTTTATTCCTTTTTTCCACCATTCTTTCACGATCCATGGCTAGATGTATCCACGGGTGCCCTCCATACCAACACTTTCCAAGGAATTTATTATTTGACAACATAAAGTAAATTCATTTTTTATTTTGGGACTGGGCATCCCTAATACCTTTACCGTACTCTCATGCAATGACAAGTGAATAAACACTCATCTTGAGAATAACACATCTAGCATGGAAAATATTGGCCACCCCCTGCCGCTTCATGAGCAGTAAGAGCACACAAAAAGGAAATTTATTTTGAAAATTAGAGATGGCACATACAAATTTGCTTAGAACGGCACGGGAATACCGCATATAGGTAGGTATGGTGGACTCATGTGGCAAAACTGGGTTTAGTGATTTTGTATGCACAAGTAGTATTCCCACT
This sequence comes from Thinopyrum elongatum, assembly GCA_011799875.1. Taxonomy (NCBI): domain Eukaryota; kingdom Viridiplantae; phylum Streptophyta; class Magnoliopsida; order Poales; family Poaceae; genus Thinopyrum; species Thinopyrum elongatum. The sequence goes on along the minus strand of CM022297.1, from coordinate 492,281,159 downwards.
TAGTACAAATGGAGGCTAGCAAATATATTGAGAAGCAACCAACCAAGAAATGAAAATTCACATAAACGAGCATTGAGCATAACTAACACCGAATAATGCACCACAAGTAGGATGTAATTTCATTGCATAACTATTGAATTTTGTGCTTGCATAGGGAATCACAAACCTTAACACCAATATTCTTACTAAAGCACAATTACTCACAACCATGACTCACATATTATTATCTCCATATCGCAAAACTATTGCAAGGAATCAAACTTATCATATCCAATGATCTACATGAGAGTTTTTATTATATCCTTCTTGGATATTCATTATATTAGGACCAATTTCAAAACTTGTGCAAATTGTCATCACTATTAACAACTCTCAAAATAATATAAGTGAAGCATGAGAGTGTTCGACAAACTACTCCAAAAAGATATAAGTGAAGATCAAATGAGTAGTTAAGTAAATAGGTAACTATTTGAGGACTCTCTCTTATTTAAAAACTTTCAGATCTAAGTATTTTATTAAAACAGCAAGCAAAACAAACTAAAATGACATTCTAAGAAAAGCACACATCATGTGAAGAAGCAAAAACTTAGGCTCAACGGATACTAACCAATAATTGTTGATGAAGAAAGGTGGGATGCCTACCGGGGCATCCCCAAGCTTAGATGCTTGAGACTTCTTGGAATATTAACTTGGGATGCCTTGGGCATCCCCAAGCTTGAGCTCTTGTGTCTTCTTCATTCTTCTCATAACACGATTTCCCTAATTCTTAAAAACTTCATCCACACAAAACTCAACAAGAACTCGTAAGATACGTTAGTATAAATCAATGCAACACCTTATCATTCTCTACTGTAGCAAATAAAATTATTATTTAACATTGCATACTAAATTCCTCTGCATATTTAATACTCCTATCCTCAAATAGAATCATTAAACAAGCAAACATATGCAAACAATGCAAACATAACAGCAATCTGTCTAAACAGGACAGTATGTAAATAGTGCAATATTCATCATACTTACCTAACTCCAAAAATTCTAAAAATATACCACAAAGTAGAAAATTTATTATAGCTTACTATGCAAAAAAATTCAATATTTTATCACATTCTGAATTTTCTGGAGAATTTTTGCAACAGAGATAAACTTTCTGTTTTGAAACAGCAACTCATAGACTTGCAAAATAAGCATGGCAAAGGCTATACTTGACATTTTTATTGAAGTAAAAGATACAAAAAATTATTCAAAATAACATCAAGGAAATCCTAATAAAATAAAATGACTCTCCAAGCAAAACTCATATCATGTGACGAATGAAAATATAGCTCCAAGTGAGGTTACCGATAATGTTGGAGACGAAAGAGGGGATGCCTTCCGGGGCATCCCCAAGCTTAGTTGCTTGGATCTTCCTTGAATATTACCTTGGGGGTGCCTTGGGCATCCCCAAGATTAGGTTCTTGTCACTCCTTATTCCCCTCATATCGATATCTCACACAAAACTTGAAAACTTCAATCACACAAAACTAAACAGAACTTCGTGAGATGGGTTAGTATGATAAAGGCAAATCATTCTATTTGGTACTGTCAATACAAGATTCATAATTGTTCTCACACAATTCCTAGTGTACTCTAAAATTTCCACAATTTATATTAAGCAATATAAGCCATAGAAACCATAAAACAAGCAAACTATACATTGAAAACAGAATCTGACAAAAAACAGAGCAGTACGTAATGCTATGAATTAAGGTCATACTTACGTAACTCCAAAAATTCTGAAAATTTAGAAAAACGTAGGAAATTTGTAGACCCATCAACTGTAAAACATTCAGAATTTTTACATGTTCCAGTAAAATACAGGAATTTCTGCACTGGACGCAAAAGTTTCTGTTTTTGCACAGAATCAAGTCAACTATCATCCACACTATCCCAAAGGCTTTACTTGGCACTTTATTGAAACAAAAGCTATAAAACAAGATCACTACAGTATCCTAATTATGTGAACACACAAAAACAGTAAGGGTAAATGTTGGGGGTTCTCCCAACAAGCGCTTTTCTTTAATGCCTTTTTAGCTAGGCATGATGATTTTAATGATGCTCACATAAAAGATAAGAATTGAAACACAAAAGAGAGCATCATGAAGAATATGACTAGCACATTTAAGTCTAACCCACTTCCTATGCATAGGGATTTTGTGAGCAAACAACTTATGGGAACAAGAATCAACTAGCATAGGAAGGCAAAACAAGTGCAACTTCAAAACTTTCAACATAAAGAGAGGAAACTTGATATTATTGCAATATATAAAAGCATATGTTCCCATCTCATAATAATTTTCAGTAGCATCATGAATGAATTCAACAATATAACTATCACATAAAGCATTCTTTTCATGAGCCACATGCATAAAAAATTTATTACTCTCCACATAAGAAAATTTATTCTCATGAATAGTAGTGGGAGCAAACTCAACAAAATAGCTATCAGGTGATTCTTGATTGGCATAATCATATTGAGCATTAAAATCATGATGACAAGTTTTATGGATATCATTACTCTTTATAGCATACATGTCATCACCATAATCATCATAAATAGGAGGCATGCTTTCATCATAGTAAATATTCTCATCAAAACTTGGGGGACTAAAAATATCATCTTCATAAAACATAGCATCCCCAAGATTATGGCTTTGCATATCATTAGCGTCATGGATATTCACGGAATTCATACTAACAACATTGCAATCATGCTCATCATTTATGCCAAACATTTTATTGAATTCTTCTTCTATCAATTGAGAACAATTTTCCTTTCCATCATTTTCACGAAAGACATTATAAAGATGAACAATATGATGCAACCTCAATTCCATTTTTTTGTAGTTTTCTTTTATAAACCAAACTAGTGATAAAACAAGAAACTAAAAGATTCAATTGCAAGATCTAAAGATATACCTTCATGCACTCACCTCCCCGGCAACGGCGCCAGAAAAGAGCTTGATGTCTACTACACAACTTGTTCTTGTAGACTCGTGTTGGGCCTCCAAGCGCAGAGTTTTGTAGGACAGTAGCAAATTTCCCTCAAGTGGACGACCTAAGGTTTATCAATCCGTGGGAGGCGTAGGATGAAGATGGTCTCTCTCAAACAACCCTGCAACCAAATAATAAAAAGTCTCTTGTGTCTGATACGTCTCCATCGTATCTACTTTTCCAAACTCTTTTGCCCTTGTTTTGGACTCTAATTTGCATGATTTGAATGGAACTAAGCCGGACTGATGATGTTTTCAGCAGAATTGCCATGGTGTTATTTTTGTGCAGAAATAAAAGTTCTCGGAATGACCTGAAACTTCACGGAGATCAGTTTTGGAATAAATAAAAAATATTGGCGAAAGAATAAACTGAAGGGGGCCCACACCCTGTCCACAAGGGTGGGGGGCGCGCCCACCCCCCCAGGGCGCGCCATCTATCCTTGTGGGCCCCTTGGACCTCCACCGACCTCAACTCCAACTCCATATATTCACGTTCGGGGAGAAAAAATTAAGAGAGAAGGATTTATCGCATTTCACGATACGGAGCCGCTGCCACCTCTTGTTCTTCCTCGGGAGACCAGATCTGGAATCCGTTTGGGGCTCCAGAGAGGGGAAATCGTCGCCGTCGTCATCATCAACCATCCTCCATCACCAATTTCATGATGCTCACCGCCGTGCGTGAGTAATCCCATCGTAGGCTTGCTGGACGGTGATGGGTTGGATGATATTTATCATGTAATCGAGTTAGTTTTGTTAGGGTTTGATCCCTAGTATCCACTATGTTCTAAGGTTGATGTTGCTATGACTTTGCTATGCTTAATGCTTGTCACTAGGGCCCGAGTGCCATGATTTCAGATCTGAACCTATTATGTTTTCATGAATATATATGTGTTCTTGATCATATCTTGCAAGTTATAGTCACCTACTACGTGTTATGATCCGGCAACCCCGGAGTGACAATAGTCGGGACACTTCCCGGTGATGACCGTAGTTTGAGGAGTTCATGTATTCACTAAGTGCTAATGCTTTGGTCCAGTTCTCTATTAAAAGGAGGCCTTAATATCCCTTAGTTTTCATTAGGACCCCGCTGCCACGGGAGGGTAGGACAAAAGATGTCATGCAAGTTATTTTCCATAAGTATGTATGACTATATTCGGAATGCATGCCTACATTATATTGATGAATTGGAGCTAGTTCTTTGTCACCCTATGTTATAACTGTTGCATGATGAATGCCATCCGACATAATTATCCATCATTGATCCATTGCCTACGAGCTTTTCACATATTGATCTTTGCTAAGTTACTTTTCCGTTGCCACTATTACAATTGCTACAAAATTGCTACTGTTACTTTTGCCACCGTTACCGTCACTTCCATACTACTTTGCTACTAAATACTTTGCTGCAGATATTAAGTCTTTTAGGTGTGGTTGAATTGACAACTCAGCTGCTAATACTTGAGAATATTCTTTGGCTCCCCTTGTGTCGAATCAATAAATTTGGGTTGAATACTCTACCCTCGAAAACTGTTGCGATCCCCTATACTTGTGGGTTATCAAGACCTTTTTCTGGCGCCGTTGTCGGGGAGCATAGCTCTATTCTCTGAGTCACTTGGGATTTATATCTGTTGATCACTATGAGGAATTTGAAAGATACTAGAACCAAGATGTTTCCCTCTACTACGAGGGGAGGTAAGGAACTGCCATCTAGCTCTGCACTTGATTCACCTTCTGTTTTGAGTAAGCTTGCGACACCTACACCTGCTAGTAATTACGATATGTCGCAAGTAATTGATGATGCCACTTCTGCTATGCATGATGCTAATGATGATACTACTGCTTTGCTTGATAATACTGTGCCACTAGGTGAATTTCTTGATGAACAACTTGCTAGGGTTAGAGAAAATGAAATTGCTGAAACTGATGATATTATTGAAACTGAAGATTATGATTCTCCCCCTAGATATGAATTGCTTGTTGTACCTGAGGGTTATATTATGGATGAAGAAACTGCTAGAGACTTTCTTGCTTGCAATGATAGAGAAGATCTTAAGAAATTGCTAGTTAAGCTGAAAGAAAAATCCTTGAATGCTAGAATGAAATATGATCCCAATTTTGCTACTTCACCTATCTTTGTTACTGATAAGGATTATGAATTCTCTGTCGATCCTGAGTTAATTACTTTGGTTGAATCTGATCCTTTCTATGGTTATGAATCTGAAACAGTTGTGGCACATCTTACTAAACTGAATGATATAGCCACCCTATTTTCTCATGAGGAAAAAATTCGCTATTACTATATTCTTAAATTGTTTCCTTTCTCATTACAGGGTGATGCTAAGTTATGGTTTAATTCTCTTGCTCCTGGTTGTGTGCGTAGTCCCCAGGATATGATTTATTACTTCTCTCAAAAAAAAAATCCTGCTCATAAGAAACAAGCTGCCTTACAAGAAATATTTAACTTTGTGCAATCTGAAGAAGAGAGTCTCCCACAAGCTTGGGGGAGGCTTCTCCAATTACTTAATGCTTTGCCTGATCATCCTCTCAAGAAAAAATGAAATACTTGATATCTTTTATAATGGACTAATCGATGCTTCTAGGGACCACCTAGATAGTTGTGCTGGTTGTATTTTCAGGGAACGAACTGTTGAGCAAGCTGAATTGCTTTTGAATAATATATTGAGTAATGATAATGATTGGACACTTCCTGAACCAACTCCTAAGCCAACTCCGAAGAAAAGAGGTATTCTATTTCTCAGTCCTGAAGATATGCAAGCGGCAAAGAAATCTATGAGAGAAAAAGGTATTAAAGCTGAAGATGTTAAGAATTTACCGCCTATTGAAGAAATACATGGTCTTGATAACCCGACACAGGTAGTAGAGGTAAATTCTCTTTATAGATTTGATGAAGGTGATATTCCTCATAATAAGTCTGCTAGTCAATGCTTGGATGAGTTTGATAATTTTATTGTTAAACAAGAAAATTTCAATGCTTATGTTAGTAGACAATTGAAACGTAATGCTTACATGCTTGACCACTTGGGTAATTATATGAGTAGAACTGTTAATGATCTTAAGCTTATTAGTAAACATGCTTCCATGGTTACAACTCAAGTAGAACAAGTACTTAAGGCATAGGATGATTTGCTTAATGAGTTGAATAATAAGAACAATGATAATGCTGTTAGGGTTATGACTAGAGGTGGTAAAATGACTCAGGAACCCTTGTATCCTGAGGGCCATCCTAAGAGAGTTGAGCAAGATTCTCAGAGAATTAATACTGATGCATCTAGTCCTAGTAATAAAAAGAAAAAGAAAACTAATAGGACTTTGCATACTTCTAGTGAACCTGTCATATACACACTTGAGAATCCAAATGATATTTCTATTTCTGATGCTGAGACACAATCTAGTGATGAACATGAACCTAGTGATAATGTTAATAATGATGTTCATGTTGATGCTCAACCTAGTAATGATAATGATGTAGAGATTGAACCTGTTGTTGATCTTGATAACCCACAATCAAAGAATCAACGTTATGATAAGAGATACTTCATTGCTAGAAAACATGGTAGAGAAAGAGAACCATGGGTTCAGAAACCCATGCCCTTTCCTCCTAAGCCATCCAAGAAAAAGGATGATGAGGATTTTGAGCGCTTTGCTGAAATGATTAGACCTATCTTTTTGCGTATGCGTTTAACTGATATGCTTAAAATGCCTCCTTATGCTAAGTATATGAAAGATATTGTTACAAATAAAAGAAAGATACCGGAAGCTGAAATTTCCACCATGCTTGCTAATTGCACTTTTAAGGGTGGAATACCAAAGAAACTTGGGGATCTAGGAGTACCAACTATACCATGCTCCATTAAAAGAAACTATGTTAAAACTGCTTTATGTGATCTTGGAGCCGGTGTTAGTGTTATGCCTTTCTCTTTATATCGTAGACTTGAATTGAATAAGTTGACACCTACTGAAATCTCTTTGCAAATGGCTGATAAATCAACTACTATACCCATCGGTATTTGTGAGGATGTGCCTGTTGTGGTTGCAAACGTTACTATCTTAATGGACTTTGTTATTCTTGATATTCCCGAGGACGACAGTATGTCGATCATCCTTGGTAGACCCTTTTTGAATACTGCAGGGGCTGTTATTGATTGCAATAAAGGCAATGTCACTTTTCATGTTAATGGTAATGAGCATACGGTACACTTTCCGAAGAAACAACCTCAAGTTCATAGTATCAATTCTATTGGAAAAAATCCAACTATTACTATCGGAGGTTTTGCATTCCCTCTCCCTACTGTCAAAAAGAAATATGATATTCTGATTGTTGGGGACATGCATATCCCTGTTGAGGTAACTTAGTGTTATTCAAAAATTCTCCGGTTCCATGTTATTCGAAAGAAGTTTGTTAATGAGACTTGATCAACCTTGTTAACGGATTCCTTTTGATGAGCATGAGATGGATGAATTTAGAAGGCACAACTTTCTGTACCTACTTTTTACTTTCTGTTATTTAGAATGAATAAAGCAAAATTAGTATTTTATGTCTATTTTCTGAATTATCCGTGAAATTAAAAATGACCCAAAAATAAAAGTTCTCCAAATGCCCTGAAAATTTAGTATGATTTTTTATAGAATATTTGAGAATTTCTGGCACTGAGAACACACCAGGGGGACCCACCACCTGTCCACAAGGACGGAGGGCGCGCCCCCCAGTCTTGTGGGTCCCACGTGGCCCCCCTTCACTTATTCCAGCACCCATCCACTTCGTCTTCCTCCAGAAAAAATCATCCTACTGCTCAAACCCGTGTTCTAGCTCATCTTGCTGCCATTTTCGATCTCCTTGTGTAAAGCTCCATTTGCAAAACTGTTTTGGGGCATTGTTCTTCGGTATGTGACTCCTCCAATGGTCCAATTAGCTTTTGTTCTAGTGCTTTATATATTGCAAATTTTTGCTGCTGTAGTGACCCTGTTCTTGAGCTTGCATGTCAAATTTATATGGTCCAAAGTAGTTTTGATGCATGATATAGCCTCTAGGCACTTGTAGGAGTAATTGCTATCAGTTTTGTTGAGTTTGGTTCACTTTTATTTTGAGTCACTAAAAATTTCAGAAAAATTTCAGAGGAAGAAAAATGTCTACGAGAATGTACCAAGGTGGTTCCTCGAGGAAGCAAGCACCGAGGCTCGCGATACGTGAGCCGGACCTTGAACCACCAAGGGAAGCTCAAGTGCGGCCTTGTGAATGGCCGTCGGATGAATTCATGGTTCATGAAGGTTTCAAGGATGAGTTTTATGCGTACGTACGGAATGCTAATCTTGAGGACTTCGTGTCAGACAAGTGTCGACAATACTATTACCTCACCGATTCCTTTGTGCGGAGGTTTGAATTTTCATCTGAGCGCAATACTCATACTGTCTTGTTTGACCTCTCTGATAAATCTTATACCATGGACTTAGAAGATTTTAGTGATGCATGCAAACTTCCACAGTGGGGTCTTCTTAGTGAGCCTCACAAATCTGAATACAATGATTTCCTTGCTAGCATCACTGTGGGAGAAACTAGAAATATCACACAAGCTACCATAGGGAGCATTCACTTTCCTGCCATACATTATTTTGCTCTCTTTATAGGTAGATGCATTAATGGTAAGCATGAGCATTGCCACCTTTGCGTTCCAGATCTTAGTGTCCTCAAGTGTGCGGTGTTAGGTGATAAGCGTTATAACTTGCGGGCTATTATTGCGAGGAGGTTACATCATAGCTAAAGAGGGAGATTTATTTGGTGGGATTTATGCAACTCGTTTAGCTAATTATCTTGGAGTACCCATAAGGGAGAATGACATGGAGTTGCCACCTGCTTTTCTTGATTATAATGCTTTGGTGCGTTATCAGTTTCTTGAGAGGAACGAATAGTCCCTCCAGTACTGGCTAATCTTTGATAGACGGCGTGCCGTCCATATTACCCTTCCTGCTCCTGCCTTCTTTAACTTTCAGGTAAATGGGAGATATTTTATAACTAGAGAGGAGGCAAACGAGTATGAGAGAACAGCGGAGGCTGCTCGCCTCCAGGAGGCAGCTCGCCAAGCAGCAGCTGCCGCAGCACAATACGACCCCAACTACGATTTCGGATGTCATCCGGGCCAGTGGTGGCCTTAGACCAACTTAGGCCAAAAGCCTAAGCTTGGGGGAGTACATGTTTCTCACCGACATTACATTCATGTTCACACACTCATTCCAGTTGTCGGTGTTCATACTTTTTAATTGTATTATCCATGTTAGTCTATTTCTTTTTCCCGCTTTCTTCTTGAGTGTTTGAAAACCTTTGAGAAAAAAAAATAGTTGTAGCTTAGTTTACTTTCCATGCTTAGTTGTAGTATTAAAGAAAACCCAAAAAGATTTCTCGTCCTTCTTTTACTTGTTGGGAGCTTTCCTGTGTAGATAGTTTTTCTCGTTCTTGTTTTACTTTCTTCAGAAAAACAAAAACTCCAAAAACATTTCAGTATGTTTCTTTGAAATTCTTTTCTTTTCTTTGGGGGTCGAAGAGCGAAGACCACGATGAAAATATTGAGTGGCTCTCATATGCATTATTGTTAATCTAACGAAGAGCCCATATTACCTTGTCTTCTCCTTTGAATAAATGTTTGTAGATTCCAGCTTAGTCCAATGCACGTGCACTATTATTATTATTCACATCGTTCGGTTGTGCAAGTGAAAGGCAATAATGATGATATATAATGAAATGATTGAGATGAGGAAAAGCTGGTATGAACTCGACCTATCTTGTTTTTGTAAATATGATTAGTTCATCGTTCTTGATTCAGCCTATTATGAATGAAACATGTTTGCAATGACAATTAGACATTATAGTTAATCATTCCATGCTTAATTAGCTAGGAGTTTATAATGGTTTACCTTGCGTGCCAACATGCTTTTAAAATGGTTGTGATGTAGTATGATAGGATGGTATCCTCCTATGAATGATTCGAGTGGCTTGACTTGGCACATGTTCACGCATGTCGTTGAAACAAAATCAACATAGCCTCCACAATATTTATGTTCATGGTGATTTATATCCTACTCATGCTTGCATTCAATGTTGGTTAATCACAATGCATGTTTATGACTGTTGTCGCTCTCTAGTTGGTCGCTTCCCAGTCTTTTTCTAGCCTTCACTTGTACTAAGCGGGAATACTGCTTGTGCATCCACTTCCATAAACCCAAAGTTATTCCATATGAGTCCACCATACCTTCCTATATGCGGTATTTACCTGCCGTTCCAAGTAAATTTGCATGTGCCAAACTCTAAACCTTCAAATGATAATCTGTTTTTTTATGCCCGAATCGCTCATGTAGCGACTGGGGGCTGTCAGTATCTTCCATGCTAGGTGGGTTATTCTCACGATGAGTGGACTCCGCTCATCATTCAGGAGAAAATGGCTGGTAATCGGGATGCCCAGTCCCATGCTCAAATCAAATCAAAATAAATTAAAACAAAACTCCCCCAGGATTGTTGCTTGTATGGACGGTACCCGTTGTTTCGGACCAGCCGTGGAGTGTGTTTGTTGGTTGAGGGGGAGTAAAAAACTTTACCATTCTGTTTGGGAACCGCCTATAATGTATGTAGCATGGAAGATATTGAGATCTCTTGGCTGTTATGTTGACAATGAAAGCATACCGCTCAAAATTATATTCATCTCTGTTTTAAAAACTCGAGCTCTGGCACCTCTGCAAATCCCTGCTTCCCTCTGTGAAGGGCCTATCTATTTACTTTTATGTTGAGTCATCATCCTCTTATAAAAAGCACCAGTTAGAGAGCACCACTGTCATTTGTATGCTTTGCTATTAATTGATATTGAGTATGACTGTGACTGGATCTCTTTTACCATGAATTACAATGTCTAGTCAGTCCTTGATCTTCAGGGGTGCTCTGCATTTATGTTTTGCGGTCTCAGAAAGGGCTAGCGAGATACCATCTTGTTATATCATATCATTATTGTTTTGAAAAAGTGTTGTCATCCGAGATTTATTATTATTGCTCGCTAGTTGATTATGTCATTGATATGAGTAAATGTGAGACCTAAATGTTATTGTGAATATGGTTAGTTCATAATCTTTGCTGAAAACTTGAATGCTGGCTTTACATATTTGCAACAACAAGATCAAACAGAGTTTGTAAAAGTTTTTCTTTATCACTTTCAGTTTGTCAACTGAATTGCTTGAGGACAAGCAATGGGTTAAGCTTGGGGGAGTTGATACATCTCCATCGAATCTACTTTTCCAAACTCTTTTGCCCTTTTTTTGTACTCTAATTTGCATGATTTGAATGGAACTAACCCGGACTGACGCTGTTTTCAGCAGAATTGCCATGGTGTTATTTTTTTGCAGAAATAAAAGTTCTCGGAATGACCTGAAACTTCACGGAGATCAGTTTTGGAATAAATAAAAAATATTGGCGAAAGAATCAACTGAAGAGGGCCCACACCCTGTCCACAAGGGTGGGGGGCGCGCCCACCCCCCCAGGGCGCACCATCTGTCCTTGTGGGCCCTCTGGACCTCCACCGACCTCAACTCCAACTCCATATATTCATGTTCGGGGAGAAAAAAATAAGAGAGAAGGATTCATCGCGTTTTACGATACGGAGCCGCCGCCACCTCCTGTTCTTCCTCAGGAGACCTGATCTGGAGTCCGTTTGGGGCTCCAGAGAGGGGAAATCGTCGCCGTCATCATCATCAACCATCCTCCATCACCAATTTCATGATGGTCACCGCCGTGCGTGAGTAATCCCATTGTAGGCTTGCTGGACGGTGATGGGTTGGATGAGATTTATCATGTAATCAAGTTAGTTTTGTTAGGGTTTGATCCCTAGTATCCACTATGTTCTAAGATTGATGTTGCTATGACTTTGCTATGCTTAATGCTTGTCACTAGGGCCCGAGTGCCATGATTTCAGATCTGAACCTATTATGTTTTCATGAATATATATGTGTTCTTGATCCTATCTTGCAAGATATAGTCACCTACTATGTGTTATGATCCGGCAACCCCGGAGTGAGAATAGTCGGGACACTTCCCAGTGATGACCGTAGTTTGTGGAGTTCATGTATTCACTAAGTGCTAATGCTTTGGTCCGGTTCTCTATTAAAAGGAGGCCTTAATATCCCTTAGTTTCCATTAGGACCCCGCTGCCACGGGAGGGTAGGACAAAAGATGTCATGCAAGTTCTTTTCCATAAGCACGTATGACTATATTCGGAATACATGCCTACATTATATTGATGAATTGGAGCTAGTTCTGTGTCACCCTATGTTATAACTGTTGCATGATGAATGCCATCCGACATAATTATCCATCATTGATCCATTGCCTACGAGCTTTTCACATATTGATCTTTGCTAAGTTACTTTTCCGTTGCCACTGTTACGATTGCTACAAAATTGCTACTGTTACTTTTGCTGCCGTTACCGTCACTTCCATACTACTTTGCTACTAAATACTTTGATGTAGATATTAAGTCTTTCAGGTGTGGTTGAATTGACAACTCAGCTGCTAATACTTGAGAATATTCTTTGGCTCCCCTTGTGTCGAATCAATAAATTTGGGTTGAATACTCTACCCTCGAAAACTGTTGCGATCCCCTATACTTGTGGGTTATCAGTGTCCTCAACACACCCAATAAAATGGCAAATTGTATAGGTGCACTAGTTCGGTGAAGAGATGGTGATAAAAGTGTAATATGGATGGTAGAAATATATTTTTGTAATCTGAAAATAAAAAAAACAGCAAGGTAGCAATTGGTAAAACGGAGCACAAACAGTATTACAATGCTTGAAAATGAGGCCTAGGGTCCGTACTTTCGCTAGTGCAATCTCTCAACAATGCTAATATAATTTGATCATATAACCTTCCCTCAACGTGCGATGAAGAATCACTCCAAAGTTCCTATCTAGCGGAGAACATAAGAGGAAATTGTTTGTAGGGTACGAAACCACCTTAAAGTTATTCTTTCCATTCGATCTATTCAAGAGTTCGTACTAAAATAACGCAAAGTTATTCTTTCCGTTCGATCTATCCAAGAGTTCGTACTAAAATAACACCATATGATACGCATCAACCAACTCTAATGTCACCTAGATACTCCAATGTCACCACAAGTATCCATGAGTTAATTATACGATACGCATCAAACAATTTCAGATTAATAATACTCAATCCAACACAAAGAACCTCAAAGAGTGCCCCAAGATTTCTACCGGAGAAACAAAGACAAGAACGTGCATCAACCCCTATGCATAGATTACCCCAATGTCACCTCGGGAATTCGCGAGTTTAGTGCCGAAACATATATCAAGTGAATCAATATGATACCCCATTGTCACCACGGGTATTCATAGCAAGACATACATAAAGTATTCTCAAATCCATAAAAGTATTCAATCCAATAAGAACGAAATCTCAAAGGGAAAACTCAATTCACAACAAGATAGAGAGGGGAAAACACCATATGATCCGACTATATTAACAAAGCCCGCGATATATCAAGATCGTGACATCTCAAGAACACGAGAGAGAGAGATTAAGCACATAGCTACTGGTACAAACCCTCAGCCCCGAGGGTGGACTACTCCCTCCTCATCATGGTGGCTGCCGGGATGATGAAGATGGCCACCGGTGATGATTTCCCCCTCCGGCATGGTGCCGAAACGGGGTCTAGATTGATCTTTCGTGGCTATAGAGGCTTGCGGCGGCGAAACTTATGATCTAGGGTTACCCCCAGGGTTTTTGGAATATTTGGGAATTTATAGGGCGAAGAGGCGGTGCGGGAGGCCACCGAGGTGGGCACAACCCACCTGGGCGCGCCTGGGCCCCGAGGCGCGCCCTGGTGGGTTGTGCTCTCCTCGGAGCTCCCATCTGGTATTTCTTTGGCTCACCAGGTGTCTTCTGGTCCAGAAAAAATCTCCAAAAAGTTTCGCCGCATTTGGGCTCCGTTTGGTATTGATTTTCTGCGATGTAAAAAACAAGCAAAAAACAGCAACTGGCACTGGGCACTATGTCAATAGGTTAGTCCCAAAAAATGATATAAAGTTGCTATAAAATGATTGTAAAACATCCAAGAATGATAATATAACGGCATGAATACTTCATAAATTATTGATACGTTGGAGACGTATCAGCAGGGCAGGGGCGCGGGGGAAGGGGGGCTCACTAGGGGCGGCGTCGGGGCAGGGCAGGGGCGTGGGGAGCGGCGCCAGCATCGGGGCAGGGCACGCGTCGGGGCTGAGGGCGTCAAGGGCGTCGGCGAGGGCGTCGAGGGCATCGGCGAGGTGGAGCAGCCTGACGGCGAGGGCGTCGATGGCTAGCTCGGGCAGCCTGGCGGCGTCGATGTGCTCGGCGTCGTCGGGGGCAACTACAAATGAACTCTGAAAAATTCCCAAGTCCCTGCTTATATACCCGACCCTTTCGTCCCGGTTGGTGGCTCCAACCGGGACCAATGGCCCCCTTTTGTCCCGGCTGGAGCCACCGACCGGGACTAAAGGTCAATTTCAGCAGCCCAAAGGGCGGGAAGCAGAGACCTTTGGTCCCGGTTGGTGGCTCGAACCGGGACAAAAGGGTGGCATTGATCCCGGTTGGTGGCTCAAACCGGGACCAAAGGCAACCTTTCGTCCCGGTTCGAGCCACCAACCGGGACCAATAGCCTGGCACAGCGGTGTGGTGGGAGTTTAGTCCCACCTAGCTAGTTGAGAGAGGGCAGCACTGGTTTATAAGGCGCGCTGCGACTGAGCTTTCGAGCTCCTCTCTAATGCAGGCAGTACTTGCCTAACCTTTGTCACTGCCATGTTGGGCCTGTTAGGCCCGCAGGCCTGCATCCTGGCCCATGTACAGATGGGTTTCTAGTCGTATGCAGGCCGTGGTGGCCCAGTAGGCGGCATTTTTTTATTTTTTATGTCATTTTAGTTTGCTATTAAAGTTTTTAACATAAAATATTTTATGAAAACTCTTTTTGCTATTAAAGTTTTTAACAAAAAATATTTTAATAATTTTAGTTGCATAAATTTTATATAATTTTAAGTTAATATTATTTTGATAATAACTAGAGGTTTGTAAAAGCTTTTTAGTTGATTCTTTTTGCTATTGAAGAATATTATAGTTTTGTTTTAGTTGATCATAACAAAATATTTTAATTGATTCTTTTTAGTTCATTCTTTCTGCTATTAGAGTTTTATAAAAGCTTTTTAGTTTATTCTTTTTGCTATTAGAGTTTTATAAAAGCTTTTTAGTTCATTCTTTTGAAAAGCACTACAAATGAACTCTGAAAAGGTTGAAAGTTGGCATGGTATCATCGTTTCACCCACATAGCATGTGCTAAAAAGTTGAGAGGGTTACGGCAAAAACTGGATGCACTTCGTGTACAAAATGGACAGTCTCTTTCGAAGTATCAGGGTTTCTGACGAAAACTCATCTGTTACAAAGGGATTTCATGTTTTTGAACTTATTTCAACTCCAGACTTTTTGTGCGTTCAACATGCACCATTCAAAGCCACATCGTCAATTTTCAACCCTTTCTGACTTCATTTGGTATTTTTCATGCATTTACTGATTTTTTTAGCTAAATGACCCTGAAATTGAAAAGCACTACAAATGAACTCTGAAAAGGTTGAAAGTTGGCATGGTATCATCATTTCACCCACATAGCATGTGCTAAAAAGTTGAGAGGGTTACGGCAAAAACTGGAAGCACTTCGTGAACAAAATGGACAATCTCTTTCGAAGTATCAGGGTTTCGGACGAAAACTCATCTGTTACAAAGGGATTTCATTTTTTTTGAACTTATTTCAACTCCAGACTTTTTGTGCATTCAACATGCACCATTCAAAGTCACATCATCAATTTTCAACCCTTTCTGACTTCATTTGGTATTTTTCATGCATTTACTGATTTTTTTTGCTAAATGACTCTGAAATTGAAAAGCACTACAAATGAACTCTGAAAAGGTTGAAAGTTGGCATGGTATCATCATTTCACCCACATAGCATGTGCTAAAAAGTTGAGAGGGTTACGGCAAAAGCTGGATGCACTTCGTGTACAAAATGGACAATCTCTTTCGAAGTAACATGGTTTCAGACGAAAACTCATCTGTTACAAAAGACATTTTATTTTTTCTTCGAGTAATCAGAGCCATCATTAGAGCCATCATCGTATCCTCCTTCACTTTTTCTTTGCGTGTGTCCCTTGCTTATTGCGCCGTAACCATGGATAATCTTCATCGTTTAATAGGGTGCTTGGGTTAGCCTTCACTTTGAAGGGAGGAATTTCATGAAACTTTTCATAATCTTCAGACATGTCTGTCTTGCCCTCCACTCCCACGATGTCTCTTTTCCCTGAAAGAACTATGTGGCGCATTGGCTCATCGTATGAAGTATTCGCTTCCTTATCTTTTCTTTTTCTCGGTTTGGTAGACATGTCCTTGATACGTGTCCAACGTATCTATAATTTTTGATTGTTCCATGCTGTTATATTATCATTTTTGGATGTTTTACAATCATTTTATATCAACTTTATATCATTTTTTGGGTCTAACCTATTGACATAGTGCCCAGTGCCAGTTGTTGTTTTCTGCTTGTTTTTTACATCGCAGGAAATCAATACCAAACGGAGTCCAAACGCATCGAAACTTTTTGGAGATTTTTTTTGGACCAGAAGACATCCAGTGGGCCAAAGAAGTACCGAAGAGGGGGCTCAAGGTGAGCACAAGACACCAGGGCGTGCCTGGGCCCCCAGGCGCGCTCTGGTGGGTTGTGCCCATCTCGGAGACCTCCCGCACCGCCTCTTTGCTCTATAAATACCCCAATATTCCAGAAACCCTAGGGGAGTCAACGAAAATCAATTCCAGACGCCGCAAGTTCCAGAAACCACAGATCCAATCTAGACACCATCACGGAGGGGTTCATCATCCTCATTGGTGCCTCTCCGATGATGCGTGAGTAGTTCATTATAGACCTACGGGTCCGTAGTTAGTAGCTAGATGGCTTTCTCTCTCTCGTTTGATTCTCAATACAATGGTCTCTTGGAGATCTATTTGATGTAACTCTTTTTGCGGTGTGTTTGTTGGGATCCGATGAACTTTGAGTTTATGATCAGATCTATGTTTTTATCAATGAAAGTTATTTGAGTCTTCTTTGATCTCTTATATGCATGATTGCTTATAGCCTCCTATTTCTTCTCCGACATTTGGGTTTTGTTTGGCCAACTTGATCTATTTATCTTGCAATGGGAAGAGGTGCTTTGTGATGGGTTCGATCTTACGGTGCTTGATCCCAGTGACAGAAGGGGAAATGACACGTATGTATCGTTGCTATTAAGGATAACAAGATGGGGTCTATTTCTACATAAATAGATCTTGTATACATCATGTCATCGTTCTTATTGCATTACTCCGTTTTTCCATGAACTTAATACACTAGATGCATGCTGGATAGCGATCGATGTGTGGAGTAATAGTAGTAGATGCAGGCAGGAGTCGGTCTAGTAATCTTGGACGTGATGCCTATATAATGATCATTGCCTGGATATCATCATGATTATTTGAAGTTCTATCAATTGCCCAACAGTAATTTGTTTACCCACCGTTTGCTATTTTTCTCGAGAGAAGCCACTAGTGAAACCTACGGCCCCCGGGTCCCTTCTTTAATATATTTGCCTTCGCGATCTATTTTTATTTGCTTTTATTTTCAGATCTATTAATCCAAAAAATACAAAAATACCTTGCTGCAATTTTTACTTATTTATTTTATCTCGCGTTCCCGCGAGATCTATTTATCCAATCTACTACAATTTTACCTATCCTTTTACCCGTGAGGGATTGACAACCCCTCTCTTACGTCGGGTTGCAAGTATTTGTTCTTTGTGTGCAGGAGCTGTTTACGTGGTGTTGCGTGGTTCTTCTACTGGTTCGATAACCTTGGTCTCATCACTGAGGGAAATACCTACCGTTGTTGTGCTGCATCATCCCTTCCTCTTTGGGGAAATACCGACGTAGTTCAAGCAAACATCAAAAGGAATTTCTGGCGCCGTTGCCGGGGTGACATCATCAACATCTACCAGGTTCCTAATCACAAATCTCGTCTCTTTGCAATTTACATTATTTGCCATTTGCCTCTCATTTTCCTCCCCCCCACTTCACAAAAATTTGTCGTTTTATTCACCCTCTTTTTCGTTCGCCGTTTTCTCGTCAGATCTGTTTTTGAGTGCAATCTTGTTGCGTAGTCACAATGACTCAAGACAACACCAAGTTGTGTGATTTCTCAAATACCAACAACAATGATTTTATTAGCACTCCGATTGCTCCTCCCGCCACTAGCGCCGAGTATTGTGATATTAATGCCGCTTTGTTGAATCTTGTTATGAAAGATCAATTTTCCGGTACTCCTAATGAGGATGCCACGTCCCATCTTAACACATTCGTGGATTTTTGCGATATGCAAAAGAAAAAGATGTGGACAATGATATTGTGAAGTTGAAATTATTTCCGTTTTCTTTGCGAGATCGCGCAAAAATTTGGTTTTCTTCTTTGCCTCGAAATAGTATTGATTCTTGGAATAAGTGCAAAGATGCTTTTATCACTAAGTATTTTCCGCCCGCAAAAATTATTTCCCTTAGAACCCAGATTATGAATTTCAAGCAACTTGAGCATGAGCATGTTGCACAATCTTGGGAAAGGATGAAAATGATGCTAAGGAAATGCCCAACTCATGGGTTAATCTTTGGATGATCATACAAAATTTTAATGCGGGATTGAATTTTGTTTCTCGTAATCTTTTAGATTCCACCGCGGGGGGTACTTTTATGGAAATTACTTTGGGTGAAGCTACTAAATTGCTTGATAATATTATGGCAAATTATTCACAATGACATACCGAAAGAGCTCCTACTAGTAAAAAAGTTAATTCGGTTGAAGAAATTTCTTCTTTGAGTGAAAAAGTTGATGCTCTTATGAAATTGGTTGCTAATAAAAATGCTCCTATTGATTTTAATGATATGCCTTTGTCTACTTTGATTGAGCAAAATAATGATGCCATAGATGTGAACTTTATTTCGTGAAACAATTTCAATAACAATGCTTATAGAGGTAATTATAATCCTAGGCCTTTTCCTAGTAATTCCTCTAATAATTATGGTAACCCTTCTTATAATAATAGAAACACCTCTGATCTTGAGGATAATATTAAAGAATTTATGAATACTCAAAAGGTTTTCAATGCTACAATAGAAGAAAAGCTGAATAAGTTTGATGATATGTCTAGAAGTATTCATAGAATTTCGCATGATGTAGAAAATCTCAAGATGAAAATTTTTGTGCCTAAGGTTGAAGAATCAATTAAAGCTCTTTATGTTTCTATGGATGAAAGTAAGAAAAGAACCGCTATGCTTAGAGCTAGACGAGAATTTTTAGAAAAAGCGTTTTCTAGTGATTGCTTTCATAAAAGGGATGAAGATCTTAAAATGATTGGTGTTTCTTCTGTTGATTCCTTGTTTAGTAAAATTAAGATTGATGAAAAAGGGACTGGAGAAGAGTCAACTTTAGCTAGAAGGCGTCCCAATAATTTGGAGGGTGAAAATCTTGTTGAAAAATTTGATAAAAGTGGGTTTGAAGAGGTCAAGACTTTAACTAGTGATGTGCCCACTCTTTTGGATTACAAAGACTTTAATTATGATAGTTGCTCTTTGGTTGATTGTATTTCTTTGTTGCAATCGATGATAAATTCACCCCATGCTTATGAACAAAATAAAGCTTTTACTAAACATATTGTTGATGCTATGATGAAAGCTCTTGAAGAAAAGTTTGAATTAGAAGTTTCAATTCCTAGAAAATTACATGATGAATGGGAACCTACTATTAAAGTCAAGATTAAAAATTATGAGTGTTTTGCTTTATGTGACTTGGGTGCTAGTGTTTCTACAATTCCGAAATCTTTATGTGATGTGCTTGGTCTTACCGATATTGAAGAATGCTCTTTAAATTTGCACTTGGCGGATTCTACTATTAAAAAGCCTATGGGAAGAATTAATGATGTTCTTATTCTTGCAAATAGGAATTATGTGCCCATAGATTTATTGTTCTTGATATTGACTGCAATCCGTCTTGTCCAATTATACTTGGTAGACCGTTTTTACGTACTATTGGCGTCGTGATTGATATGAAAGAAGGCAATATTAAATTTCAATTTCCACTAAGTAAGGGCATGGAACACTTCCCTAGAACTAGAATTAAGCCACCTTATGAATCAATCATGAGGGCATCTTATGGATCTCGAAACAAAGATGACAATACTTAGATCCTTTGCTTTATGCCTAGCTAGGGGCGTAAAACGATAGCGCTCGTTGGGAGGCAACCCAACTTGTATCTTCTTGCTTTTTGGTTTTCTTGCTGTTTTCAAAAAAATACCCAATTATACCTCTGGTTAGATGTGTTTTTGTGGTATAAATTAGTGTTTGTGCCAAGTAAAGCCTTTGGGATAGCTTTGGTGATAGTTGATTTGATCTTGTTGGAAAACAGAAACTTTTGTGTCCAGTAAAACAATTTTGAAAATTCACATCAGAGACTAAAAATTATGAATTTTTTACACAATATTGATATACAATTTTTTTCTGTTTTCCTAATTTTTCAGAATTTTTGGAATTACATAAGTATGGGAACAATTTGTATCTTTGCAGACTGTTTTGTTTTTGACAGATTCTGTTTTCTTTGCGTTGTGTGCTTGTTTTGATGATTCTATGGTTTTCTTTGAAAAGTTTTTGCCATAGAAAAGTTAGAATACAGTAGATATAATGCAAGAACAAAATTTGAATGGGTTTTCTACAGTACTTAAAGTAAATATTGGTTTTTTTATACTAACGGATCTCATGAAGGTTTTGTTGAGTTTTGTGTGATTGAAGTTTTCAAGTTTTGGGTGAGATCACGATGGATGAAGGAATAAGGATTAGCAAAAGGCTAATCTTGGGGATGCCCGAGGCACCCCAAGGTAATATTCAAGAAGTATCAAGCAACTAAGCTTGGGGATGCCCCCGAGTGGCATCCCCTCTTTCTTCTAACGACCATCGGTATTTTACTTGGAGCTATATTTTTATTCATCACATATTATGAGTTTTGCTTGGAGCGTCTTGTATGATATGAGCCTTTGCTTGTTTTGCTTTTTATTTTAAGTCTTGAATCCTTGCTGGACACACCTTTTTGGGAGAGCCAAAAATTATGCTATGCTTGCTCCTATGCTTCACTTAAATTTTTATGAGCTATGGAATTGCTCTAGTGCTTCACTTATATCTTTTTGAGCACGGTGTGCTTTGTTATTTTTGAAGAAATGCTCTCATGCTTCACTTAGATTTATTTGGGAGTTAGTAAAATTTTAAAGAAATTCTCTCTTGCTTCACTTAGATTAATTTGAGATAAAGAAATATTATGCTCATGTTCTTCACTTATATTTGTTTGAGCTTATTAAAAGCAACATATGAAACTAGTCCCAAAGTGATAGATATCCAAGGAGGATATAATAAAAACTTTCATGAAGATCATTGGACAAAATAAACTTGATTCTTAGTAATAGTTTTGAGATATGATGATAGTGATATGTGAGTCATGTTGATGAGTAAATATGCTTTAGTAAGAATATTGGTGTTAAGGTTTGTGATTCCCTATGCAAGCACGAAAGTCAATAGTTATGCAATGAAATTATATCCTACTTGTGGTGCATTATTCGGTGTTAATTATGCTTAATGCTTGCTTACGAGATTTTTTGTTTCTTGGTTGGACGCTTCTCAATCTTTTTGCTAGCCTTCATTTGCACTATGTATGATCACTACTTGTGCATCCAAAACCCTTTAAACCAGTTTTGCCATATGAGTCCACTATACCTACCTATATGCGGTATTTCCGTGCCGTTCTAAGCAAATTTTTATGTGCCATCTCTAATTTTCAAAATAAATTTCTCTTTTGTGTGCTCGTACCGCTCGCGAGGCGGTGAGGGGTGGCCGATATTTTTCCATGCTAGATGTGTTATTCTCACGATGAGTGTTTATTCACTTGTCATTGCACGAGAGTACGGCAAAGGTATTAGGGATGCCCAGTCCCGAAATGAAAAAATGAATTCACTTTATGTTGTCAAATAATAAATTCTTTGGAAAGTGTTGGTATGGAGGGCACCCGTGGATACGGCTAGCCATGGAAAGTGAAAGAAATGGTGGAAAAAGGAATAAACTTTAATTTCTGTTTGGGAACCGCCTATGATATATCTAGCATGGAAAGTATTGGAAACTCTAAGTCGTTTTCGTTGGTGGGAAAAGTATGACTCTCAAAATGTTTTTATCTCTCAATTTAAGCTTTGAGCTCTGGCACCTCTACAAATCCCTACTTCCCTCCGCGAAGGGCCTTTCTTTTACTTTATGCAATTTTTTTATTTGAGTCTCCATCTTCTCTTATAAAGCACCAACTAAGGGGCACTATGATCATACTTGAGCATTGGGTATAGCTAATATTCGAGTGTGTTTCATGAATGGATCAATGATTGAGCATAATGGGCTAGGGATAACTTGCTTTAGTGTTGATATTTTGAAAGACATGGTTGCTTGTTGATATGCTTGAGTATTAAAGTCCTTATGTCAAAACTAGACTATTTCTTTGAACCATATAAAAGTCCAAATGTCCATGCTACAAAGAAAAGAATATGTGATGAACATGTTAGGCAGCATTCCACATTAAAAATTCTGTTTTTATCATTTACCTACTCGAAGACGAGCAGGAATTAAGCTTGGGGATGCTGATACGTCTCCAATGTATCTATAATTTTTTATTGTTCCATGCTGTTATATTATCATTTTTGGATGTTTTACAATCATTTTATATCAACTTTATATCATATTTTGGGACTACCCTATTGACATAGTGCCAGTTGCTGTTTTCTGATTGTTTTTTACATCGCAGGAAATCAATACCAAACGGAGTCCAAACGCAGCAAAACTTTTTGGAGATTTTTTTTTGGACCAGAAGACATCCAGTGGGCCAAAGAAGTACCGAAGAGGGGGCCCGAGGTGAGCACAAGACACCGGGGCGCGCCTGGGCCCCCAGGCGCGCCCTGGTGGGTTGTGCCCATCTCGGAGACCTCCTGCACCGCCTCTTTGCTCTATAAATACCCCAATATTCCAGAAACCCTAGGGGAGTCAATGAAAATCAATTCCAGCCGCCGCAAGTTCCAGAAACCACAGATCCAATCTAGACACCATCACGGAGGGGTTCATCATCCTCATTGGTGCCTCTCCGATGATGCGTGAGTAGTTCATTGTAGACCTACGGGTCCGTAGTTAGTAGCTAGATGGCTTTCTCTCTCTCGTTTGATTCTCAATACAATGGTCTCTTGGAGATCTATTTGATGTAACTCTTTTTGCGGTGTGTTTGTTGGGATCCGATGAACTTTGAGTTTATAATCAGATCTATGTTTTTATCCATGAAAGCTATTTGAGTCTTTTTTGATCTCTTATATGCATGATTTCTTATAGCCTCGTATTTCTTTTCAGATATTTGGGATTTGTCTGGCCAATTTGATCTATTTATCTTGCAATGGGAAGAGGTGCTTTGTGATGGGTTCGATCTTGCAGTGCTTGATCCCAGTGACAGAAGGGGAAACGACACGTATGTATCGTTGCTATTAAGGATAACAAGATGGGGTCTATTTCTACATAAATAGATCTTATCTACATCATGTCATCGTTCTTATTGCGTTACTCCGTTTTTCCATGAACTTAATACACTAGATGCATGCTGGATAGCGGTCGATGTGTGGAGTAATAGTAGTAGATGCAGGCAGGAGTCGGTCTACTAATCTTGGACATGATGCCTATATAATGATCATTGCCTAGATATCGTCATGATTATTTGAAGTTCTATCAATTGCCCAACAGTAATTTGTTTACCCACCGTTTGCTATTTTTCTCGAGAGAAGCCACTAGTGAAACCTACGGCCCCCGGGTCTCTTCTTTAATATATTTGCCTTTGCGATCTATTTTTATTTGCTTTTATTTTTAGATCTATTAATCCAAAAAATACAAAAATACCTTGCTGCAATTTTTACTTATTTATTTTATCTCGTGCTCCCACGAAATCTATTTGTCCAATCTACTACAATTTTACCTATCCTTTTACCCGTGAGGGATTGACAACCTCTCTCTTACGTCGGGTTGCAAGTATTTGTTCTTTGTGTGCAGGAGCTGTTTACGTGGTGTTGCGTGGTTCTCCTACTGGTTCGATAACCTTGGTCTCATCACCGAGGAAAATACATACCGTTGTTGTGCTGCATCATCCCTTCCTCTTTGGGGAAATACCGACGTAGTTCAAGCAAACATCAGTCCTTCACATAGAAAACCTGCGCCACATCATTGGCTAGGACGAATGGTTCGTCTGTGTACCCAAGATTGTTGAGATCCACTGTTGTCATTCCATACTGCGGGTCTACCTGTACCCCGCCTCCTGACAGATTGACCCATTTGCACCGAAACAAAGGGACCTTAAAATCACGTCCATAGTCAAGTTCCCATTTGTCCACTATGTAACCATAATATGTGTCCTTTCCCCTATTGGTTGCTGCATCAAAGCGGACACCACTGTTTTTGTTGGTGCTCTTTTGATCTTGGGCGATCGTGTAAAATGTATTCCCATTTATCTCGTACCCTTTGTAAGTCAGTATAGTCAAAGATGGTCCCCTGGCCAACGAGTACAGCTCATCTCCAACAATTTTGTCACCCATGAGATGTGTTTGCAACCAACTGCCAAAAGTCCTGATGTGTTCACATGTAATCCAGTCGTCACACTGCTCCGGGTGTTTGGAGCGCAGAATATTCTTGTGTTCATTGACATATGGGGTCACCAAGGTAGAATTCTGTAGAACTATGTAGTGTGCTTGAGCCCAAGAATGCCCATCCCTACATATTATTGAGTCCGCTCCTAGCGTGCCTTTTTCAGTCAGTCTTCCCTCATACCGCGATTGAGGGAGACCAATCGGCTTAAGGTCAGGAATGAAATCAACACAAAACCCAATGACCTCCTCTGTTTGATGCCCCGTGGAGATGCTTCCTTCTGGCCTAGCATGGTTACAGACATATTTCTTTAAGACTCCCATGAACCTCTCAAAGGGGAACATATTGTGTAGAAATACAGGGCCCAGAATGGCAATCTCGTCGAGTAGATGAACTAGGACGTGCATCATGATATTGAAGAAGGATGGTAGGAATACCAGCTCGAAACTGACAAGACATTGCACCAAATCATTCTTTAACCTTGGTAGGATTTCTGGATTGATTACCTTCTGAGAGATTGCATTGAGGAATGCACATAGCTTCACAATGGCTAATCGAACGTTTTCCGGTAGAAGCCCCCTCAATGCAACCGGAAGCAGTTGCGTCATAATCACGTGGCAGTCAGGAGACTTTAGGTTCTGAAACTTTTTCTCTGCCATATTTATTATTCCCTTTATATTGGACGAGAAGATAGACGGGACCTTCATACTGAGCAGGCATTCAAAGAAGATTTCCTTCTCTTCTTTGGTAAGAGCGTAGCTGGCAGGACCTTCATACTGCTTTGGATGCATGCCGTCTTTTTCGTGCACACGTTGCTGGTCCTCCTGTGCCTCCGGTGTATCTTTTGTCTTCCCATACACGCCCAAGAAGCCTAGCAGGTTCACGCAAAGATTCTTCGTCACGTGCATCACGTCGATTGCAGAGCGGACCTCTAGGTCTTTCCAATAGGGTAGGTCCCAAAATATAGATTTCTTCTTCCACATGGGTGCGCGTCCCTCAGCGTCATTCGGAACAGATAGTCCGCCAGGACCCTTTCCAAAGATTACATGTAAATCATTGATCATATCAAGTATGTGATCACCAGTACGGAGGGCGGGCTTCTTCCAGTGATCTGCCTCACCTTTGAAATGCTTGCCTTTCTTTCGACATTGATGGTTGGTCGGAAGAAATCGACGATGTCTCAGGTACACATTCTTCCTCCATTTGTCCATATATATACTTTCGGTGTCATCTAAATAGTGCGTGCATGCGTGGTATCCCTTGTTTGTCTGTCCTGAAAGGTTACTGAGAGCAGGCCAATCATTGATGGTTATAAGCAGCAACGCATGTAGGTCAAATTCCTGCTGTTTGTGCTCATCCCACACACGTACACCTTTTCCATTCCACAGCTGTAAAAGTTCTTCAACTAATGGCCTTAGGTACACATCAATGTCGTTGCCGGGTTGCTTAGGGCCTTGGATGAGCACTGGCATCATAATGAACTTCCACTTCATGCACAACCAAGGAGGAAGGTTATAGATACATAGAGTCACGGGACAGGTGCTATGATTGTTGCTCTGCTCCCCAAAAGGATTAATGCCATCTGCGCTTAAACCAAACCATACGTTCCTTGTGTCACCTGCAAAGTCCCCCACCTTCTCTCGATTTTTCTCCAGTGCGACCCGTCAGCGGGTGCTCTCAACTTCTCGTCTTTCTTACGGTCCTCTTTGTGCCATCGCATCAACTTGGCATGCTCTTTGTTTCTGAACAGACGTTTCAACCGTGGTCCTATAGGAGCATACCACATCACCTTGGCAGGAACCCTCTTCCTGGGGCGCTCGCCCTCAACATCACCAGGGTCATCTCCTCTGATCTTATACCGCAATGCACCGCATACCGTGCATGCGTTCAAATCCTCGTACTCACCGCGGTAGAGGATGCAGTCATTAGGGCATGCATGTATCTTCTGCACCTCCAATCCTAGAGGGCATAGAACCTTCTTTGCTTCGTACGTACTGTCGGGCAATTCGTTATCCTTTGGAAGCTTCTTCTTCATTATTTTCAGTGGCTTCCCAAATCCTTGTCAGATACACCATTGTCTGCCTTCCATTGCAGCAATTTCAGTGTGGTACCGAGCTTTGTGTTGTCATCTTTGGGTACAACCCTTTTTTGTGATCCTCTAACATGCGATCGAACTTCAACTTCTCCCTTTCACTTTGGCATTGTCTCTTTGCATCAACAATGACCCGACGAAGATCATCATCGGGCACATCGTCTGGTTCCTCTTGATCTTCAGCTTCCCCCGTTGCAGTATCACCGTATTCAGGGGGCGGATAGTTGTCATCATCCTCTTCTTCTTCGTTGTCTTCCATCATAACCCCTCTTTCTCCGTGCTTGGTCGAAACATTATAGTGTGGCATGAAACCCTTCTCAAGCAGGTGGATGTGAAGGGTTTTCGAGTCAGAGTAATCCTTCGTATTCCCACAGATAGGGCATGGACAATACATAAAATCATTCTGCTTATTTGCCTCAGCCACTTCGAGAAAATTATGCAGGCCCTCAATGTACTCGGAGGTGCATCGGTCACCGTACATCCATTGCCGGTTCATCTGCGTGCATTATATAATTAAGTGTATCAAAAACCATTACAGAACATCATGAATAGAGAAGTGACCAAATTAATACAAGTTCATCATCACATTAAAACCAAAGTACAGTAGTGATCAAATGTTATTACTGAAAAAATAAATACATAAAGTTCATACATAGTTCTTATTGAACAACATATAGCTCTCTAGAGCATCTAATTAAACATACATTGAAACTATGTAAAACATTTCAATGCAACAACAAATGCGATCATAATCGCAACTAAGGTAACAATTGATTCAACGGCATAATGATACCAAGTCTCAGTATGAATGGCATATTTTGTAATCTTTCAAATCTTCAAGCGCATTGCATCCATCTTCATCTTGTGATCATCGACGACATCCGCAACGTGCAACTCCAATTTCATCTTCTCCTCCTCAATTTTTTCTTCAAGTAAATTTTTTTTTCAACTAAATTTAACCTCTCGACAAGAGGGTCGGTTGGAATTTTTGGTTCACATACCTCCTAGATAAAAACATCTATGTCACGTTGGTCGGCATAATTGTCATAAACACTAAATGAAACAAATAGTTATAAAAGATAATATACCACATCCGAATCATAGATAGGACGAGGGCCGACGGGGGCGGATACCAAAACCATGGCACTATATAATAACAAACAATAATAAAAGTAAGAAAATTATACAAGTATCTATCTAAATCATACAAGTAAGAATTTTTTCTTTTAGAAAGAAGGTAAGAACAAGAGGCTCACCGCACGGTGGTGCCGGCGACGAGATCGGCGCGGGCGATCGACGGCGGTGAGGACGGGGACGGGACGGGACGGACCGCCAAACCTAGACAAATCTTGAGGAAAATGGAGCTTGGAGGTCGAGCTTGGAGAGAAGAAAGCTTAAGTGTGGCTCGGGTATTTCATCAAACACCTCATGTGCATGCATAGAAGTGAGAATAGAGCAGCGCATGCACACCTCCCACATGGCCAAAAAACAGAGGAGTGAGCGGGAGGGGCGAGGGTATATATAGGCATCTCTTTAGTCCCGGATGGTGGCCAGCACCGGGACAGAAGACTGACCTTTAGTCCTGGTTCCAGCCATCAACCGGGACTAAAGGTGTTGCGCCAGGAGCGAGGCCCATTGGTCCCGGTTCGTGTCTGGAACCGGGACCAAAGGGGTCAGACGAACCGGGACCAATGGTCCCTAAGGCCCGGCCGGCGCCCTTGCCTCACAAACCGGGACTGATGCCCCCATTGGTCCCGGTTCGTAGGAGAACCGGGATTAATGCCCTTTTTTGGACTGGACCAAAGCCATGTTTTCTAGTAGTGCTAGCAGAATCGCTCCACATTGTATGACGATATCCTACGCGAGACTGAAGAGGTCGTCATGAGAGCTTGCGTACATGTAAGATGGCCTCATGGTGTGCACAAAGTGATGAGTCCTGTAAGCGTCGTATGCGTGAGGGTGCGCACGCAGCATGGTGCCCCTGATGTAAAACACTCGAGAAAGGGCTCTGACTTTGGAGGCCGAGAACGCATTCAAGATGACCTGGGGGTGCAGGAATCCGTGCAATATTAAGCCCCCGTAAGGGACAATGTCCTCCCAGAATGTATGTCGTGGAGGCATGAAATGGGCAACTTGCCTCAGCATCCTTCTACTGTTGTTGGTTCAGATAGAAGAGATCTTTGCCGTGATAATCCTCACTGTATTGGTCTCTTTATATAGTACATGTACATGGTCAGTTACAAGTTCATTAGGACGTGGATAATCAAGAGAGAGGTCTTTAGACCTTCTACATTCTAGCACTAAGCTGTAATTGCTAAGCATTGCAACTCATCATGCTAGACAGCACTAACTCGTAACGTTTGACACGCCCCCTCAATCTCAACCGACAGAGACAAGATTGAGATTGCGACGACATCGGTTTAGCATCAGCTTCGTGCATGGTTTGGTGAAGACATCCGCGACCTGATCTTTTGAAGCAATGAACCGGACATCTAGAGCTCCTAGTGCCACCTTCTCTCGGACGAAGTGGAAGTCGACCTCGATGTGTTTTGTCCTTGCATGAAACACTGGGTTCGCAGTAAGATAGGTAGCTCCAAGGTTGTCACACCATAGTACAGGAGGGCACGGCTGCGATATGTGCAGCTCTTTTAGTAATGACTGTACCCAAGTAACTTCGGCAGTCCCATTTGCGAGTGCCTTGTATTCTGCCTCTATAGATGAGCGTGACACAGTTGGTTGTTTCCGTGCGCTCCAGGAAAGTAAGGTTGGTCCAAAAAAGACGGCAAAGCCACCGGTTGAGCGCCGATCATCTGCGCATCCAGCCCAATCAGCATCTGTGAAAACGCTCAAGAGCGTAGATGTTGATCTCCGTATACTGAGTCCATAAGATATTGTCCCCTTGACATAGCGGAAAATTCTTTTTACAGCTTCCCAATGAACCTCCGTTGGTTGAGTGAAGTACCGACAAACCTTGTTGACGGCAAATGAAATATCGGGTCTGGTGAGCGTCAAGTATTGCAAACCACCTACAGTACTGCGATAGACAAAAGCTTCTTCATCATTGAGAGCTTGGCCAACGTCCTGCGATAACTTTTGTTGCACATTCATGGGGGTTGGCACTGCCTTGCAATTCTCCATGTGTGTACGTCGAAGTAGGTCAGTAGCATACTTCTTCTGAGTAAGACTCAACCCCCCAGAATTGGAAGCCACTTCAATACCCAAGAAGTACTGCAATGGCCCAAGGTCCTTCACTGGGAAGGACTGAGCTAGCTGATCCAATAGACGCCGAACAGCAGTCGGGCTGGAACTGGCGACGACGATGTCGTCGACGTAGACGAGCATATACATGGTGATGCCGGCATGAGAGAAAATAAACAGGGATGTATCTGCTGTTGATGGAGCAACCAAGTTGCTGGAGACGATCACTGAGCCGGGAGTACCATGCGTGCGACGACTGTTTTAGGCCATGGAGAGCCCGCTGAAGTTTACAGACATAACCCGGGTACCGAGGATCCTCAAAGCCGGGAGGTTGCTGCATATAGGCTGTCTCAGAGAGTTTGCCATGGAGGAAAGCATTGCTAACATCAAGCTGGCAAAGGCTCTAGCCGCGCGAGACGGCAAGAGCAAGGACGAGTCGGACAGTTGCCGGTTTTACAACCGGACTGAAGGTGTCGAGGTAGTCGACACCGTAACGCTGAGTGAAGCCCTTGGCCACGAGACAGGCCTTGTACTTGTCGATGCTGCCGTCAGCGTGTTCTTTGACCTTGAAAACCCATTTGCACCCGATGACGTTCTGTCCCGGCGGTCGAGGGACGAGCGTCCAGGTGCGGTTCTCCTGTAGAGCGGCAAACTCAAGCTCCATGCCCTTGCACCACGAGGAATCCGTCATCGCGGAGCGGTAGGAAGTGGGCGCTGCAAGGAATGCCCGATGACGTGGGTCGTAGAGGACCGTGCCATCAGTAGGCACTAGAGGCTTGACAATGTTGTTGCGAAGCCGAGTAGTGACACCACGCTGCTCGGGCTGCTGCGGAGCAGCTCCAACCAGAGATCGTGCCAACGCACGCGAAGTCACGGTGTCGGACAGCACGGTATTGGACGAACCAGAGGAGGCCGGCTCGGTCGAAGCAGGCGCATGCTCAGCCACAACAGGGGAGGCCGGCGATGCAGGCTCGTCCAGGACAACGTCGGGCAGCATGGCATGGCTCACATCAGCAACCCCGTCAACAGAGGGCTGCATGGCACTGCTGGCGTCAGCAGAGGACGAGCGTGAACCGGCTGGAGAGGTACCTGCACCAGAGAAATCGCTCGAGGCAGGATAATTAGTATCCAACAAAGAGGTAGCAAAATCTCTTACGTGATCAACCTGTGCTACTGGCTGGGAATGTGGCAAAGAGATAGATGTAGATACAGGTTGAATGGGTGTTGGCAGAATGGAATTAGCAAATGGGTACACATGTTCATCAAAAATAACAATATAGACGCGTCCGGTGGATCTATCCAAACATTTATAACCTTTGTGCATGCTGCTATATCCGAGAAAAACACATTGGCGAGATCGAAAATCAAGTTTATGATTGTTGTAGGGTCGTAAATTAGGCCAGCATGCACAACCAAAAGTACGTAGACGAGAATAGTCGGGAGTTTTATTGAACAGCATGGTAAGAGGTATAGAGTTTTGAATGGTGCGGCTCGGCATGCGATTGATTAGGTAGCAGGCAATGAGGTCGTCCCAAAAACGAAGAGGGAGCGAGGAGTGAGCGAGAAGGGCAATGACAGTTTCGACAATGTGTCGATGCTTTCATTCCGCGATGCCGTTTTGCTGGGAGGTGTGCGGGCACGTAACACGGTGAGCGATGCCGACACGTGAAAAATATCGATGGAGCCGGCGATATTCACCCCCCCCCCCCCCCCCCCCCCCCCCCACCCCCCCCCCCCCCCCCCCCCCCCCCCCCCCCCCCCCCCCCCCCCCCAGTCTGATTGCACCGCACGAATTTTGGTGTTAAGAAGTCGCTCAACATGGTTTTGAAAAACATAAAATGTGTTTTCAACATCGGATTTTCGCTTAATTAGATAAATCCAAGTAAAGCGATTAAAATCATCCAAGAAACTCACGTAATACTTAAATCCACCAACAGAGGTACGAGCCGGCCCCCACACATCGGTGTGAACTAGCTCAAGCGGAGAGTTGGTTACATGAGAGGAATTATTATATGGAAGCCGATGCATTTTGCCACGTTGGCAAGCATCACATACTAAGGACCCACGAGACGGTGCACAAGGTAGTTTATTCAACCTAATGACGGAATCGACGACGCTGGATGAAGGATGGCCGAGCCTCTTGTGCCAATGTTCAGAGGTGAGCTTGACAGTGGAGAGGACGTGGCGACTGGACTGACTGAAAGATGAAGACGCACGGAAGCTTGGCACCGGGTAGAGACCGCCGTGGCTTCTACCTTGCAGAAGGACCCTCCTCGTGACTTGATCCTTCAGACGAAAAAAGTCAGGATACATCTCAGCAAATGCACAGTTATCAGAAACAAGTTTATCTATACTTCTTTACTACTAGTAAAAGAGCAAACTTAAACTCTCCTAAAGTCACACAACAAACTGTACACGAAATATCCAGGACCCTTCGATCAAATCAACTTAAACATATCCTACTACCCACGTTATATCAATGGTCTGCCATCCAGATTAACGACTGAGATCAAATGTTCTGCCGAGCAGACGCCGCTGTCTGCCAAATAGCGCCCCGCGTCCCTCACCCGCAACAAGCGGATCGATTCCACTAGCACTCATCGTTCCCCGCTTCCCTCTCCCTCCTCTCCCATCCTCGCCGCCGCCGGGGTCGCTCTCCTCCCTCGAGCAGCGTCGACGGTGCGGGATGCAGCGGGCTCGGCCTGCATCGGCGTTGCCGGTGTCCCTCTCCGCCGTCTAGCAGCGGCGGCAGTGCGGGACGCAGCGGTTCGGCCGCGGCGATGGATTTCTCCGGCGGGGGCTCGCCTCGCTGCCCACGTCGTCCTCCTACTCCTCCTCAGTGGCATTCGTCAGTGCGGTGGAGCCAGCGGGCGCCGAGGGCATGCGGACGGAGGTGGCGCAGATCCAGGGCGGTAACAACGACGGGCGCCCCACATCCCCTTCACGTGCCGCTGCCCAATCCTCCTCTGCCTCCATGGCCTGCAGCAAGGGATCCCAATCATATCCGTGGGTCATCGCATGGTCCACCGTCGCCGTTCCCTTAGCACGCCGCCTGCACTTCCTCTTGGTCGCCGCAATCGTTGGGTCACCGGTTCATCTGTTCGTGCCTGGATTGTCGCCGTTCATCTTTACTCATGTTTCTCTTTGATGATGTCCATGTGCCGCAGTACCGGCAGCGAAGCTGAAGGCCCCAGTGCGGGAGGAAACAGGCGGGTGCTCGGGGACATCGGCAACGTCGTCCATGCCCACATCCTCGAGGGGTAAGAAAATCAGCGCAAGGATCAAGTCCCAGTCCTGTTTTTCTTTCTTCCGTTCTTTTTCCTGAACTGAACCCGGTCTTGTTCGTTGCAATAGCAATATCCAGCTACCGGCGGGGATCACTCCAATCACCAGGAGCTTCGGCGCTGAGCTCTGAAGAAGGCCTAGGCCGATCCATCCAAGGTACGGACGCTCTGTGGTATACACCACCTACTCTCTTGTCTGTTGGAGTTCGTGGCCTGTCACTCCTGTCCTCACAGTGTAGGCAAGTGATCAATTATCCTGAAATCTTTGCCCTATTGTACAGCCCGTTCAAGCAGTCTCAGAAGCCTCTCTATAAATTGCATTAATCCCTAACGTTTGATCAAGAAAAATTGGTACTGTTGGTGTCCATCTACCAGCACTGCTCATGACCATATCATGCAAATACAGGAGCGAGGGGAACCAACAGGGGTGGTGTTCTGTGTGCATCTCCTACAGCTTCCTGAATCCCTGCAGTGCACCAGCTTTGCGCTCTACCTAGATGCTACATGTGCTTTCAAATTTGATCTCGTGTGCGGCTTAAGAATTTGAAATAAATTTTGATTAGATAAATCTTCAGTAGTTTTAGTTATGCTCTCTATACAATTAGTAATTGTTTAGATGATAATTCCGAACAATGTTAGTGCTAGAGACTTATACATTATTTTCAACTAGCAGTTTTAGTTCTCCCTTCGCCAATTGATACAAATAATCTATGAATTATCAACTATTAGGCTAACTATGCACATATTAGATTCTTTGTTTCAGCTGTCTCCTGCTGCACTGATATATATTTACGTTTCAGATTATGTAGTCTTCTGCAGATGCCTCCCGTCGCTTGCTCCTGTCCCTTCCCCTAGGCGATAAGGAGGCGACTGAGAGGCGGCCTCGTTTCTTCCGTCGGTGGACTCGCCGCTCCTCCTCGCCTCCGATGGCCGTTGGGCCTTGCGAGGCGGGGGGGAGCTCCTAATCCCCACCGGCGTGTAGATAGGTTTCCTGGTGTTGCGGTCGAGACGCTGGTGACCGCTTCGCGTCGGAATAAAGTGCCCTCGGCTCCGGCCGCGTTTCGCCGGTGCTCGCGCCGACGAGGAGCTGGTAGGGCTCGTGTGCTGGGGTTGGGTGAGTTTGGCGGCGGCGGCCACCCAACTGTTGCCTTTTGTGCTCCGAGCTCGCCTCCGTCTCCAGGGCGTCTTCTCCGGCGCCGTGCGAGAGCTCTGGAGTAGTGTGCAGGAGAAGTGGCTCCGGCGACATCTGGGAGTTGCTGTCTTCGCTGTTGGTTTGTGGGTGTGGGTATGGCGGCTTCGTCTGGACCTCTTCGTCGACGACGGGAGATGGCGACGCTGTGCTCGGCGGAGTTGTGGGCCGTGTCCCCACCGGTGTTCCCAATTGTCCATGCGCCCTGCCGGTCGCGGCGGGCCTCAGGTAAACGCCACAAAGCAGATGCTCTGCGAGAGACTTCGCCTGTGCTTGGTCTTGTCGGAGGCTCGCTTTCCTCGCTCACGGCGAGGAATCGGCGGGTGGTTACGGCGAGCAGCGGTGATGGCGATTTCAGCGACTTGCGTGGACCTTTGCTGTATTTCCTTTTCTTCAGGGTGGTTCCTGCAAATGTTCCTGTTTCCCGGTGTCGCTCGGTGTTTCGGGAAGGCGTTGGCGTGTTTGGTCCTTGTACTCTGTTTTTAATGTAATGGACACGTCTTCGTTCTCAAAAAAAGATAAACTCTTCCAGAGATTGAGATCTAATCACAACTGCTTTGAGTCCTTTACCTTTTATTTTGCAAAATGCAATCAGAAGTAGTTGTCATCTCTAATGTTAATGAATAGATTCTCAGAAAAGGAAATTAATTGGAATGATCTGCTCAGCATGTCCCGTGACTTCAAAAGGAAGAATTTGACTAAACTGAGATGTTGATTTGCAGTGAAAAGATAGACAAAATCAAAGACTGGCCTATTGTCCAGTAACTCCCTTAGTCAACACCCGAGAGCATAAGTGGGAGCAAAATCAATGGTAGCACCAAGTATTGAGCAAAAGCACTTCGCGTTTTCATGATACGGTCTGAGCTTAAAAATTGAATTGAACAGTGACGGTTAGTGTTATGTTTATAAGTTGGTAGCCCCCAGCACTGTCTGTTGTAGATGGTGCATATTATTACCTCCTTTAAATTAAAATGCCGTTCTAATAAAAATACAACATGTTCTGGTCAACTCAGGTGCGTTCCACTGGGTGATTTTCTTTCTTAATAATTTGTTGGTGGGGCTAAATAACTATGGGCTTAGGATCAAGGCTGTACTTGTTATTGCCAATGAGTTATTGCTTTGTATTTTTACATGCCGACGGTTGGAATGTGATAATAATTTCTGCATGTCTACACATAGTTTATTTATCCCACTGGAAAAAGAACCAAGAATGTTGTGTGAAGAGATGTCTTGGAGGGACAACACATGTTTGTTTTCCGTACGTGCCAATCCACCTTATTATATTAGGACATGTTTGTTTTTCATCTCTAATATTGATTTATTTTTTCTAATTTATGTGCATATTATGCATACAATGATGAGCTGTTCTATTAGGATAATTTGAATTAGGGAGCCTTACTAAATAATGTATAAAGATGGTACTGAAGGAGGCTTTGCAACTAGCAAGGTACTCTGTTTATAATCTGACTGATATTTCTTAAAAGATGTATGGCTGTTGTGTTCTCTCAGACAATATAAAGCATGGTTCTATATGCTCTGCTAAATTTGCAACTTTCAATGCTTTGTGGGGCCTTTCCCATCAACTCTAGGGATTTTACCTAAAGGTTATTCTCTGATTTTTCTGTGTGTGTGACTCTAGCTATTTTACTTACTGGACGTCTATATCATGCATGTTTAGGGCCTTTTCTCTATATTTTTCATGTGAATCGCAGAGTAATATGTGAATAACATTTGCACTGGTGTAAGCTTGCACGTTTGCTACAGCAGGGCAGAGTCGGTGTAGCATCATTAGTTTCTTTTTTGATATACTAACAAGTTACCCTGTGCGAATTCTCAACTGTTTCGAGCCCTGTTTGCGCGCAAGATTACGAGGAGCGCCCTGTGCAATGCCTTGACTATTTGACACAGCGAGCGTCAAACGGGAGGGCTCCCAGGGGAGAGACACGGCGGCCAGGGGCATCTCCTTTGTTTGTCCGCCGCTTCTCTTCGTCACCAATGAATAGCAATCACGGCACGCATCATTCACTTGCCTACCATAGATTGACCGCTGATGCAGGCGCTCCGCTCCACTACTCCATCTCATGCTGTATATTTCCTCTCTTTATATCCAGATAAAGTATAGCATGTAAATATGTCTAAATTCAGAAATAACGGTTTCCCTTCTATCTTCACTTATACTGTTTCGGTTAGTAAAAATGTAACTAAATTCAGCGGATGGTGTTATTTGAAGCCAGATTATAGGATTATTCCCCTGGTGTTATTAATGTATTTGGATTAAAGTTATGAACATGATTCCTTTATATTATTCCTCTAGAATTTGGTATGATGTATAACCACCAGTTCAGTAGATGATTCCTTTATATTATTCCAAAGGCTTGGCAATGAATTTGGATTAAAGTTATGAACATGATTCACTGGAAATTGGAAGAAGGACGCCATGAATTTGTAAGTATAGGAAATTGTACTTTCTAGGTTTTTTATGGTCTTGCTTCTAAATTCGATTTTATCTTGAACGGATTTTCAAAGCAGGCATGGGTGTTGTCCTTTTTGCTTAGCATGCCTTCTTTACTGGTAAAGAAACACATTAGATATATCTGGATTTTTATTGAATAAATGAGTATGAGTGCAAATAAATTCAGACACGAAGCAAAAACTTTGACGTTTCATTGATTAAGCAGAAGATTGTCCAGTTAATCACGGAAAACCAAAACAAAAGGGCCAAGCCCACTCTAGAACACCGTAATGCCACAAGAAACGCCAACCACACAAACACACACTAGCTAGGGAACTCGCTCCACCGAACAAGCCGCTCTTCCATGTCCGAAAGAAGTCATGAGGCACTCTCCCGCGGCGATGAACAGATAAGCATTCCACATGCATGTAGTAGTTGCAACCCAACCCACACGACATGAGGTCCATGCCGTCGAAGTTCCAAAGCTCTCAGGGCCGCCGTCCCGACGTCCACTGATTCAACACGCCTTGCGCCCTCCACCGGTAGGGTCATCGCCCCCCACTTGCCACTGCAGAGACGTGCGTTGCACGTGCACGCTTACTAGTGAGTTGAAATAAGGTGTTTGTGCAAGTCTGGAACATGAAGAACATTTTTTAGGAGGAGTGGTTTGTGCGAGCCAGGAAGCATAGATTGACCAACGTGAGAGATTTGCAAACCTGCTCCATTGGCGACATGGACCTTATCCTTGCCGCTGTAGCGATCATGGACCGTGAGGCGATCAAGGTCGCTGGTGAGGTGGTTCGTCGCGCCGGAGCCGAGGTACCAGTTGGTGTCGACGGAGTAGCCACCATGGCCGCCAGTGTTGGTAGCGTTGTTGTTGCGCTCGGTGTTGCCGTAGCGCTCGCAGTTGTCCTCAGCCTGATAGGCATGGTTGAAACGCTGCCTGCACCTCAACGCATCATGCCCATACTTCTGGCAGACCTGGCAGGTAGGCTTGTTGCGGTTGCGGCCTCCACGGCCATGGCCCTGCCCCTGGCCACCACGACCTCCACCGCGGGCTGCTGCATTGGCGGAGGAGAAGATCTCGCCGGTGGAAGTCTGCTGCTCAAGACGAAGCTCGACGCTAATCAAATACGCATAGAAGCTAGCAAGGCTCACTGACTCATCACGTGCTGTGATTGAAGCAACAAGGGGCTCATATTCTGAGCCCAGACCAGCGAGCATGCAGCCGAGCACCTCCTCATCGAAGAGGGGCTTGCCAACGGACGCCATAGCGTCGGCGTACCCCTTCATCTTGTTGTAGTACGCAGCAGCAGATAGGTCCTTCTTCTTCTAGTTGGAGAGCATGTAGCGGATTTGCATCACGCGTGCGCAACTCTGATGTTTGCTTGAACTACGTCAGTATTTCCCCAAAGAGGAAGGGATGATGCAGCACAACAACGGTAGGTATTTTCCTCAGTGATGAGACCAAGGTTATCGAACCAGTAGGAGAACCAAGAAACACTACGTAAACAGCACCTGCACACAAAGTACTTGCAACCCGACGTGTTAAAGGCGTTGTCAATCCCTTCCGGGTAACGGCGCCAGAAATT
Organism: Thinopyrum elongatum; assembly: GCA_011799875.1. Classification (NCBI taxonomy): domain Eukaryota; kingdom Viridiplantae; phylum Streptophyta; class Magnoliopsida; order Poales; family Poaceae; genus Thinopyrum; species Thinopyrum elongatum. Next base: position 492,242,474 of record CM022297.1, on the reverse strand, counting down.
GGCAAACGGACGTGAGATAAATTGTAATAGATTGGATAAATAGATCGCGAACAAAACAAAGTGAAGAAAAATATTTTTGGGTTTTTAGAAATATAGATCTGAAAATAAAAGTGGCAAATAAATAAAAAGGCAAATAGCAAAATAGATCTGAAAATATATGATGAGAAAATAGACCCGGGGGCCGTAGATTTCACTAGTGGCTTCTCTCGAGAAAAATAGCATACGGTGGCTAAACAAATTACTGTTGGGTAATTGATAGAACTTCAAATAATTATGACGATATCCAGGCAATGATCATTATATAGGCATCACGTCCAAGATTAGTAGACCGACTCCTGCCTGCATCTACTATTATTACTCCACACATCGACCGCTATCCAGCATGTATCTAGTGTATTAAGTTCATGGAGAAACGGAGTAATGCAATAAGAATGATGACATGATGTAGACAAGATCTATATATGTAGAAATAGACCCCATCTTGTTATCCTTAATAGCAACGATACATACGTGTCGGTTCCCCTTCTGTCACTGGGATAAAGCACCGTAAGATCGAACCCATCACAAAGCACCTCTTCCCATGGCAAGAAAAATCGATCTAGTTGGCCTAACTAAACCAAAGATTCGAAGAAGAAATACGAGGCTATAAGTAATCATGAATATAAGAGATCAAAAGACTCAAATAACTTTCATGGATAAAAACATAGATCTGATCATAAACTCAAAGTTCATCAGATCCCAACAAACACACCGTAAAAAGAGTTACATCAAATAGATCTCCAAGAGACCATTGTATTGAGAATCAAAAGAGAGAGAGGAAGCCATCTAGCTACTAACTACGGACCCGTAGGTCTACAATGAACTACTCACGCATCATCGGAGAGGCACCAACGAGGATGATGAACCCCTCTGTGATGGTGTCTAGATTGGATCTGTGGTTTCTAGAACTTGCGGTGGCTGGAATTGATTTTCGTCAACTCCCCTAGGGTTTCTGGAATATTGGGGTATTTATAGAGCAAAGAGACGGTGCGGGAGGTGGCCGAGGTGGACACAACCCACCTAGGGGCGCCTGGACCCCCAGGCGAGCTCTGGTGCGTTGTGCTCCCCTCGGAGCCCCCCTCAGGTACTTTCTTGGCCCAACTTGTGTCTTCTGGTCCAGAAAAAATCACCAAAAAGTTTCGCTGCGTTTGGAGTTCGTTTGGTATTGATTTCCTGCGAAGTAAAAAACAAGCAAAAAACAGCAACTGTCACTGGGCACTATGTCAATAGGTTAGTCCCAAAAAATGATATAAAGTTGCTATAAAATGATTGTAAAATATCCAAGAATGATAATATAACAGCATGGAACAATAAAAAATTATAGATACGTTGGAGACGTATCAGCATCCCCAAGCTTAGTTCCTGCTCGTCCTCGAGTAGGTAAATGATAAAAACAGAATTTTTGATGTGGAATGCTGTCTAACATGTTCACCACATATTCTTTTCTTTGTAGCCTGGACATTTGGACTTTTATATGATTCAAAGCAATAGTCTAGTTTTGACATGAAGATTTCAATACTCAAGCATATCAACAAGCAACCATGTCTTTCAAAATATCAACAGTAAAGCAAGTTATCCCTAGCCCATTATGCTCAATCATTGGTCCATTCATGAAACACACTCACATATTAGCTACACCCAATGCTCTAGTACGATCATAGTGCCCCTTAGTTGGTGCTTTATAAGAGAAGATGGAGACTCAAAATAAAAATTACATAAAGTAAAAGAAAGGCCCTTCGCAGAAGGAAGTAGGGATTTGTAGAGATGCCAGAGCTCAAAGCGAAAAAAGTAGAGATAAAATATTTTGGGTGGCATGCTTTTCCTGTCAACGAAAACGATCGAGTAATTCCCAATACTTTCTATGCTAGATATATCATAGGCGGTTCCCAAACAGAAAATAAAGTTTATTCCTTTTTCCACCATACTTTCACATTCCACGGCTAGCCGAACACGGGTGCCATCCATACCAACACTTTCCAAAGAATTTATTATTTGACAACATAAAGTAAATTTATTTTTTCATTTCGAGACTGGGCATCCCTAATACCTTTGCCATACTCTCGTGCAATGACAAGTGAATAAACACTCATCTTGAGAATAACACATCTAGCATGGAAATATATCAGCCACCCCCTACCGTTTCATGAGCGGTACGAGCACACAAAAGAGAAATTTATTTTGAAATTAGAGATGGCACATACAAATTTGGTTAGAACGGCACGGAAATACCGCATATAGGTAGGTATAGTGGACTCATATGGCAAAACTGGTTTAAGGATTTTGGATGCACAAGTAGTGATCATACTTAGTGCAAATGAAGGCTAGCAAAAGATTGAGAAGCATCCAACCAAGAAACGAAAAATCTCATAAGCGAGCATTAAGCATAACTAACACCGAATAATGCACCACAAGTAGGATGTAATTTCATTGCATAACTATTGACTTTCGTGCTTGCATAGGGAATCACAAACCTTAACACCAATATTCTTACTAAAGCATAATTACTCATCAACATGACTCACATATTATATCAACATATCGCAAAACTATTACAAGGAATCAAGTTTATTTTGTCCAATGATCTTCATGAAAGTTTTTATTATATCCCTCTTGGATATCTATCACTTTGGGACTAATTTTATATGTTGCTTTTGATAGCTCAAACAAATCTAAGTGAAGGACATGAGCATAAAATTTTCTTCTCTCAAAATAATTTAAGTGAAGCATGAGAGAGTTTCTAAAATTTTTACTAACTCTCAAATAAATCTAAGTGAAGCATGAGAGCATTTCTTCAAAAATACTAAAGCACACCGTGCTCAAAAAGATATAAGTGAAGCACTAGAGCAATTCCATAGCTCATAAAGATTTAAGTGAAACATAGAGAGCAATTCTAACAAGTCATAGCATAATTTTAGCTCCCTCAAATAGGTGTGTCCAGTAAGGATTCATGACTTAAAATAAAAAAGCAAAACAAGCAAAGATTCATATCATACAAGACGCTCCAAGCAAAACTCATGATATGTGACGAATAAAAATATAGCTCCGAGTAAAATACCGATTATCGTTAGAAGAAAGAGGGGATGCCACTCGGGCATCCCCAAGATTAGTTGCTTGCTTCTCTTTGGATAATGGCTTGGGGTGCCATGGGGCATCCCCAAGCTTAGGCTCTTCTTACTCCTTATTCCTTCATCCATTGTAATCTCACCCAAAAACTTGAAAACTTCAATCACACAAAACTCAACAAACCTTCGTGAGATCCGTTAGTATAAGAAAACCAATCTTTACTTTAAGTACTGTAGAAAACCCATTCAAATTTTGTTCTTGCATTATAGCTACTGTATTCTAACTTTACCATGGCTTATAACCTCCAATACAAACCATAGATTCATCAAAATAAAGCACACAATGCAAAGAAAACAGAATCTATCAAAAACAGAACAGTCTTCAAAGATACGAATTGTTATCATACTTATGTAACTCCAAAAATTCGGTAAAATTAGGAAAAAATAGGAAATTTGTATATAAATCTTGTGTAAAAAATTCAGAATTTTTTGTTGCTTATGTGAATTTTCAAAATTGTTTTACTGGACGCAAAAGTTTCTGTTTTCCAACAAGATCAAATCAACTATCATCAAAGCTATCCTAAAGGCTTTACTTGGCACAAATACTAATTAAAACACAAAAAACACAATCATAATAGTAGCATAATTATGCAAACATCCAAGAACAGAAAGAAAAATACGAAAATAAATTTTATTCATTGGGTTGCCTCCCAACAAGCGCTATTGTTTTATGCCCCTAGCTAGGCATAATTTTATTGATGCTCACAGGAAAGATAAAAGTTGAAACACAAAGAGAGCATCATAAATCATGTGACAAACACATTTAAGTCTAACATACTTCCTATGCATAGAAATTTTATATGCAAACAAATTATCAAGATAAGAAATATCTAGCATATGCGAGGAAGAAGAAAGAAACAATAGCAATCTCAACATAACGAGAGGTAATTTAGTAATATGAAAATTTCTACAACCATATTTTCCTCTCTCATAATAATTACATGTAGGATCATAATCAAATTCAACGATATAGCTATCATATAAATTTTTTCTCTTCATGATCCACATGCATAAAAGTTTTTTAATCTTCCAAGATAGTGGGATTAATATCAACTAAAGTCATGACCTCTCCAAGCCCACTTTTATCAAAAATTTAATGAGATTGAACACTCTCCAAATATGTGGCATTATTTTTACCTAGAGTTGACACTCTTCCAAACCCACTTTTAATATTATTGCAAACATTATTATCAATAGCATATTCATCATGAGGCTTAAATAAATTTTCAAGATCATAAGAATCATTATCACCCCAATCATGATCATTGCAATAAGTAGTGGACATATCAATATTAGCATCCCCAAGCTTGGGGTTTTGCATATTATTAGCACAATTGACATTAATAGAATTTATAATAACGTCATTGCAATCATGCTTTTCATCTAAGGAGCTATCATGAAGCACTTCATAAATTTCTTCTTTTAACACTTCATCACAATTTTCAGATTCATAAATCTCAAGCAAAACTTCATAAAGATAATCTAGTGAACTCAATTCGCTAGCAATTGGTTCATCATAATTGGATCTTTTGAAAAGATTAGCAAGTGGATGAGGATCCATATCAATAGATTTTTAGCAAGCAAAGTTGCAAACAAATAGAAGGCACATGGTAACACAAGCAAACATGAGATCTGACGAGAAAAAGGCAAACGAAAAAGAGGGCGAATAAAACGGCAAATTTTTGTGAAGTGGGGGAGCAGAAAAAGAGAGGCAAATGGCAAATATTGTAAATTGCAAGGAGATGAGATTTGTGATTAGGAACCTGGTAGATGTTGATGATGTCTCCCCGGCAACGGCGCCAGAAATTCCTTTTGATATTTGCTTGAACTACGTCGGTATTTGCCCAAAGAGGAAGGGATGATGCAGCACAGCAACGGTAGGTATTTCCCTCGGTGATGATACCAAGGTTATCGAACCAGTAGGAGAACCAAGCAACACTACGTAAATAGCACCTGCACACAAAGAACAAATACTTGCAACCCGACGTGTTAAAGGGGTTGTCAATCCCTTTCGGGTAACGGCGCCAGAAATTGGCAAACGGACGTGAGATAAATTGTAGTAGATTGGATAAATAGATCGCGAATAAAACAAAGTGAAGCAAAATATTTTTGGGTTTTTAGAAATATAGGTCTGGAAATAAAAGTGGCAAATAAATAAAAAGGCAAATAGCAAAATAGATCTGAAAATATATGATGAGAAAATAGACCCGGGGGCCGTAGATTTCACTAGTGGCTTAATTCTCTCGAGAAAAATAGCATACGGTGGGTAAACAAATTACTATTGGGCAATTGATAAAACTTCAAATAATTATGACGATATCCAGGCAATGATCATTATATAGGCATCACGTCCAAGATTAGTAGACCAACTCCTACCCGCATCTACTACTATTACTCCACACATCAACCGCTATCCAGCATGCATCTAGTGTATTAAGTTCATGGAGAAACAGAGTAATGCAATAAGAATGATGACATGATGTAGACAAGATCTATTTATGTAGAAATAGACCCCATCTTGTTATCCTTAATAGCAACGATACATACATGTCGGTTCCCCTTCTGTCACTGGGATCAAGCACCGTAAGATCGAACCCATCACAAAGCACCTCTTTCCATGGCAAGAAAAATCAATCTAGTTGGTCTAACTAAACCAAAGATTCGAATAAGAAATATGAGGCTATAAGTAATCATGCATATAAGAGATCAAAGTTCATGGATAAAAACATAGATCTGATCACAAACTCAAAGTTCATCGGATCCCAACAAACACACCGCAAAAAGAGTTACATCAAATAGATCTCCAAGAGACCATTGTATTGAGAATCAAAAGAGAGAGAGGAAGCCATCTAGCTACTAACTACGGACCCGTAGGTCTACAATGAACTACTCACGCATCATCGGAGAGGCACCAATGAGGATGATGAACCCCTCCGTGATGGTGTCTAGATTGGATATGTGGTTTCTGGAACTTGCGGCAGGTAGAATTGATTTTTGTCGACTCCCCTAGGGTTTCTGGAATATTGGGGTATTTATAGAGCAAAGAGGCGGTGCGGGAGGTGGCTGAGGTGGGCACAACCCACCTGGGCGCGCCTGGGCCTCCAGGCGCACCCTGGTGAGTTGTGCTCCCCTCGAAGCCCCCCTCAGGTACTTTTTTGGCCCAACTTGTGTCTTCTAGTCCAGAAAAAATCACCAAAAAGTTTCGCTGCATTTGGACTCCGTTTGGTATTGATTTCCTGCGAAGTAAAAAACAAGCAAAAAACAACAACTGGCACTAGGCACTATGTCAATAGGTTTGTCCCAAAAAATGATATAAAGTTGCTATAAAATGATTGTAAAATATCCAAGAATGATAATATAACAGCATGGAACAATAAAAAATTATAGATACGTTGGAGACGTATCAGAATCTCTGAGGAAAACATCGCGTGCAGCGCATCCCAGACGGCACGGGGGGTGTGCAACTGCGTCAATTGCCCGATGATGTCCTCAGTCATGGAGGAGAGCAAGGTGATGAGGACCACCTGGTCCTGTTGATACCAGCGAAGGAAATCCGGATTTGCCACGATACGGGCAGCGTCGCCGGTGCCCTCGGTGATGGTCTCCGCCGGCGGAGGGATGGTGCCATCGACGTAGCCGAAGGAGCCCTGTGCGCGAAGGACAGGGACGGCTTGAGTTTTCCAAAGAAGAAAATTCTCCCTTGTGAGGCGGATGGTGATCAGGTTGGCGATGGCAGCAATGGAGGCGGAGCCGGACGAGACGATCGCGCCGGAGGTGCCATCGCTGGAAGTAGGAGTGGTGGACATGGTGAGGAAAAAGATCAAGCTCTGATACCAAGATAGAAGAGATATTTGCCGTGATAATCCTCACTGTATTGGTCTCTTTATATAGTACATGTACATGTTCAGTTACAAGTTTATTAGGACGTGGATAATCAAGAGAGAGGTCTTTAGACCTTCTACATTCTAGCACTAAGCTGTAATTGCTAAGCGTTGCAACTCATCATGCTAGATAGCACTAACTCGTAACGTTTGACAGGTTCTCATGTGGACAGCCGAAGTTACGACTCCACCTATGATGTACAATGGCATACCCAGAGCACTTTGCTCTTTGCAGCTCATGCCTCATGTTTGCTTCCATCCACTGAAGACCGTGCAGACCATGCCAATTGAAGAAGGCGCAACTGCAGTAGAAACGTCGCCATTGTGATGATTCGCACCATAACCTCATTCACCTTAAGCCAACCACCACCAAAGAAGGGAACAATCTGTTTGCTGCTGTTCTTAAAGTGAGCCTCAAAGGCGAGCACGACAAGCATAATGATTGACAAGGCGGGAAGCGCTTCAGGGACCTTCTTGACATGGAACAACTGCACAGCAATGAAGGCACACGATAACATCGTTGAGATCAGGGCCATTGTGCTTTCCAAGTCCATTCTCATTTCAAAGAAAAGAGGGTCAGTCTTCTCCCTCAAGCTTCTAGTTTCCCCCTGAACATGTTGTGTTGCTTTCGAGTCCAAACTAGCAAAGTGAGCAGTTATTAGAATCTTACAGTCTAAGGAGGAGACATTAATCCCTCGGCACGCGAAGAAAAAACACATGGAATCGTAGTGTCATGTCCTTTTCAAGCATACATAACTAGAGAACTATATGAATTTGTATCAAAGAGTGTTTGGCACAATAAAAAAAACTGCACTGAACGATTAGAGTGTGAAGACAAAACTCTTAGGACTTATATATCTTCTAACATTCTTATAAAACTCCTATAAATCAAAAGGAGTCCTTCGAATCCTTAGAACGGTCCTTCCTGAAACCCACATCCATAATATTACACTTCAAGCCTTTGACTTTGTACACATATTTTCCTTGACACCCCATAGTACGCGCCCAACTTATTTCATACTTGAGAAAAACACGATTTTGCACGCAGCTCTTATTTTACACACATCTCTTATTTTGCGAATACGTCACCACACAACTCGTGATGATAGCAAAGCCAACTTTCAACCTCATCAATCGTGGTTTTGGATTGCTAAATAGTGGACATGATCTAAGAGCTGCAGAAAATACGATGCTTGTCCAAAGGAGTGCATCTTTATCATAACATGCTCCCCAGTTCTGATATTTATGTATATGTATACCAATATAAAATGATGTGCATACCTGACGAATGCTTGCCAGGCCCTGCATACCAAGCGAATGAGGAGGTGGCAGTTTTTACTGCGTCTAGGGGGTAGGGGTGGCGGTTTTTAGAAACTAGCATGTCAATTTCTTCCTTCAAGGTTTCTTCTGGGGTTCTTTTTTGCGAAAACTATCATCCATCAAGTAGAGATCGTGTGGTTCCCGGTGTGTGCGTGTGCGTGTGTGTGTGTGTGTGTGTGTGTGTGTGTTGGGGGGGGGGGGGGGGGGTCACTGCCAAAACGTCCTTGGGGAACGCCAGTCAGATAAGATTTCATCAGATATACAAAGATCCAAAGGAGCTCATCTAATTAATTTCGACCATCAAATCTTGTCAATCCAACGGCGAAGATTGCTCCAATAACGAGTGCTCAACATATTTAGCGCGCAATTAATATTATGCTAAATTTCAACTCCGTGCTAATCACATAATTAACATGTAATTGATATCCTACCTAATAATATCAACCTGCAGTTAATTTACTCCCTAATATAAAAGTGCATACACATTTACCAGTATGAAATCGGAGAGGAAGCTTATTTTCTCAGAAAAATAGATAGATCTATCTTTTTTTATCTGATATAAATACATATATATCTATCTTGCTCTCCATGCGTAGCTCAAGATACAGTGGCTAGCCAGGAGTGCGACCTTTCCGGTTGTTTTTTTCTACTTTCTAGAAACGTGACATTTGATATACAAATAAATATGTTGACCAGTTGACCCAGAGATCGGCGGCGCCCACGGACAGCCTGCCTCCCCACCCGCAGGCGCAGGCGCTGGCAGGGGGCGGCGTACCAGCTCGCCGGGGGGCCCACTCCCCAGGGGGCCTTTCCCCCGAAATCCCATTTCCAAACGGCCCAAAAACACATTTCCCGTAATATAAAAATAGGTTTCTCTCCCCTCTGCCCCAGTCTGACCCCCCTACTCGGCGGCCAACCGCAGCGCCCTCCCTCCCCACCCAAACCCCCTCCCCTCCCCGCGCCGGCCTCGCCGGAACCCTAGCCGCGGCGCTCCGGCGATCGCATTGGCCGCGCCGCCGATGGCGACCCACCCCTCCAAGTGAGTCCCCCCCTCTCCCTCCCCGCGCCCCGCCGCCGATCTGATCGGGGCGCCCTCCCCTACCGTCTCGTCTCGTCGCGGCTAAGGCTGATTTCGGGTTTGGTCCGCAGGAGGAGTTACCTGTGCGCGGGGAGCTCCTCGTTCGACGACCCCGACGTGGTCGAGGTGTCGCCGGCGGCTGCCGCCGCCGCCGGGGGATGGAACCCCGGCCACCAGAAAAGGAAGCGGAGCCAGGTATAATATCGTCGCACTAGCTGTAGTTAGTTGTTGGAATCAGGGGCCGGTAGCCGCCGTAGGTATGTTAATTCGTGGGAGGGGGAGGGTTGGTTGGTTAGACGATCCTGAATTTCGGCTGTTTAGGTGCTGATGAATTACGGTTCGGATCCCAGGCTGCGCATCTGATCTGTGTGCTGATGATATGTCGTTGTGTTCCGAAATAGATGGTGCGGTGGCTCGTTACGTTTGCTGATCTTTTTATCTTGTTTGTGTTTTAATATCATGTATGTAATTTTTATTTTTGTGTGTTGGGTGATGTGCTAGCAAGGTCCCATTTGCTGGCTGAATGGGGTATTGTGGTTAATTGACTGGTGAAACTGGTAATTTTTCACGGTTGATTGTCTTGTTTAGTTGATACACCAGGCAGGACCCCTGGGGTGACTCTAGAATTGCGCTCTGTTTTGATCTCTTTAGTTATGGTTGTCAAGCAGTTTAGGTGGGGATTGAGTTGGTTCTCTGATGGTATGTCAGGAACTCGTGTTCGAATGAAATGTAGGGTGTCGTAAGCTGGCATATCGTTCATTGTTAATTATCCCATGTGCTTCTTAAATTCTTTGATCTCTTTGTGCATACCTGAGGTGCACTTCACAGCTACAGGATTGTCTCCCTTCGTGCTCTCTTTGTGTAAATAGTTGTTAGCTATTTGGATCATGTTCGCACTTTGCACATCTTCTGTTGTTGACCTTTGTATCCTGTTCCATTGGTCTTGACACTAAATAATACCACTATGACCTTGCTCTGTCACACTCATACAATCATATCGTTGTAATTCTTATGAAATGCTACTGCTTTGACATACTACTCTTTCAGAGCATTTGACTTGGTAACCTTACAGCTTGTGAGCACCTTATGTGTTTCTACCATGTTGCATGAAATGGTGTTATTGATGACAGAATCTTATCTCTGTTGGAAAAGGCAATGCCTAGGTTGTGCTTAGGCGCTAGGCGATGGCCAAACGCCTCGCATAGGGCATAAGCACAAGTCTAGGTGGGCAAGCAAAAAGTTCTCCATACGAGTGAGAATTCATTCCATGTCATAGTGACGGGCCAAATGGGCCAATATGCCATATTTAAATGGAGGGTAGTTGGTAGTTTACCCATTTCCATGCTCTAAATTAATGTCTATATGCCTAGGGTGCTTAGGCGCCGCCTAGGCACTAGGCGAAGGCAAACTGCCTCGCTTACGCCTAGCGTTTTTTCCAACATTCTTAACTATAATTACATAAACCATTCTGGCTGGTTCATAGTTGCATGACGTCTGCCATTGTTCTTCTGCTGTATTTATTATGTGTATTATATAAACCTAGCTAGCCCATTGTTTTCGTATATAGGATCAACTATGTTTGTGACTTTCCATATGACAGTTTTCCAACAAAATGCTATTGGGTTATATAATGGCGTGCTTTAAATTTGCCTACATGGGATTAATACTGTTTTTCCGCAATGGGAATTAATAGGTTGTTCCTCGCGAAATAATTGAAATTGACGATGATCCTGATGGTGTTGTGATTATTGGTGAGAAAGCACCAGTTGAAAAGAATAAACATTCAGTTGGATGTCCTATTGTTTGGCCAAAGCATGTGAAGGTAAACCCTCTCATGTCTTTTCCTTTCCATATTATTTGTTTGCCTACTCCTCTCTGATAGATGCTTTCTCTGTGAACAATTTCAGACTAGTGTGGCTGGTGACACTGCCGGACCAAGCACCTATGCTTCAAACAGTACTGCCATTATGGGTGGTTTTAAGAAAGTTAGCGCCGGACCAAGCACCTATGCTTCAAACAGTACTACAATTATGGGTGATTTCAAAAAAGTTACCTCTGGACCAAACACCTATTTTTCAAGCAGTACTGCCATTAAGGATGCTTTTGCTAAAAAATATATGGAAACCGCAGTTTACCATGATTATGATGACTACCCTTTCGACGCATTCGAGGAAGATGAAGACTTTGCTTATGAGGAAGATGACTACGAAAACTATGAGTTTGATGATACACTTTATGAGAATGAATATAACTATAATTTATCTGCCCAGTTTGATGGCTTGGATATCCCGCCTGGAGTGGAGGCTCCTTTACCATGGCTGCAGAAGACTGCCGCTGAGATGTCGAGTAATTCCAAACCCATCCCAATCTTGGACGATACAGTTGATGAAAGATACAACACATTTAAGCAATTTGATACTGTTGATGGCCATAGTGATCATTATTATGTGAAACCAGAGTTAAGGAAAGCTCTGGTAGTGAAGAAGGTAATGATTATGACATGCCCTGTTTATCCTTTGCCATCTTATATTGGCACTAACTTGTCCTATTGACAGCCATCAAAAGACTGGGCGAAGCGCATTCAGCATGAGTGGAAAGTCTTAGAGAAAGACTTGCCAGGTAGTCAGCTCTTGCTTCTTATGACCTTTTTTCTATAATAAACTTCCTCTTGGTACTAATTTTCCCAATGAGTATCTTGCTGTCATTAGCTCAAATATTTCCTTGTGATGAAATGCGCATTTTTTTGTTGGGATACACTGTAAAGGGCATTTTATGATTATGTTTTTGCTTTTCTCCCAATTTAATAGATACCATATTCGTGAGGGCATACGAGGATAGAATGGACCTTCTTAGAGCTGTCATTATGGGTCCAGCAGGCACTCCTTACCATGATGGGCTCTTTTTCTTTGATATTTACTTCCCTCCTCAATATCCAAACACACCTCCAGTAAGATTTTATGGACTTTCTCTCCATTAATGACTGTTTTTCTTTTATTAGTTTGCCCTTAGTCACATTTTATAGTAATGAGTTAATTCTTTGCAGCTTGTTAACTACCGCTCTGGTGGGCTGCGGCTTAATCCAAACCTGTATGCTTGTGGGAAGGTGTGCCTTAGCCTGTTAAACACCTGGGCTGGCAGTGGATGTGAGAAATGGAATCCATCCAATTCAACCATGCTGCAGGTCCTTGTCTCCATTCAGGCTCTGGTTTTGAATGCCAAACCTTATTTCAATGAGCCTGGGTATGCTAATTCAGCTAACACACCTGCTGGGGAGAAGAGATCCGTAACTTATAACGAAGACACATTCCTGCTGTCCTGCAGGACGATGTTGTATTCTCTTCGAAATCCACCAAAGGTATGGATGTGCCTCTGCGTATCATAGTTACTGCAAAAGCGACTAGAACTTGTTTCCTTAACATTGCTACTTCTGGGAACCTGTGCAGCCCTGTCTAATCGATAACTTGCGTGGATTGTGATAGATCTGTTGACATCTATCTTGTTTATCACTACCTTTTATGTTGAAACTGCTGTCATGTTCATATACTACCTTGAATCCTGCAACTCTATTATCTTATTTATGAAAAAAACCTGTTATGCTGAAACCAATTGTTCATATACTGCCTTGAATCCCGCAACTGTAATGTGGGGTGCATCTTTTGTGCAGCATTTTGAGGATTTCGTGGCCGGCCATTTCCGCAAGCACGGGCGCAACGTCCTGGTGGCCTGCAAGGCCTACCTGGACGGGGCGCAGGTCGGGTGCCTCGCTGGGAACGGGGTGCAGGACGTGGACGAGGGCGACAAGAGCTGCTCGCTCAAGTTCAAGACCTCGCTCAAGAGGCTGTTTGAGGAGCTGCTGATGGAGTTCACGGTGAAGGGAGCGGACTGCAGCAAGTTCCTGTCGGAGAAGGCGAAGAAGTCGGCCGCCTCCGCCTCCGCCACCACCTCTAGAGGGCCGCCGGCAGACACCACACTGAGGCTATAAGTGGTGGTCGCCAGCCGAGCCGAGCCAAAATGGTAGCAATAATTTTGGCCATGGAAGCGATGCGATTCTTGGCTTGCCTAGCTATAACTCCTCCTGCCCTCGTCGGTCCGATAGGATAGGAGGCGCCCTGCCCGAGCGAGAGGGGAATTAAACCTGATTGTTTTTGTGTAATTATTAGTCTTATGTACATATGCCCCCCCCCCGGCCTAGCTCTTCCGGTGAACATAATCCATCCGTATGTTTAGGGACAAGTATCATCATCAGCACCATCACCTGTGAGACTCTTATGATTAATGTCACCGTCCTAGGCTTAATATATATCTGATGGAGTTTGTCAGCATGCCCTTGCCTCACTCGTTCTTTGGGAGCTCAGCTCAGGCATGTCCGATCGTCCATTCCGTGGTTCTTGACTGTCTTGATATTCGTTGGCTGTTTTCGATGTTTCCTTGGCCTTGTATTTTCCCCGTGTCAACTTTGAATTCTTGTCCTGTGTGGCCGGCTGGTGCACTCCTGTTGTCCATCAGTTCTCAAGCAGATTTTTCTCAACAACCCAGCCTCGTTCATACACGAGTTATTATTATTTGTTACCACACGAAGAGAAGAGAAGAAAAGAAATCGAACCCCTCGCTAAATGTAGGCAACTATTTGAGCAAATTCGTTCACTGACCAAAACCATGAGCCATGGCAGGATAGGAGCCTCGGTATCATCGACGGATCCAAAATCACTTGAGCACTTTTCTTTGACTACAAAAGAGGAAGGGAGGACGGCCATTAGAGCATTGACAGATTTGCCGGTTGTGCAACAAAGTCATTAGTGCTACCAAATAAACGCACATTTCATGCCATATATAAACACACCATGATGTGCCATAGAGAAAGGAAAAAGTTCCCATCCACCATCAGGCTCACTAAATTACACACACCAGTGCAAGCAGAAAATTAAAAACAATACAAAAAAGCTGAAAATCCAATTAAAAAGAAGAAAACGTCAATGCACTCAAAATTTAAAATACCCCCCACCCTCCTCTCTCATTCCTGAAATATAAGTTATATAGATTTTGTCCCAAGTCAAACCTATTTTCTTTAAGTTTGAGCAAGTTTATCGAGAAAACATCGATACCTACAATAACACCGTGATGTTTCCACTGACATCGATCCGTTATCGCACAAATCAATATAACTTTCTCTGTAAATTTGATCAAATTCAGAAAACATTGACTTTGGACAACCCTTAAGCGCGTTGCGACGCGAGCATTTTGAAAAAATTATAAAAAGATAGAGAAAATACACTAACATAAAAGTGAGATAAAATTCCCCATGTACCACCGCTGGGTGGCTTAAACCCCACATCGCAGTGAGTCAAGCCCCTGTCCCTCCCGGTGAGTCGTCTCCTCCCCACTTCCATCTACTACACCAAGGGGAGAGGAGGAGGGGGGAAGGAGATCTCAATCCCCACTACCCGCCTCACCAATGGCGCCGCCGCCGCCGCCGCTCCTCCTCCTCCTCCTGCTCCTGATCCGGGCCGCCGGGGCCTCCTCCGCCCCCACGCCGCCGGCCTACTCCGCCCACTGCCCGGCCCCGCCCGCCGTGCCGGACCTCCCGGCGGGCGCCGGCCTCGCCTCCGCCGGCCCCGCCCCCGCGCTCCAGCTCTCCACCGGCTACTTCTCCGGCGGCGGGGACCTCCTCTTCGGCCCGGACAACGCCTCCCGCCTCCCGCGCTCCTTCGCGCTGCTCCCCACCTCCGTCCTCCGCACCGCCGACGCCTCCGTCCTCCGCGTCGCCGCCACGCTCTCCTTCTCCGGCAGCGGCCGCAACCGCAACGGCATCTGGCCCTCAGGCCGCAACCGCCGCCTCTTCGACTACGACGGCCAGTCGCACCGCTTCCGCCCGCGCCTCCCGCGCTTCGTCGGCCGCCGCGGCTCCCTCGTCTTCGACCTCGACGGCTACTACTCCTCCGCCTCCGGGGACCTCTGCATGGTCGGCTCGGGCTCCGGCCGCGCCGCCGACGGGCGCCCCGTCGCGCTCCTCGCCGCCGTGCTCCGCCTCCGCTTCCCCACCCCCGCCAACCTCTCCAGCCCCTTCGTCACCGGCCGCCTCGACAGCACCGGCCCTGGCCCCGGCCTGTCGTTCGAGCCCGTCTCGCTCCTCGCCTACGCGGAGGAGGGGTACACCTACGCTGAGAGCGCGTCCTGCCCTCGCCCGCCCGCCAACGGCCGCGACGTCCGCCAGCTGTTCGGCGGGAGGAACTTCACGTGCCCCGGCCTCAGGTCGCTGCTCAAGCCGGGGTTTAGGCTGGACTACGGCAACGGCGGCGAGTCGGCCGCCTCCTCGCTGGGGATTAACCAGACGCACATGTTCGTCAACAGGGTGCACTGCGCGGCCGACGGCGCCGTGCGTGTCTATGTGGCCTTCTCCAACATGTCGGATTATTCCAGGTATTACTTCATGGTCACCGAGAAGGCGATTGTGGCAGAGGGCTTCTGGGATCAGAATTCTAACAGGCTATGCTTGAAAGGATGTCATGTGGTAAACTCAGGATCATCCCGTGCGGAATTGGCGGTCGGTGAGTGCGGGATTGGGATGACCTTCTGGTTCCCGGGAGTGTGGTCGATCCAGGAACGGAGCTTTTCTGCAGGGTTGGTCTGGAACACCAGCCTGAAGAGTGACCAGGGCATTGCCGGATATTCAACTGCGGTTAGGGGTAACTTTGGGGGTTTGAAGTACAACTACACTAAGGTTGAGGAGGCAACCAAGTATTACAAGCAGTATGGCCTGAACAAGAAGAGGAAGGGCAAGTTCCCAGATAGAAATTCGTATCTAGACTTGGCGTTCCGGTTCAACTTGCAGAAATGGGGTGGTTCTGGGTACGCATCGCCGATCACAATTGGGACCATGTTGTCCGATGGGAGCTCTTTTGTGCTCTCAAACCTTTCCACTCGCCCTGCAGTGCTGGAGACGAAGCAGAGGTTACTTAATGTCAGCTACAATATCCGCTATGTTGGGCGTTGGTCACTAGCAACATTTCAGCGGCAACAGATCTCAGCGGAAGGTGTTTATGACACCGAGACAGGCTCCTTGTGCCTGATCGCATGTCGACGGGTTAATGTCTCCTCCTCAGACTGTAAGATTTTGATAACTGCTCACTTTGCTAGTCTGGATGCGAAAGCAGCACAACATGTCCAGGGGAAAATTATAAGTTTGAGGGACAAGACTGACCCTCTTTTCTTTGAAACACTGGACATTGAGTCATATGGAATGTACATAGGCCAAGTGGAAGACTCAATATGGAGAATGGACTTGGAAAGCACCATGGCCCTCATCTCAATGACGCTGTCGTGTGCCTTCATTGCTGTGCAGCTGTTCCATGTCAAGAAGGTCCCTGAAGCGCTCCCTGCCATGTCGATCACTATGCTTGTCGTGCTCGCTCTGGGTTACATGACCCCTCTCGTGCTCAACTTTGAGGCTCTCTTCAAGCACAGCAACAAACAGACTGTTCCCTTCTCCGGTGGTGGTTGGCTTGAGGTGAATGAGGTCATGGTGCGAATCATCACAATGGCAACGTTTCTGCTGCAGCTGCGCCTTCTTCAGTTGGCATGGTCTGCACGGTCTTCTGTGGATGGAAGCAAACACGAGGCATGGGCTGCAGAGAGGAAAGTGCTCTTGGTGTGCTTGCCGCTGTACATCATAGGCGGAGTCATAACAGCGATTGTCCACATGAGAACCAACCACAGCAGAAGGATGTTGAGGCAAGTTGCTCGCCTCATGCCGCCACGACATACATTCTGGGAGGACATTGTCCCTTACGGGGGCTTATTGCTCGATGGGTTCCTGCTCCCCCAGGTCATCCTGAATGTGTTCTCAGCTTCTAAAGTCAGAGCGCTTTCCCCAGTGTTTTACATCGGGGGCACCATGCTGCGTGCGCTGCCTCATGCATACGATGCATACAGGACCCATCACTTTGTGCGCAGCATGAGGCCATCCTACATCTACGCGAGCTCTCGCGACGACCTCTTCAGCCTCGCGTGGGACATCGTCATACCTTGTGGGGTGGTCCTGCTGGCCACGCTTCTCTTCTTTCAGCAGTGGCTTGGGGGCGCCTTCTTCCTCTGCTCCAAGAGACGGAAGCCGTCGAGCGAATACGAAATGGTTTCCACGGTCAGCTCTTAGCAAGTTCCTACAGCTTTATTCATCGTGAGATAAGTGAAAGTAGAGGAGGGGTTTACATATAGTCTGAGAGATAGTCTTTCTGTTTCCTGATGGATGAATATTTACCCCACATTGGCGCTTGTTTGCGGCGAAAACTTATACATGCATGTATATGAAAGAAAGAAACCAGATCAGGCAAGGTTCGGTTCTTGATTCACAGTTCCTTTTCCTATGCTCGTTTGGTTTATGGTTTACCTTCCCTGCTATTCTGGTATTCAGTTAGGGCTATTCGTTGGAATTAATCTGCATCTGCTCTTTCAGTGGGCTCTGCGTTTTCGTGCGTTTGCTGTGTAGTGTATGCATCTGAGACCTGCCTGTCTGTCTAGTGTTTTTCTACTCATCCATAGTTTCTTGAATCATTGATTCCTTTTCCTGTTGTCTAGTGTTATTCTGGTATTCAGTCAGGGCTAGCTAGCCCAGGTGGATTTCTGCCTACGAATTCGTTGGAATTAATCTGCACCTGTTCTTGCTATGAGCTCTGTGTCATGTGTTTGTGTTGTGTAGTGTATGCATCTGAGAACTGTATCTGTCTGTCTACTGTTTTCCTACCCATCCATAGTTTCTTGACTCGTTGGTCCATCTGAGATGTATGTTCAGCTCTACATATGCATTGGTTTGGTTAATGTCACTGCGACGGTTTTACATAGTCCAACGTAAAAGCGTGAAAATTGAAGATAAAAACAAATGCATAGTATTTCCATCTTGATCGCAGAACCTGCATTATCTTACAACCATTCTAATTTTAGCTTGTCCTATTTGTTAAAGCCACTCCTCGACGTAGAAACCGAATAAAGATTTTCAAAGGGAAGGTTGAGCTTTCAAATAAGTTTAATGTGAAAGTTATATTTAACATTCACTAAGTCGGCATATATAGATTTCAAAAGAAAAAAGAAGACCAGAAGAATGAAGATTCAACCGAGACTTGCTTAGATGTTTGGTTAGACTGATCATCATCAAGAATCTGCACTAGGTGGTTCCAGCCAATACACTTCTCATCAGTCAATGACCGGCGTGAGATACTAGCTGGTATGGTAGTGTAGGAGGAAGATGCAGCGGGGCTGCATCCAGCTGCTGTTTTGATTATCTGCTGATCATCGATAGTTCCTGGTGCCTCCTATGCCTACGCCTACAATATTCCAGTCCCTAGCGTACAAATATGAAACAAATAATGCTTGGAATTGGAATCAATAATTCCACTACAGAGAAATGACGAGGAATAAGCTATTCATCTTTGGCTTTCGGAAGGGTCACTCCATATAAAAGACTTGGGGTGCATGGTAGAGGTAGTGACATGAAGTCATTGGTTTTCCGTCTCTTTAATAGCTAAGAATTCCTTGGTTGTGAGCTCGGTCCCTGAGTAGGTAAGAACCAGATTTGTTGTGTTTGTTTCTCCCCGGGTAGGTCAGATACGATGAGAACTTCAAAGAAAATATCAATGCCCTGAGCTCGTTTGTCCTCGTCTAGGTCAGTCTATTAGGCTACAGCTACAAGAGCTTTGAACAAACACTACAGTTCATAAGTTTAGTTTAGAAGTATTGATCTTCGGTCTCTACACCAAGATGATGCAATTAGCCAAGAGAAAGGAGGTACAATTGGACCTTCCATGTCTCTTGGCCAGATAAATCGGTCATAAGTTTCACCTCGAGGACGTCCTCTTGATTATTATTTTGCGGACTGAACTTTAGGAAAAATCTCAAAAGATTCCCCTTCTCCTCATTGTCTAAATTTGAATAATTATTTGAACTGGCACTGTCACGACCACCTTTCACAATTACTCTGATGTGCAACGGCTAATTTAAAAGGACCGCCTAAACCTGAGGTGACTTAATTCTTTTTCAATTTCAATCAATTGCATTCAAATCGTTGGATCGGATAACGAACGACCAGATATGTTTCTTCTTCCTCCAACCGTTTTCTGGATTAGAACAAACAAAGCACAGTTTGAATCGATTGCATCCAACTTTTTTTTTCCGAAACAGAGGCATAAAATTTGCCTCATCATTTAATTAAGAGATTGCATCCAACCTGATTTCTCTCCCTTATCTCGCGTGCCTCGCCTCCGGCAAGTTCTCGTCCAATCCCTCATTGGCGACGCCGTGACCGTCCACGACGTCCACATCTTAGGCTGAGGCTCACCAGACTCGGCCTTGGGTGCTACTTCTCGTTCCCAACAGAGTAGAATCGACTGACACATTTTACTACTAATAACACGCAGCAAAGCAAAGCAAACCAGATACACACATGAAAAAATGACACGCAGACACAAAAGGAGAAGAAAACTAAATAAAAAGATAAGTTAAAAAAATGTATAAGGAGAGACATGAAAAACAAGCTTTGCAAATTTTACTAGTAATAACCATGTGAGACCTGTTCGTCTGTCTACTATTTTCTACTCACTCGTAGTAGTAGATCCTTGACTAAATGGTCCATGTGAGAGTCATACTATTACTCAGCTCTACACATGTTTGGATAATGTCGTTTCGACAGTTTAAAAGATTCCAACGTAAAGCACACCTCCACCCGGAGTTGAGTCTCAAGCTATCTACTAAGAGCATCTCCAACATATAAGCAAAAATAGCCTCCATGACAAAAAACAGACATTTGGGTCATTTTGGGCAACACAATTTTGGCTCTAGAAGAATGAAGGTTTTTTTTTTCGGAGGAGAAGAATGAAGATTCAACATATACTTGCTTAGACCCAGCCAAT
This sequence comes from Thinopyrum elongatum, assembly GCA_011799875.1. Classification (NCBI taxonomy): domain Eukaryota; kingdom Viridiplantae; phylum Streptophyta; class Magnoliopsida; order Poales; family Poaceae; genus Thinopyrum; species Thinopyrum elongatum. Next base: position 492,222,139 of record CM022297.1, on the reverse strand, counting down.
CTAAAATTAGAATATGCACTAGGTGGATCCAGCCAGTGCACTTGCCATCAGTCAGTGACCGGCTAAGAGAAAGCTGGTATGGTAGAGTAGGAGGAAGAAGCAGCAGGGCTGTGTCGAGTTGCTGTTTTGATTATCCATTGATCATCGATAGTTCCTGGTGCCTCCTATGCCTCCACCTACAATATTCCAGTCCCTAGCGTGCAGACATGAAAAAAAATAATGCACGGAATAGGAATCAATAATTCCTCTATAGAGAAATAAGACGAGGAATATGCTATTCATCTTTGGCTTTGGGAAGTCTCACTCCATATAAAAGACTTGGGTGCATGGTAGAGGTAGTGACATGAAGTCATTGGTTTTCCGTCACTTTAAGCTAAGAATTCCTTGGTTATGAGCCCGCTCCCCGAGTAGGTAAGAACGAGATTTGTTGTGTTTGTTTCTCTCCGGGTAGGTCAGATATAATGAGAACTTCACCCGCAAAAAAAGGATATAATGATAACTTGAAACAAAAGATCAATGCCCTGAGCTTGTTTGTCCTCGGCTAGGTCAGTCTATTAGGCTACAAGAGCTTTAAACAAACACTACATTTCATAAGTTTATTTTAGAAGTATTGATCTTCGGTCTCTACACCAAGATGATGCAATTAGCCAAGAGAAAAGAGGTAGAAATTCGCCTAATTGATACTAGTATTTTCCGACTCAATGTGTTTTTTTTTTCCGACTCAATGTGTTAATTAGACCGTCCATGTTCTCTTGGCCAGATAAATCGGTCATAAGTTTCTCCTCGAGGACCTACTCTTGATTATTATTTTCTGGACTGAACTTCATGAAAAATCTCAAAAATTCCCCTTCTCATTGTCTAAATTTGAATAATTGTTTAAACTGGCATTGTCACGACCACCTTTCACAATTATTCTGTGATTATCTGATGTGCAACGGCTAATTAAAAAGGACCGCCTAAACCTGGGGCGACTTAATTGTTTTCCAATTTCAATCAATTGCATTCAAATCATTGGATTGGAAACGAACAAACAAATATGTTTCTTCTTCCTCCAACCGTTTTCTGGATTAGAACGAACAGAGCACGGTTTGACTCGATTGCATCCAACTTTTTTTTTTCAAAACGGAGGCATAAATATGCCTCATCACTTAATTAAGAGGTTGCATCCAACCTGATTTCTCTCCCCTATCTCACATGCCTCGCCTCTGGCAAGTTCTCGTCCGATCCCTCATTGGTGACACTGTAACCGTCCAGGACGTCCACATCTTAGGCCGAGGCTCACCCGGCTCGGCCTTGGGTGCTACTTCTCATTCCCAGTAGAGTAGAATCGACTGGCACATTTTACTACTAATAACACGCAGTAAAGCAGAGCAAAACTAGATACACACATGAAAAAATGACACACAGGCACAAAAAGAGAAGAAAACAAATAAACAGAAAAGAGAAAAAAAATGTGATAGGGAGAGACATGAAAAGCAAGCTTTGCAAATTTTACTAGTAATAACTACTATGAGCATCTCAATTACTCTACCCATGCTGCATGACTGTGTGGCCAAAGATCAGTAAGTCAATCGAGCAATGCAGCTTGAAGATCAAAGAGCTCTCTCCATCCGAGAATATAATTTCAGGAAAGCACTTATCTGCCACACTAGTAAACTGGTTGAAGCCAAGAGGTTGTACCGGAGAAAAAGAGTTACACTAGTAGAAAACAGGGCTTTGGTTGAGGCCAGGATAAGGGCATTAATTCCAGTTCACTCACGAACCAGGACCAAAGGGGGCATTAGTCCCGGTTCGTGAGGCCAGAGCGCCGGCCGGGCCTGGGGGGCCATTGGTCCCGGTTCGTCTGACCCCTTTGGTTCCGGTTTCAGACACGAACCGGGACCAATGGACCTTGCTCCTGGCCCACAACCTTTAGTCCCGGTTTGTGGCTGAAACCGGGACCAAATGTAGTCCTTTAGTCCCGGTTTTAGCCACAAACCGGGAGTAAAGAGAGGCCTATATATACCCCCTGCCCGCGAGCAGAGCAGTGCACTGCTCTGTTTTTTTGGCCGGCCGTGGGAGAGCTTTGTGGTGCTCTAGCTCACCTCCTATGCACATGAGGTGTTCGATGAAATGTCCGAGCCACACTTAAGCTTTCTCCTCTCGAAGCTCCTTGTCCAAGCTCCATTTTCCTCAAGATTTGTCTAGGTTTGGCGGTCCGTCCTGTCCCGTCCCCGTCCTCACCGCCGTCGATCACCCGCGCCGATCTCGTCGCCGGCACCACCGTGGTGAGCCTCTTGTTCTTATCTTCTTTCTAAAAGGAAAAAAAATTCTTACTTGTATGATTTAGATAGATACTTGTATAATTTTCTTACTTTTATTATTGTTCGTTATTATATAGTGCGATGGTTTTAGTATCCGCCTCCGTCGGCCCTCGTCCTGTCTATGATTCGGATGTGGTATATATTATCTTTTATAACTATTTGTTTCATTTAGTGTTTATGACAATTATGCCGACCAACGTGACATAGATGTTTTTATCTAGGAGGTATGTGAACCGGAAATTCCAACCGACCCTATTGTCGAGAGGTTAAATTTAGTTAAAAAAGAAAACAATTACTTGAAGAAAAAAGTGAAAAGAATTGAGGAGGAGAAGATGGAATTGGAGTTGCATGTTGCGGATGTCGTCGATGATCACAAGATCAAGATGGATGAAATGCGCTTGAAGATTAGAAAGATTAAAAAATATGCCATTCATACTGAGGCTTGGTATCATTATGCCGTTGGATCAATTGTTACCTTAGTTGTGATTATGATCGCATTTGTTGTTGCATTGAAATGTTTTACATAGTTTCAATGTATGGTTCAATTAGATGCTCTGGAGAGCTATATGTTGTTCAATGAGAACTATGTATGAACTTTATGTATTTATTTTTTCAGTAATAACATTTGATCACTACTGTACTTTGGTTTTAATGTGATGATGAACTTTTATTAATTTGGTCACTTCTCTATTCATGATGTTCTGTACTGGTTTTTGACACACTTAATTATATGTAATGAACGCAGATGAACTGGCAATGGATGTACGATAACAGACGCACCTCCGAGTACATTAAGGGCATGCATAATTTTCTCGAAGTGGCTGAGGCAAACAAGCAGAATGGTTTTATGTGTTGTCCATGCCCTATCTGTGGGAATACGAAGTCTTACTCTGACTCGAAAACCCTTCACATCCACCTGCTTGAGAAGGGTTTCATGCCACACTATAATGTTTGGACCAAGCACGGAGAAAGAGGGGTTATGATGGAAGACAACGAAGAAGAAGAGGATGATGACAACTATGTGCCCCCTAAATATGGTGATGCCGCAATGGGGGAAACTGAAGATCAAGAGGAACCAGACGATGTGCCCGATGATGATCTTCGCCGGGTCATTGTTGATGCAAAGAGACAATGCGAAAGTGAAAAGGAGAAGTTGAAGTTCGATCGCATGTTAGAGGATCACAAAAAAGAGTTGTACCCCAATTGCGAAGATGGCAACACAAAGCTCAGTACCACACTGGAATTGCTGCAATGGAAGGCAGACAATGGTGTATCTAACAACGGATTTGAGAAGCTACTGAAAATATTGAAGAAGAAGTTTCCAAAGGATAACGAATTGCCCGACAGTACGTACGGAGCAAAGAAGGTTCTATGCCCTCTAGGATTGGAGATGCAGAAGATACATGCATGCCCTAATGACTGCATCCTCTACCGCGGTGCGTACGAGGATTTGAACGCATGCCCGGTATGCGGTGCATTGCGGTATAAGATCAGACGAGATGACCCTGGTGATGTTGACGACGAGCGCCCCAGGAAGAGGGTTCCTGCCAAGGTGATGTGGTATGCTCCTATAATACCACGGTTGAAACGTCTGTTCAGAAACAAAGAGCATGCCAAGTTGATGCGATGGCACAAATAGGACCGTAAGAAAGACGGAAAGTTGAGAGCACCCGCTGACGGGTCGCAGTGGAGAAAAATCGAGAGAAAGTGGGGGGGACTTTGCAGGTGATGCAAGGAACGTATGGTTTGGTTTAAGCGCGGATGACATTAATCCTTTTGGGGAGCAGAGCAGCAATCATAGCACTTGGCCCGTGACTCTATGTATCTATAACCTTCCTCCTTGGCTGTGCATGAAGCGGAAGTTCATTATGATGCCAGTTCTTATCCAAGGCCCTAAGCAACCCGGCAATGACATTGATGTGTACCTAAGGCCATTAGTTGAAGAACTTTTACAGCTGTGGAATGGAAAAGATGTACGTGTGTGGGATGAGCACGACGAGCAGGAATTTGACCTACATGCGTTGCTGTTTGTAACCATCAATGATTGGCCTGCTCTCAGTAACCTTTCAGGACAGACAAACAAGGGATACCACGCATGCACGCACTGTATAGATGACACCGAAAGTATATATTTGGACAAATGCAGGAAGAATGTGTACCTGGGGCATCGTCGATTTCTTCCGACCAACCATCAATGTCGAAAGAAAGGCAAGCATTTCAAAGGCGAGGCAGATCACCGGAAGAAGCCCGCCGTCCATACTGGTGATCACATACTTGCTATGGTCAATGATTTACAAGTAATCTTTGGAAAGGGTCCCGGCGGACTATCTATTCCGAATGACGCTGAGGGACGCGCACCCATGTGAAAGAAGAAATCTATATTTTGGGACCTACCCTATTGGAAAGACTTAGAGGTCCGCTCTGCAATCGACGTGATGCACGTGACAAAGAATCTTTGCGTGAACCTGCTAGGCTTCTTGGGCGTGTATGGGAAGACAAAAGATACACCGGAGGCACGGGAGGACCAACAACGTGTGCACGAAAAAGACGGCATGTCTCCAAAGCAGTATGAAGGTCCTGCCAGCTACGCTCTTACCAAAGAAGAGAAGGAAATCTTCTTTGAATGCCTGCTCAGTATGAAGGTCCTGTCTGGCTTCGCGTCAAATATAAAGGGAATAATAAATATGGCATAGAAAAAGTTCCAGAACCTAAAGTCTCATGACTGCCACGTGATTATGACGCAACTGCTTCCGGTTGCATTGAGGGGGCTTCTACCGGAAAACCTTCGATTAGCCATTGTGAAGCTATGTGCATTCCTCAATGCAATCTCTCAGAAGGTGATCGATCTAGAAATCCTACCAAGGTTAAGGAGTGATTTGGCGCAATGTCTTGTCAGTTTCGAGCTGGTGTTCCCACCATCCTTCTTCAATATCATGACGCACGTCCTAGTTCATCTAGTCGACGAGATTGCCATTCTGGGCTCTGTATTTCTACACAATATGTTCCTCTTTGAGAGGTTCATGGGAGTCTTAAAGAAATATGTTCGTAACCGTGCTAGGCCAGAAGGAAGCATCTCCACGGGCCATCAAACAGAGGAGGTCATTGGGTTTTGTGTTGACTTCATTCTTGACCTTAAGAAGATTGGTCTCCCTCAATCACGGTATGAGGGGAGACTGACTGAAAAAGGCACGCTAGGAGCGGACTCAATAATATGTAGGGACACGAATTCTTGGTCTCAAGCACACTACACAGTTCTACAGAATTCTACCTTGGTGACCCCGTATGTCAATGAACACAAGAATATTCTGCGCTCCAAACACCCGGAGTAGTGTGACGACTGGATTACATGTGAACACATCAGGACTTTCAGCAGTTGGTTGCAAACACGTCTCATGGGTGACAACACTGTTTCTGATGAGCTGTACTCATTGGCCAGGGGACCATCTTCGACTGTATTGACTTACAAAGGGTACGAGATAAATGGGAATACATTTTACACGATCGCCCAAGATCAAAAGAGCACCAACCAAAACAGTGGTGTCCGGTTTGATGCAGCAACCAAGAGGGGAAATGACACATATTATGGTTACATAGTGGACATATGGGAACTTGACTATGGACAGGATTTTAAGGTCCCTTTGTTTCAGTGCAAATGGGTCAATCTGTCAGGAGGCGGGGTACAGGTAGACCAATAGTATGGAATGACAACAGTGGATTTGAACAATCTTGGGTACACAGACAAACCATTCGTCCTAGCCAATGATGTGGCACAGGTTTTCTATGTGAAGGATATGTCTACCAAACCGAGAAAAAGAAAAGATAAGGAAGCGAATACATCATACGATGAGCCAAAGCGCCACATAGTTCTTTCAGGAAAAAGAGACATCGTGGGAGTGGAGGGCAAGACAGACATGTCTGAAGATTATGAAAAGTTTCATGAAATTCCTCCCTTCAAAGTCAAGGCTGACCCAAGCACCCTATTAAACGATAAAGATTATCCATGGTTACGGCGCAATAAGAAAAGGACACAAGCGAAGAAAAAGTGAAGACTTTCTCTCCACAACTATTATGATGATGCCTTTGATCTAGAATATCACTGCAGTTACATGTGAAGAAATGAAATGCCTTTTGTAACAGATGAGTTTTCGTATGAAACCCTGATACTTCGAAAGAGATTGTCCATTTTGTACACGAAGTGCATCCAGCTTTTGCCGTAACCCTCTCAACTTTTTATCACATGCTATGTGGGTGAAATGATGATACCGTGCCAACTTTCAACCTTTTCAGAGTTCATTTTAGTGCTTTTCAATTTCAGGGTCATTTAGCTCAAAAAAATCAGTAAATGCATGAAAAATACCAAATGAAGTCAGAAAGGGTTGAAAATTGATGATGTGGCTTTGAATGGTGCATTTTGAACACACAAAAACTCTGGAGTTCAAATAAGTTCAAAAAAATGAAATCCCTTTGTAACAGATGAGTTTTCGTATGAAACCCTGATACTTCGAAAGAGATTGTCCATTTTGTACACGAAGTGCATCCAGTTTTTGCCGTAACCCTCTCAACTTTCTAGCACATGCTATGTGGGTGAAATGATGATACCATACCAACTTTCAACCTTTTCATTTGAAGTGCTTTTCAATTTCAGGGTCATTTAGCTCAAAGAATGAACTAATAGCAAAAAGACTGAACTAGAAAACTTTTATGAAACTCTGATAGCAAAAAGAATGAACTAAAAAAATCAATTAAAATATTCTGTTATGATCAACTAAAAAAAAACTATAATATTCTTCAATAGCAAAAAGAATCAACTAAAAAGCTTTTATAAAACTCTAATAGCAAAAGGATCAACTAAAAAATTTTTATAAACCTCTAGTATTTTTGAAACTAAAATTATAAAATTTTTATGAAACTAAAATTATCAAAGTATTTTTTGTTCAAAACATTAATTGAAAAAAGAATTTTCATAAAAAAAATTTGTTTGAAACTTTAATAGCAAACTTAAATAACAAAATCTGTTTTTCATTAAAACAGACATTTAAGATAACCTAAAAATTACCAAATTGAATATAATGATAGAACATAGTAATATTAAATAGCAGGAAAAAGAATCACTCAAAAATCTATTTTTATAGTAAAGTTATTCACAAACTAGTGATTCACACAAATTTCAAAGAATTCAAATTTAAACTATTCAAATTTGAAAACTAATGGCACTAACAGAAAGTTTATAATTTTTGTGACCTAAAAGCAAAAAGAATCACTGAAAAACTGTAAGTATTTACCTGTAAGTAGAAACAAAAGAAAATAAATAAAGCAAAAAACAAAACAAAAAAACTGGAAAAAAATGCCGCCTACTAGGCCACCACGGCCTGAATACGACTAGAAACCCAACGAGCTAGTTGGGCCAGGATTCAGGACCGCAGAAGGCCCAGTAGGCCCACAGGCAGAGGAGTGTGCGATTAGGTCCGTAAGCCTGCAGTTGAGAGGAGCTCGAGAGGGTTGGCGCAGCAGCGCTTATAAACCACTCTCGAGCCCTCTAGCTAGCGAGGTGGGACTAAACTTTTGGCCCCGGCCAGCACCCCCCTTTCGTCCCGGTTGGTGGCACCAACCGGGACCAATACCCACCTTTTGTCCCGGTTCGTGGCACCAACCGGGATCAATGCTACCCTTTAGTCCCGGTTCGTGCCACCAACCGGGACCAAAGGTCTCTGCTTCCCGCCCTTTGGGCTGACGAAAAGAGACCTTTGGTCTCGGTTGGTGGCACGAACCGGGACCAAAGGGCAGCATTGGTCCCGGTTGGTGCCACGAACCGGGACCAAAAGCTCTGCTATATAAGCCAACACTTAGCATTTTCCAGTCCCAGTTCATCTTCCCCCTGACGCCGCGCCGAACAGCACGACGCTGCCAGGCTGCCTGACCGCGCCCTCGCCCTCACCGACGCCCTCGCCGACGCGCTCTCCTCCCCGAGCCCTCGCCGACGCCCTCGCCGACGCGCCCTCGCCCGCGCCCTCGCCCTCGCCGCGCGCGTGCGTGCCCCCCCTCCCGAGCCCGCCGTCCTCGTCGCCGGCCTCAAGCCATCGCCGCGCCCCCCCCACAGTGAGTCCCCCCTTCCCATGTCCCCTGCTCCCCGTCGCCGCTGCTCCATGGTCGCCGGCCGGCAGCAGCCGTGCTCTATTTTTTTCTTTTTTTTATGAGGGGAGTGCTCTGTTTTTTTCCATGTATATTTGTATATGTTCATGTATATGTTTTTTTCATGTATATGTGTATATGTTCATGTATATGTGTATATGTTCATGTATGAGATGAGATAGATAGATAGATAATTTTCATGTGTATATGTTCATGTATGAGATGTATATGTTCACTTTTGTATACAAACTTCGTTGTTTTTCATATGTACGAAAATGTAGAGTGAAAACAAAAACAAACATATAAGAAAAAAAAAGGAAAAAAATGAAGAAGGAAAAGAAAACCGCCCGGCCCGGCCACCACCGCATTTTCATAAAGTTTCTCCACCGAGTCCACGTCGCACCGAGTACCCGCGGCGAAGCAAGTCTTTTTTTGAAGGTAGTTTTTTTGTTAAATGAAAATGTTGGCATCGGCTCTATCATCACGTTGGCATTGGCTCTATCTATCAACAAGGCCACGGGATCACCCCGGCCCCCTATCATCACGTTGGCATCGGCTCCCCGAGAGCTTTCCAACGGATCCGGAATCGTCTCGATCGGAGCTCTTGTGCTCAAGTAACTTCGACATGAGGGGGGACATCGATCAACCCCCTCTCGCCCGGCCAACTCTCGAGTCCACCCAAACCGGGACTGAAAAAGTGTTGTCGAGGCCACCCCAAACCCTAGAAGAGTTGTCGAGGCCACCCAATTTTACCAAGTTAAAAGAGCGTTGTCGAGGCCACCCCAAACCCTAGAAGAGTTGTCGAGGCCACCCAAATTTACCAAGTTAAAAGAGCATTGTCGAGGCCACCCCAAACCCTAGAAGCGTTGTTGAGGCCACCCCAAACCCTAGAAGAAAGAGCGTCGTTGTCGATCTATCGTTGCTGGCATAGGTCAATGGGGGAGAATGCATGGATAGTTTGATCTCCTGCATAGCGATTATTTTTTGCAAAGTGTCCTCTCCTAGAAGAAAGAGCGTTGTCGATCTCCTACCCCCTCCCGTCCCTACCCGATAACTTCGACATGAGGGGGGACGTCGGACATGCATGAGAGAGGCGGTCCGCAACTAATCCATTGCTCATATATGCATATGATCCTTTGTTGTGATATTAGGTAGGTCTATGTTTGCCACTAATATATCCATCTCTCATGTTTGTATATTGCCATGTTGTAATATTTGCAGAAACTATGGACAGAGACTTAGAACAAGAAGAGTTGTTGGGGGATATAATTCGCGACGGAGGTGATGTCTTGTCGTTTCTCAACGACACCGATGGTCAGGAAGGAGAGGATGACGGCTCCGGTAATCCAACAATGGAGGAGGAAGGAGATCATGACGGCTCCGGTGACCGAATGGCGGAGGAAGAAGACCATGATGACGGCTCCGGTGACCGAACGGAGGAGGGAGTTGTTGCAAAGTCCGGCAAGGTATATATATTAATTAACCCTGTGCTGACTAATTGATGCATTAATTGTTTTGGTATGTATATATATTAATGCTTCTTTCTTCTTTTATAGCCCTCCAGATCGAGCCAAACTTCCCTAAGGAGACGAGGCCCGAAGAAAAGGTTGCGCCAGGATGAAAGGTTCACGATCACAGAAATCGCGGACGATGGCCAACCGATTGAACCCAAGCGGACCAAGGACATATTTGTTAGTCAGTGCAGAGCTATTGTTAGGGACAGCGTCCCGATCAGCGTCCAGTAGTGGAATAAGAGTAAGGACGACCCTGAAGTTTCTTATGTCCAGGATAGACAGAAAGATGATCTTTGGACAACGCTGATGGCAAATTTCACCCTACCGCCAGAGGAGGATCCGAATAAGCCAGTTATAGAGCCAAAGGTCAAGGCGTTTGCTCTTAAGAAGATGGCAGATCTATTCAGGAACTGGAAGAAAGAGTTGAACACAAAGTTTGTCGAAAAAAGGAAGACTCCAGAATTCATCGGCCGATATGAGAAGATAAGAGATCACTGGCCCGCATTTGTGGCCTACAAGCAATCGGATAAGGGTAAGAAAAGGTCAGAGACAAACAAGAAAAATGCTGCAAAGAAGAAGTATCTGAAGGAAATATGCCCTAGAGGCAATAATAAAGTTGTTATTTATATTTCCTTATATCATGATAAATGTTTATTATTCATGCTAGAGTTGTATTAACCGGAAACTTGATACATGTGTGAATACATAGACAAAACACCGAGTCCCTAGTAAGCCTCTACTAGACTAGCTCGTTAATCAAAGATGGTTAAGTTTCCTAACCATAGACATGTGTTGTCATTTGATGAACGGGATCACATCATTAGGAGAATGATGTGATGGACATGACCCATCTGTTAGCTTAGCATATTGATCGTTCAGTTTTATTGCTATAGCTTTCTTCATGTCATATACATATTCCTTTGACTATGAGATTATGCAACTCCCGGATACCGGAGGAATACCTTGTGTGCTATCAAACGTCACAACATAACTGGGTGATCATAAAGATGCTCTACAGGTATCTCCGAAGGTGTTTGTTGGGTTGGCATAGATCAAGATTAGGATTTGTCACTCCGTGTATCGAAGAGGTATCTCTGGGCCCTCTCGGTAATGCACATCATAAGAAGCCTTGCAAACAATGTGACTAATGAGTTAGTTGCAGGATGATGTATTACGGAATGAGTAAAGAGAATTGCCGGTAACGAGATTGAACTAGGTATGAAGATACCGACGATCGAATATCGGGCAAGTAACATACCGATGACAAAGGGAATGACATATGTTGTCATTACGGTACGACCGATAAAGATCTTCATAGAATATGTGGGAACCAATATGAGCATCCAGGTTCCGCTGTTAGTTATTGACCGGAGAGGTGTCTCGGTCATGTCTACATAGTTCTCGAACCCGTAGGGTCTGCAAGCTTAACGTTCGATGGCGATTTTGTATTATATGAGTTATGTGATTTGGTGACCGAATGTTGTTTGGAGTCCTGGATGAGATCACGGACATGAAGAAGGGTCTCGAAATGGTCGAGAGGTAAAGATTCATATATAGGATGATGATATTCGGACACCGGAAGTGTTCTGGGGGTACCGGGTACATATCGGGTCATCAGAAGGGGTTCGGGCAACCCCCGGCAAAGATATGGGCCTATTGGGCCAAGAGGGGAAACGCAGCAGCCAGCATGGGCTGCTGCGCCCCCCTTGTAGGCCGAATAGGAAGGGGAAGGAAAGGGGGGAAGAGAGAAAGGAAGGGGAGGGATTCGGCCTACCCCTTCCTTCTCTCCCCCCTCCTCCTTCCTTTCCCCTCCGAAAAACATGGTAAGGGGGGGGGGGGGAATTGGACAAGGTCCCAAGTAGGATTCCTCCTACTTGGGGCGCCCCATGGCTGTTTCCCTCCCCTCCCACCTATATATACGTGGGGAGGGGGCACCTAGAACACACACCAACAATTGTTAGCCGTGTGCGGCGCCCCCCTCCACAGTTTACGCCTCTGGTCATATTCACGTAGTGCTTAGGTGAAGCCCTGCGCGGATCACTTCACCATCACCATCACCACGCCGTCGTGCTGACGGAACTCTCCCTCGACACTTTGCTGGATCAAGAGTTTGAGGGACGTCATCGAGCTGAACGTGTGCAGAACTCGGAGGTGCCGTACGTTCGGTGCTTGATCGGTCGGAACGAGAAGAAATTCGACTACATCAACCGCGTTAACAAACGCTTCCGCTTTCGGTCTACGAGGGTACGTGGACACACTCTCCCCCTCTCGTTGCTATGCATATCCTAGATAGATCTTGCGTGAGCATAGGAAATTTTTTGAAATTGCATGCTACATTTCCCAACAGTGGTATCAGAGCCAGGTCTATGCGTAGATGATATGCACGAGTAGAACACAAAGAGTTGTGGACGGTGATAGTCATACTGCTTACCACCAACGTCTTATTTTGATTTAGCGGTATTGTTGGATGAAGCGGCTCGGACCAACCTTATATGACCACGTTCATGAGACCGGTTCCACCGACAGACATGCAACTAGTTTTGCATAAAGGTGGCTGGCGGGTGTCTGTTTCTCCAACTTTAGTTGAATCGAATTTGACTACGGCCGGTCCTTGTTGAAGGTTAAAACAACAAACTTGACGAAACACCGTTGTGGTTTTGATGCGTAGGTAAGAACGGTTCTTGCTAGAAGCCCGTAGCAGCCACGTAAAACTTGCAACAGCAAAGTAGAGAACGTCTAACTTGTTTTTGCAGGGCATGTTGTGATGTGATATGGTCAAGACATGATGTGATATACGTTGTTGTATGAGATGATCATGTTTTGTAAAAGTTATCGGCAACTGGTAGGAGCCTTATGGTTGTCGCTTTATTGTATGAAATGCAAACGCCATGTAATTGCTTTACTTTATCACTATGCGTTAGCGATAGTTGTAGAAGCAATAGTTGGCGAGACGACAACGACGCTACGATGGAGATTAAGGTGTCAAGCCGGTGACGATGGAGATCATGACGGTGCTTTGGAGATGGAGATCAAAGGCACAGGATGATGATGGCCATATCATGTCACATATATTGATTGCATGTGATGTTTATCTTTTATGCATCTTATTTTGCTTAGTACGGCGGTAGCATTATAAGATGATCCCTCACTAAAATTTCAAGGTATAAGTGTTCTCCCTGGGTATGCACCTTTGCGACAGTTCGTCGTGCTGAGACACCACGTGATGATCGGGTGTGATAGGCTCTACGTTCACATACAACGGGTGCAAGACAGTTTTGCACATGCGGAATACTCGGGTTAAACTTGACGAGCCTAGCATGTACAGACATGGCCTCGGAACACTGGAGACCGAAAGGTCGAACGTGACTCATATAGTAGATATGATCAACATAGAGATGTTTACCATTGAAAACTACTCCATCTCACGTGATGATCGGACATGGTTTAGTTGATTTGGATCACGTGATCATTTAGATGACTCGAGGGATGTCTATCTAAGTGGAAGTTCTTAAGTAATATGATTAATTGAACTTAATTTATCATGAACTTAGTCCTGATAGTTTTTGCATATCTATGTTGTAGATCAATGGCCCGTGCTACCGTTCCCTTGAATTTTAATGCGTTCCTAGAGAAAGCTAAGTTGAAAGATGATGGTAGCAACTACACGGACTTGGTTCGTAACTTGAGGATTTTCCTCATTGCTGCACAGAAGAATTATGTCCTTGATGCACCGCTAGGTGAAAGGCCTGCTGCAGGAGCAGATGCTGATGTTATGAACGTCTGGCAAGCTCGATCTGATGACTACTCGATAGTTCAGTGTGCCATGCTTTACGGCTTAGAATCGGGACTTCAAAGACGTTTTGAACGTCATGGACCATATGAGATGTTCCAGGAATTGAAGTTAATATTTCAAGCAAATGCCCAAGTTGAGAGATATGAAGTCTCCAACAAGTTCTATAGCTGCAAGATGGAGGAGAATAGCTCTGTCAGTGAACACATACTCAAAATGTCTGGGTATCATAATCACTTGACTCAGCTGGGAGTTAATCTTCCAGTTGATTGTGTTATTGACAGAGTTCTCCAATCACTGCCACCAAGCTATAAAGGCTTCGTGATGAACTATAATATGCAACGGATGGAGAAGACTATTCCCGAGCTCTTCGCAATGCTCAAAGCTGCGGAGGTAGAAATCAAGAAGGAGCATCAAGTGTTGATGGTTAACATGACCACTAGTTTCAAGAAAAGGGCAAAGGAAAGAAGGGGAACTTCAAGAAGAATGGCAAGCAAGTTGCCACTCCCGGGAAGAAGACCAAGTATGGACCTAAGCCTGAAACTGAGTGCTTCTACTGCAAAGGGACTGTTCACTGGAAGCGGAACTGCCCCAAGTATTTGGCGGATAAGAAGGATGGCAAAGTGAACAAAGGTATATGTGATATACATGTTATTGATGTGTACCTTACTAATGCTCGTAGTAGTGCCTAGGTATTTGATACCGGTTCGGTTGCTCATATTTGTAACTCGAAACAGGGGCTACGGATTAAACGAAGATTGGCTAAGGACGAGGTGACGATGCGCGTCGGGAATGGTTCCAAGGTCGATGTGATCGCCGTCGGCACGCTACCTCTACATCTACCTTCGGGATTAGTTTTAGACCTGAATAATTGTTATTTGGTGCCAGCATTGAGCATGAACATTATATCTGAATCTTGTTTAATGCGAGACGGTTATTCATTTAAATCAGAGAATAATGGTTGTTCTATTTATATGAGTAATATCTATTATGGTCATGCATCCTTGAAGAGTGGTCTATTTTTGTTGAATCTCGATTGTGGTGATACACATATTTATAATATTGATGCCAAAAGATGCAAAGTTGATAATGATAGTGCAACATATTTGTGGCACTGCCGTTTAGGTCATATTGGTGTAAAACGCATGAAGAAACTCCATGTAGATGGACTTTTGGAATCACTTGATTATGAATCATTTGATGCTTGCGAACCATGCCTCATGGGCAAGATGACTAAAACTCCGTTCTCCGGAACAATGGAGCGAGCCACTGACTTATTGGAAATAATACATACCGATGTATGCGGTTCGATGAGTGTTGAGGCTCGCGGCGGGTATCGTTATTTTCTGACCTTCACAGATGATTTGAGCAGATATGGGTATATCTACTTAATGAAACACAAGTCTGAAACATTTGAAAAGTTCAAAGAATTTCAGAGTGAAGTGGAGAATCATCGTAACAAGAAAATAAAGTTTCTACGATCTGATTGCGGAGGCGAATATTTGAGTTACGAGTTTGGCCTTCATTTAAAACAATGTGGAATAGTTTCACAACTCACGCCACCTAGAACACCACAACGTAATGGTGTGTCCGAACGTCGTAACCGTACTTTATTAGATATGGTGCGATCTATGATGTCTCTTACCGATTTGCCACTATCGTTTTGGGGTTATGCATTAGAGACAGCTGCATTCACGTTAAATAGGGCACCGTCTAAATCCGTTGAGACGACACCGTATGAACTGTGGTTTGGCAAGGAACCTAAGCTGTCGTTTCTTAAAGTTTGGGGTTGCGATGCTTATGTGAACAAGCTTCAGCCTGATAAGCTCGAACCCAAATCGGAGAAGTGCGTCTTCATAGGATACCCAAAAGAGACTGTTGAGTACACCTTCTATCACATATTCGAAGGCAAGATTTTTGTTGCTAAGAATGGATCCTTTCTAGAAAAGGAGTTTCTCTCGAAAGAAGTGAGTGGGAGAAAAGTAGAACTTGATGAGGTAATTGTACCTTCTCTCGAATTGGAAAATAGCTCATCACAGAAAACTGTTCCCGTGATGCCTACACCAACTAGAGAGGAAGCTAATGATAATGATCATGAAACTTCAGATCAAGTTACTACCGAACCTCGTAGGTCAACCAGAGCACGTTCCGCACCAGAGTGGTATGGTAATCCTGGTCTGGAGGTCATGTTACTAGACCATGACGAACCTACGAACTATGAAGAAGCTATGATGAGCCCAGATTCCGATAAATGGCTTGAGGCCATGAAATCTGAGATAGGATCCATGTATAAGAACAAAGTGTGGACTTTGGTTGACTTGCCCGATGATCGGCGAGCCATAGAGAATAAATGGATCTTCAAGAAGAAGACTGACGCTGATGGTAATGTTACTGTCTACAAAGCTCGACTTGTCGCAAAAGGTTTTCGACAAGTTCAAGGAGTTGACTATGATGAGACCTTTTCACCCGTAGCGATGCTTAAGTCTGTCCGAATCATGTTAGCAATTGCCGCATTTTATGATTATGAAATCTAGCAAATGGACGTCAAAACTGCATTCCTTAATGGATTTCTTAAAGAAGAGTTGTATATGATGCAACCAGAAGGTTTTGTCGATCCTAAAGGTGCTAACAAAGTGTGCAAGCTCCAGTGATACATATATGGACTAGTGCAAGCATCTCGGAGTTGGAATATACCCTTTGATGAGGTGATCAAAGCATATGGTTTTATACAGACTTTCGGAGAAGCTTGTATTTACAAGAAAGTGAGTGGGAGCTCTGTAGCATTTCTAATATTATATGTGGATGACATATTGTTGATTGGAAATGATGTAGAATTTCTGGATAGCATAAAAGGATACTTGAATAAGAGTTTTTCAATGAAAGACCTCGGTGAAGCTGCTTATATATTAGGCATCAAGATCTATAGAGATAGATCAAGACGCTTAATAGGACTTTCATAAAGCACATACCTTGATAAATTTTTGAAGAAGTTCAAAATGGATCAGTCAAAGAAAGGGTTCTTGCCTGTGTTACAAGGTGTGAAATTGAGTCAGACTCAATGCCTGACCACTGCAGAAGATAGAGAGAAAATGAAAGTCATTCCCTATGCCTCAGCCATAGGTTCTATCATGTATGCTATGCTGTGTACCAGACCTGATGTGTGCCTTGCTATAAGTCTAGCAGGGAGGTACCAAAGTAATCCAGGAGTGGATCACTGGACAGCGGTCAAGAACATCCTGAAGTACCTGAAAAGGACTAAGGATATGTTTCTCGTTTATGAAGGTGACAAAGAACTCGTCGTAAATGGTTACGTCGATGCTAGCTTTGACACTGATCCGGATGACTCTAAGTCACAAACCGGATACGTATTTACATTGAATGGTGGAGCTGTCAGTTGGTGCAGTTCCAAGCAAAGCGTCGTGGCGGGATCTACGTGTGAAGCGGAGTACATCGCTGCTTCAGAAGCAGGGAATGAAAGGAGTCTGGATGAAGGAGTTCATATCCGATCTAGGTGTAATACCTAGTGCATCGGGTCCAATGAAAATCTTTTGTGACAATACTAGAGCAATTGCCTTGGCGAAGGAATCTAGATTTCACAAAAGAACCAAACACATCAAGAGACGCTTCAACTCCATTCGTGATCAAGTCAAGGAGGGAGACATAGAGATTTGCAAAATACATACGGATCTGAATGTGGCAGACCCGCTGACTAAGCCTCTTCCACGAGCAAAACATGATCAGCACCAAGACTCCATGGGTGTTATAATCATTAAAATGTAATCTAGATTATTGACTCTAGTGCAAGTGGAAGACTGAAGGAAATATGCCCTAGAGGCAATAATAAAGTTGTTATTTATATTTCCTTATATCATGATAAATGTTTATTATTCATGCTAGAATTGTATTAACCGGAAACTTGATACATGTGTGAATACATAGACAAAACACCGAGTCCTTAGTAAGCCTCTACTAGACTAGCTCGTTAATCATAGATGGTTAAGTTTCCTAACCATAGACATGTGTTGTCATTTGATGAACGGGATCACATCATTAGGAGAATGATGTGATGGACATGACCCATCCGTTAGCTTAGCATATTGATCGTTTAGTTTTATTGCTATAGCTTTCTTCATGTCATATACATATTCCTTTGACTATGAGATTATGCAACTCCCGGATACCGGAGGAATACCTTGTGTGCTATCAAACATCACAACATAACTGGGTGATCAGAAATATGCTCTACAGGTATCTCCGAAGGTGTTTGTTGGGTTGGCATAGATCGAGATTAGGATTTGTCACTCCGAGTATCGAAGAGGTATCTCTGGGCCCTCTAGGTAATGCACATCATAAGAAGCCTTGCAAGCAATGTGACTAATGAGTTAGTTGCGGGAT
This sequence comes from Thinopyrum elongatum, assembly GCA_011799875.1. Classification (NCBI taxonomy): domain Eukaryota; kingdom Viridiplantae; phylum Streptophyta; class Magnoliopsida; order Poales; family Poaceae; genus Thinopyrum; species Thinopyrum elongatum. The sequence goes on along the minus strand of CM022297.1, from coordinate 492,204,008 downwards.
GAGTAAAGAGACCAGCCGGTAACGAGATTGAACTAGGTATGAAGATACCGACGATCGAATCTCGGGCAAGTAACATACCGATGACAAAGGGAATGACATATGTTGTCATTACGGTACGACCGATAAAGATCTTCGTAGAATATGTGGGAACCAATATGAGCATCCAGGTTCCACTGTTGGTTATTGACCGGAGAGGTGTCTCGGTCATGTCTACATAGTTCTCGAACCCGTAGGGTCCGCAGGCTTAACGTTCGATGACGATTTTGTATTATATGAGTTATGTGATTTGGTGACCGAATGTTGTTCAGAGTCCTGGATGAGATCACGGACATGATGAGGAGTCTCGAAATGGTTGAGAGGTAAAGATTCATATATAGGACGATGATATTCGGACACCGGAAGCGTTCCGGGGGTACCGGGTACATATCGGGTCACCGGAAGGGGTTCCGGGCACCCCCCGGCAAAGATATGGGCCTGTTGGGCCAAGAGGGGAAACACAGCAGCCAGCATGGGCTGCTGCGCCCCCCTTGTAGGCCGAATAGGAAGGGGAAGGAAAGGGGGGAAGAGAGAAAGGAAGGGGAGGGATTCGTCCTCCCCCTTCCTTCTCTCCCCCTCCTCCTTCCTTTCCCCTCCGGAAAACATGGTAAGGGGGGGGGGGCGATTTGGACAAGGCCCCAAGTAGGATTCCTCCTACTTGGGGCGCACCATGGCTGTTCCCCTCCCCCTCCCACCTATATATACGTGGGGAGGGGGTGCCTAGAACACACACCAACAATTGTTAGCCGTGTGCGGCGCCCCCCTCCACAGTTTACGCCTCCGGTCATATTCACGTAGTGCTTAGGCGAAGCCCTGCGCGGTTCACTTCACCATCACCGTCACCACGCCGTCGTGCTGACTGAACTCTCCCTCGACACTTTGCTGGATCAAGAGTTCGAGGGACGTCATCGAGCTGAACGTGTGCAGAACTTGGAGGTGCCGTACGTTCGGTGCTTGATCGGTCAGAACGAGAAGAAGTTCGACTACATCAACCGCGTTAACAAACGCTTCCGCTTTTGGTCTACGAGGGTACGGGGACACACTCTCCCCCTCTCGTTGCTATGCATCTCCTAGATAGATCTTGCGTGAGCATAGGATTTTTTTTGAAATTGCATGCTACGTTTCCCAATAGTATCACCATCACACGAGGTCAGGTGGCTACTACAAAGCCCGGCCATTGTGGGACAAAGCTGAGCAAGACCTGCTTGCTAAAGGGGTCCAACCAGCGACATTGAACTCGCCAGACCATTCAAGGACTTGGTTCTTCGGGGTTGGGGGAACTTTGGACCTAGAAACAGGGGAGTGTCGTTGGACGGACGAGCAATTTGCAATACCCATCAAGAAGCTTCAGCAATATATCAGCGCAGCGCAGGAAGGGACGTTCATCCCCGACAGAGAGAAGGACGAGCTGACTGAGGCCCTCGGGAATCCTGAGCACCCTGGACGAACACGAGGCACACCAGGCTCCGTTCCGTAGGTGGTTGGGTTTGCCGGCAGCGGTGGTTACAGAAGCCGAGAGAGAAAGAGGAAAGCAGAGGTGAGCGAAATGCAGAAGCTCAATGCAAGAATAGAAAAGCAAGAGGAACTTGCAGCTGCCGGCCAACCATCTCAACGTCACGAAGATCCTGCCCCAGAAGCTACCCCACCATCTCAGTGGAGAAGTAGCGTGGCTTCTACGGAGCTCGTTCAGCCTGATTTCACGGCTCCTCGCTACCGTGTGGATACTATCACGGAGGCTCAACATTGCGAGCTAATGACGAAATGCCAGAACCTCACTTTGAAGGCGACTGTCGGCTCTGTTGCACCTCCTCAAGCTGACGGAACTTTTCACTGCCGTTCGATTCCACATGGCTATGCTGTTGTGACGGTGGATGAAATAATGGAGAGATTTGAGGAGCTAGAGCTTGACCACCCTACAGGTGAAGGGGAGAATCATCTGGTTTATGCTTTGAGGAGTACCTGTCTATAGAGGAAGGAGTACATCAAGCTTCCAAACTGGACGCCTCCTCCTCCTCCTCCTCCGGCGAGTCAGGGCACTCCGTCTCCTTCTCCTCCTCCTCCGGCGAGTGATCAGGGCACTCCGCCTCCTTCTCCGCCTCCTCCGACGCGTGAGGGTACTCCGCCTCCTCCTCCGCCTCCTCCGGCGGGTCGGAGCACTCCGCCTCCTCCTCCGCCTCCTTCGGCGTGTCAGCGGACTCTGCCATGTCAGCAACGGCGGAAGAGAGACGCCGCCGCTCCGGCGGCTAGCAGTACAAGCAGAGGCGGGAAGCAATTCAGATACGGTCCATCTCTCAAGGCTCCGAAAAAGTTACCATATGAGAGGACCGACAAGGAAACCGAGGACATCTGTGCTGCCGAAGTGAGGGACCATTTTGCAAAGAAACCTCCACCTCCGAAGGAAACGGTAGATCCGGTGAAAGTGAAGCGCACTATCGATGCCCTGAAGCGACCACCACCGCCTCCGCCGGATTCCAACTATGTCCGCTGTCTTAAAAAGACATATCGAGATGTGCGGCGGTCGGGAAGTACTTCCAGTGATGCAAGGTTAGCAGAACGAAGAAGTGGGAAAAAAATTCCCCAGCTCGGCGAACAGGCGAACCAATCGTGCCCCCCGCTCAAGGTGTCTAGCGATATCGTCGCTAATCATCCGGGGCTAGTGCCCGGTACCAATCCTGCTGATTACCTGAGCGATTATGTAGAGTTTGAAATAATGGAGGTAGACAGCTTCAGATACCAGCACGGGAAGCCTCTCGTCAAACCTGATCATCCTCCTCTAACAACGATGATGCGAAGATTGCATGAATGGTACATGAAAACCTGCAGCGAGTCTGGGAAGAATAGTTTGATGCTGAGAATTAAAGAGGAGCACGACCTCGTTGGAACTGAGCTGTTGCCTGTTGAATTTGTGGAGTTATTCCAGTTATACAATCAATTGGCCCTCGACAAACAACTCGTGACTTGCTACTGTCTGTAAGTATTACTTATGTAATTAAGTCTCTATATATAGCTCAGCTCTTTCATTGCATGTATATATAATTATCCTCAATATATTATGCAGATTGAAGATCGTCGAATGCAGAAAAACACAAATATATGACATTGGGTTCATTAACCCAAATACCATAAAAGAATGGTCGGTTAAAAACAGAGTCTCTGATACCGAGGACAACTTGCTACAATCGTTGCTTCGAAATCAAAACAAAGAGAAAATACTCTTTCCTTACAACTTCAAGTGAGTGTTACTGTCTTGTGCATATTCGGTTTCCCTTACTCGAGGTTATAGTAATGTAATTCGTGAGTTATGCATGCGTGCGCAGGTTCCACTTTATTCTGCTAGAGATTAAGCTTGACCGGGGAGTAGTAACTGTCTTAGACTCGAGACGAAAAGATCCCCAGGAGTATGCGGACATGACTGAAATGCTCCAGAAGTAAGTTCAATCGATCATTATCGCACCATATCGGCAACTTTGTTCATTTCCTGATATCAAGTAATTATTTTCTTTGTCTGGCAGGGTTTGGAAAGAGTTCACCGTAATTGTTCCGGGACTACCGAGGGAGCTGCGATTTACACACCCGAAAGTAAGTACGCGCATCTCCCATTGATTCTAGTTTCATCAATACCATTTATCATGCTTGATTATCAGTTTGATTGAACTCTATTTCTCGTAAAGTGCTTGTGGCAGGAAGCCGGGAATGATTTTTGTGGATACTACGTTTGCGAGTTCATCTACAATGCGACGGCCCTTCAGCGGGGCTACTCTGAAAAACAATATGAAGTACGTAAGCAATGATATTCACAATTTTATTTTATTACTATCATTTGTGTTGAGTTTCATTCATATATATGTATTGACCCCCTTCTTTAAATTGGATCTGGCAGATGCGGGATGAACTCCTACCACATGATCGCATACGAGCAATTCAAGAGGAATTGGCGGGATTCTTTCTTGACCACGTCATACCAAAAGCTGGAGAATACCCTGTGGAAGTTGAAATGGATTTTAGATGAGATGTTATATTGTATATATGTAGTAGCATCGGATAGGTATATGAAAACTTGTTGTTCGACCAATCTCTCGGAGAAAGAGAGGTCTCACTTCTCTCTGTATATATATGTTCATAACGATCTTCTGTAATTAATGATTCCTTCATTTGCTTACTAGCTAGCGTGTCGAGTTCTCTCTATATGTATAGTAGCTAACGTCGACCAAGCACGGAGAAAGAGATGGCACTTCTCTCTATTAGCTAGCTAACACAATATGAAACCCCTAAATTAACCCTCCAAAACCCCCCTTTAAAAAAACAAAAACCCCAGCTCCTGCCAGTTGCTGAAGCGTGGATGCCTTTTGGTCCCGGTTGGTATTACCAACCGGGACTAAAGGTCCTCCTGCCTGGGCGCCCCGCAGTGGCCACGTGGAGCCCCTTCTGTCCCGGTTCGTAAGAGAACCGGGACTAAAGGTTTTGAGCTTTAGTCCCGACCCTTTTGTCCCGGTTCTAGAACTGGGATTAAAGGCCCTTTGGAACCAGGACTAGTTCTCTGTTTTCTACCAGTGTTAATATAAGATCAGCTAATCTTTGGGATGAAAATACAAAAAAAATAAAAATAAATCCATGCACTGGCATCTGAAAACTATAAACAAAGCTACATTCCATCCATGAAATCTGAAGATGGCAGGCACTGCTGCACCTTGGCATTCTTTCAGAGACAGACTTGGAACCTCTGACGATGACAAAGCGATCGCCGGCGCAAGCGGATGCAACAACAAAGTCATTGGGGGCACGCAAGCTGGCCATCGCATCGATGAACACGGTGGCGTTATCGGTCGATGATGCCAGGCACAACACACGCATGGTCATGGGCAACTTCATACAGAACGCCGACACCCATGGCACCGCGCACGCACCTACTTTGCATCATCTGGGAGCGGTAACTGAAACTGCATTTTCTTTGACAGGTAGCTTTGGTGATAGATGACAAAAACTCAGGGCGATAGCAAGTACAAGCAGACTGATGGATATTTACCTTACACTTGCGCTTGTTTGTGGCAAAAAGTTATACATAGTGTGTAAGAAAGAAGGAAAACCAGATCGGGCAAGGCTTAGATTTCTGCTGCGAATTTCTTGAAATTAATTTAATCTGTTCTTCCACTAAAAAAAGGGAAGACACTGGTATGTTCTTTCTGTGTTCTTTGCGGTTTCGTGCGTTTCCCGTGTAGTGTACGCATGTGAGACATGTTCGTCTGTCTACTGTTTTCTACTCACTCGTAGTAGTAGATCCTTGACTCGATGGTCCATGTGAGATATTATTCAGCTCTACATATGCATTGTTTTGGATAATGTCGTTGCGACAGTTTAAAACAGTCCAACATAAAGCATACCTCCACCCGGATTTGATTCTTAAGTTATCTACTAAGAGCATCTCCAAGATATGACCAAAAATAGCCGCCGTGCCACAAAACTGCCATTTGGGTCACTTTGGGCAAAAAAAGGCTCCAGCAGATGCCTTATTACATCACGCCCAAAATTTTGCTATAGATGATACCTATATACACCACCTCTGACTGCAGCTGACACCCGAACGCAACCGCCCAGAATGAACCTTCACCCCGCAGCTGCCTTGTCGCCCGCTGCCGTTGTTTCAGCTCCAGACACCGCGTGCCACATCGCCACCCCTGAATACATAGATTTCACCAGAATTAACCTTTCACCTAGGCACCTAGCCGGTCCACTTATCACCAGTCAATGACCGCGTGGAAAATAGTTGAGATGTGGCGAGGTAGAAGTGAGAGGCATGGGGACCGTGTGGTGAAGTCCAGGTGAGAGGCATAGGGGCTGTGTACTGTAGCAGTTCTCGTTACCCATCGATCATCTATAGTTCCTGGTGCCTCCCATGCCTACACCTATCAGATTCTAATCCATAGTGTGCAGATACCAAATAAATAATGCATGAAATAGGAATGACTAATTTCAGTACAGAGAAATCAGATGAAGAGTAAGCTATTGATGTTTGGCTTAGGGAAGGCCTGCTCCTTATATAATACTTGGGTACATGGTAGAGGTAATGACATGAAGTCGTTGGTTCTCCGTTAGGCAAATAACTAAGGATTCCTTTGTTATGAGCTTAGTCCTTGAGTAGGTAAGAGCATATGAGATCTTAAACAAACGATGGAACTTTGTGCTGGTTTCTCCTCATGTAGGTAGGCAAGAACTTTACAAATGATGAATCTCCTGAGCTTGTTTGTCCTTGGGTAGGTAAGACCCTACGAGACCGTAAAACAGATGATGAATATGTTGTGCTTGTCTTTCCTTGGGTAGGTCAAAGACAGCGAGACTTTTAAACAAATGATGAACTTTATGAGCTTGTTTGTCCTCTGCTAGGTCAATCTATTAGGCTATGAGAGCACTAAATAAGTAATATATTTACAAATGAAATTCTAAAGTTTTGATCTTCAATATCTACACTAAGAAAACACAGCTAGTCAACATAGAAGGGCTAACGGGCTAAGTAGAACCAAATTCACACAATTGTGAGCACCTTCCGACTCAAATTGGCAATGATTTCGACATGTTAACTACATAGTCCATTGTCTTGCCCGGATAAACCATTCATAAGCTTACTTGCCTCGAGGATGTCTTCTTTAGGGAGAATCTAAGAAGATTTCTTCATTGTTCAAACTTGAAAGACTATTCAAATGGCTATTACCACGACCACCTTTCATAGTACACAAACCGAAACCATTCCATTTCTGCGAAGAGCGTCCCAAAATAGCGAATCATTTATGTGCCATGGAAGGAGCTCTACTCCTTTGTATCAGCTCGCACCACAAAGAGCTTATGCTCATGATGTCGACAGAATAATCGGGATCAGGGAACACCGTGCGTGCCTCCGCCCTACATATGCCCTGCTTGGACGATGGAAGGCGATACCTTGACACGACATCAGCTATCGCACGTGGTGCCGGGCAGTGGAGGGGCGAGCAAAGAACTACCATACAACAGAAAAGCAATACTATTTAGATTTAACCAGATCCTGTAAGATCTTGCATTTATGCATTTCTTTCTCAGATTAATGCTGCTACTACAATGCTAAGATGGGTTAGTATCCTGTTAAGTCTAGCATAATTTAGTATCTTGATAAATAAGTGCTAGCAGCTCATGTGTACTCTGTTTACTAGGGATGCGAGCAGGCCAGCCGCCATTGTGCTACCATAGCCTGTGCACCATTTAGTTGTTCACACTTTTCTCACAAGAAACATGCGTTACATATGGGTAGGGCAAATGTTGAGATTTTCACTTTGAAGAGCCTTGCATGAACTTTCAGTTTTATCAGGAACATTTGCTACTAGTGTTCGCGTGACAATTATAGGTGACCCTGCAACGCACCAGCCTGAAATGTTTCGCAATGTTCAGTTAAAATATATAGCTCTGCAAGCTATGCTCTGAAATTAGTAGGCATGATATATATGAATGAGAGAGAACAGATCATGGAACGTCAGCCCATGAATAACCAGTGACATATCAGGAATGAGGATCCGTTTCCTGAACTACTTCGGATCAGTTGTGTATTTTCATTATGCTAAGTGATGGAAAGGGGATTTGCCCGGTTAACAAAAAAAACTCAGGAACGAGAAGCTTTCTTGTTCAGCGTTCAGAACTATACATTTCTGCCCTCTACTTATTTGTTTTGAAAGCTGCAAAATAATAGTTCAAATCTCCTAGATAAAAATGGGGAATCAGAGGTGTATTTGGTAGGTGGCAGCGCTCGTGTTCTTTCTGTGGTGGCTCGCCTTCTTCCTCTGCTTGATGAGCAGGAAGCCATCGAGTGAATATGAAATGATTTCGCAGTCAGCTCTTAGCAAGTTTCTATAGCTTCATCGCGAGATAAGTAAATGTGGAGGAGAGTTTTACATATAAAGTGAGAGATATGGAGTAGTTTTTTCTGTTGCCCGATGGATGAATATTTACCCCACATTTGCGCTTGTTTGTGGCAAAAAGTTATACATGTGTGTATACAGTATATGAAAGAAGGAAACCAGGTCTGGCAAGGTTGGGTGCTTAATTCAGTCATTTTCCAATGCTATCGTTCGGTTTATTTTGACGAAATGCAGTTACGCACTACTTTCATTGCGTGAAGGAAGGAGTACAGACAGTGCTAGCACTTGGCTGGAACAAACTGTTGTCAATTTGTGTAAGCGTCTCTACCCTCATACAGAGGGCCGCGTGATGTATATATTGATTGGGGAGAGACCCATCTCTCATAGGTTACAACTGAAGAGATATTACAGGAGGTTTTACAGGAGGGATAAGAGATAAGAGAGAATAACAAGAAAAGAATCCTACTCCTGTTACAACTCCCTTGGCGCACAAGGCAGCCTCAAGGCGTGTGATATGTTACATGTTTAACACCTTCCCTTAATCATAACTTGGCTAAGTTAAGATTACGCTTAAACTCTTCAAACTGTCTTGTAGGCAAGGCCTTTGTGAACCCATCAGCAACTTGATCCTTGGAGTGAACAAAGCGAATTTCCAACTCTTTGTTGGCAACTCTTTCTCGAACAAAATGATAGTCAATTTCAATATGTTTTGTTCTTGCATGAAAAACAGGGTTAACAGATAAATATGTGGCATCAAGATTATCACACCAGAGACAAGAAGGTTGTGTGTGACATATTCCAAATTCTCTGAGCATGGATTTAACCCAAATGATTTCTGAAGTTGCATTTGCTAAAGCCTTGTATTCTGCCTCAGTACTTGACCGTGAGACTGTGGCCTGTTTTTCTTGCACACCATGAGATTAGGTTAGGCCCAAAGAAAACAACAAAACCACCTGTTGAGCGTCTGTCATCTAGGCATCCTGCCCAATCAGAATCAGAGAAAGCACTAACAAGAGTGGATGGTGACTTGCTAAACGTCAGACCAATGCTCAAAGTGTCCTTCACATATCTCAATATGCGTTTTGCAGCAGTCCAATGTGCAGTGGTAGGTGCATGAAGAAAGTGACAAACTTTTTTTACAGCAAAGGAAATATCAGGCCTTGTGAGGGTTAAGTACTGAAGTGCACCTACCATACTCCTGTACCTGGTGCTATCATCTTGGCTCAATGGTTCACCTCCTTCAAGAGATAACTTTTCTGTACTGGACAGTGGTGTGGGTGACGATTTACATCCTTGCATGCCAACCTTGCTCAAAAGATCAGCTGCATACTTCTCTTGAGAAAGATGAGGACCACCTTCCCTGTTTCTCTTGACTTCAATACCAAGAAAGAAGTGCAAATCTCCCAAATCCTTGAGAGCAAAGTCTGCATTCAAGTCTTTTAGCAAAGCTGTTACTGCTGTACTGGATGAACTTGTAACAATAATATCATCAACGTATATAAGCACAAATATGGATATATGTGACTTATTATAGATGAACAGAGATGTATCAGACTTTGAAAGCACAAAGCCAAGTGACTGAAGTTTTGCACTTAGCCGTGAGTATCAAGCTCGAGGAGCTTGCTTCAATCCATAAAGAGACTTATCAAGCTTGCACACATATGAGGGTTTGTTCTTATCTTCAAAACCAGGAGGTTGTCTCATGTACACTTCCTCTTCCAGAATACCATGAAGAAACGCGCTCTGCACATCTAGCTGTCTGAGGCTCCACCCTCTGGACACAACAATGGATAAAACAAGACGGATAGTTGCAGCTTTAACAACAGGACTAAACGTATCCTCATAATCAATGCCATACCTCTGCTTGAAGCCTTTTGCAACAAGTCTAGCTTTGTAACGATCTATTGTGCCATCAGATTTTTTCTTTATCCTGAACACCTATTTGCAATCAATCAAATTTTTACCTCGATGTGCAGGAACTAGATGCCATGTTTTGTTTCTCTGTAATGCTTGAAATTCTTCTTCCATGGCCTTTTTCCAACGTGAATCTCTGCATGCTTCTTGGAGCGTACGAGGTTCATCTGTGGAACATGTCAGACCAAATTTAACGTTGTAATTTGTATGTTGAATTACCCCTGATTGAAGGCGTGTGCGCGGTGCATCAGGGATGGGTACAGACGCTGCTGGCGCAGAGGATCCCATAGTCTGCTGCTGCTGGTCCGACCCATGCACAAGAGCCGAAGCAGACTCCCCCGCCGGATCGTCTGTGGCAATGGTTGGTGAAGGCGCAGGCGATGGCGGCATAGAAGATCCAGGCGGGACCGCCGCCAAATCGGGATGGGATCCCGCGCCCGTCTCCAGCTGGTGCAGGGACCGCCTGACATAAACACGCGGTTCCACACCGAACCGCTCGGTCGGGTGGTCCGCGGAAGCTGACGCGCGCGTGGGGGATGGCTGGCCCGTGACCCATCACGTGTCATCTCCTGGTTGGCGAGGCGCGTGTGGCGTGGATGGCTGGCCCGTGGTACGCCGCGCGGCTGTAGCTGGTAGGTCCGGCGCGGAGTCCGGAGAAGCGCTGCCGCCCAAGTCCTGGCGTGGCGACAGATCCGGAGGGGGCGATCCCGAGGCGGATTCTGGCGGGGGCGATCCCGAGGGGGATTCCGTGGCAGAATTGTTGCACCGCGGGGGTCACATGAAATACTGTTCGTTTGACCGGTTTGCTTCATGATTTTGCACCGATTTTTTTTCTGTTGCTTCAACATTCGACCCTGCAGTACCAAAAAGCTCATTTTCAAGGTTAGGAGGGTTAGTCATGTGATCACAATTATCGTCCCCATGATGCAAAGAGGTCAAATGAGGGGGAAGTAGAAGTATTTCTTTTCGGAGGAGAGCACCGGCATTAGGATGGAGTTTGGCAAAAGGGAAAACAGTCTCATCAAAAACAACATCCCGGGAGATATAGACACGTCCTGTGGGGACGTCAAGGCACTTGACACCCTTGTGCTGTGCACTATAGCCAAGAAACACACACTGTGTGGAACGGAACATAAGTTTACGACTATTGTAAGGACGAAGATTGGGCCAACATGCGCACCCAAAGACACGAAGAGACTTGTAATCTGGTCTAACATGAAGGAGCCGTTGCATGGGAGTGTCATTGTTAATGACACAACTAGGAAGCATATTAATGAGATGAACGGCAGTGCGGAACACTTCGTCCCAAAACTTTAAATGCATAGATGCACCCGCAAGAAGAGCTAGGCCTACTTCCACAATATGCCTGTGCTTGCGTTCAGCGGAGCCGTTCTGTTGGTGCGCATGAGGGCAAGAGACATGATGGGAAATGCCAAGCGTTTGAAAGAAAGAGTTTAGTTTCTCATACTCGCCACCCCAGTCAGACTGGACGGCAATTATCTTGCTGTCAAACTTGCGTTCAACAAGTGCTTGAAAGTTTTGAATACTTGGAAAACATCAGAACGACGTTTGAGAAGATAGATCCAAGTGAATTTACTAAAATCATCGATAAAGCTAACGTAGTAAGTATGTCGACCAACCGAGGAGGGTGCAGGACCCCATACATCAGAAAAAATAAGTTGGAGCCGTTTGGTAGAAATACTAGTAGAGACATGATATGGCAATTGATGGGACTTTGCCTTTTGACAAGAATCACAAATAGTGTCCATACTATGCTCACCAACACATGGGAGCTGATTATTTCTAAGCACTTGTTGAACAATATAAAATGATGGGTGTCCCAGTCTAGCATGCCACCTGTCCGGTGAGATTTTGATGACACCAAAAACTTGTTTATTGAAGCTTCTGAACTTGGGAAAGAGGGGGTAGAGCCCATGCACGCATCTACCGCGATAGAGGATTCTCCACGTGACCTGATCCTTGATAAAAAAGAAATAGGGATGAAATTCAAGAAAAACTTTGTTGTCAAGAGCAATGTGATGTACTGAAAGAAGATTTTTGGCAGTTTGTGGAACATGCAAGATGTTTTTAAGATGAATGTCATGACTAGGGGTTGCAATAAGAATGACCAACATGAGCTATCTCCATACCTTCTCCATTTGCATTGTGAACTTGATCTTGCCCGGGGTACTTGTCATGCATGGTCAGCTTGTCCAGCTCATGAGTGATGTGATTGGATGCGCCGGTGTCGGCGTACCAGTTTGTGTCCACACCATAGGACGTATCCGTGGCGGCTGCAACCTTCTTGCATTGGGAATTGTTCTCGGCATAACGCTAGTCACAATCCTTAGCAATGTGATTGTCTTTCTTACAAATCTGACATTTGTTGAAATATTCATCATAACCTTTGAAGGGGCGCCGATTGTTGTTGTTGTTGCGGCGCGGAGGGTTGTTGCCGCCGCGCTGGTTGTAGTGGCCGCCGCCACCACCGCCGCCATGCTGGAAGTGGCCTCCACCACCACCGCCACCATGCGGATAGGGAGCGCCGCCACCGCCACCACCATTCTGGTAGTGGGCGCCGCCACTGCCACCTTGGCCGCCACGATAACCCCCACCACTGCCACCCTTGGAAGAGTTCTGGGAGGGTTTGGGAGGGCCGCGACCTCGGTAGGCGGCGTTGGCGGAGGATTTGAAGGCGCCGGGACCAGTTCCTTGGAACAGCTCAACGCGCTGATCGAAGTTGGAGATCATGCCAAAAAGCTCATCTGTGGAGACAGGGTCAGTGCGCACATCCAGAGCAGATATAATGAGTTGGTATTCCATATCGAGCCGGCGATAATGAAAGAGATAAGTTCATCTTTGCCGATGGGCTTCCCTGCCGCCGCGAGTTCATCAGACAGCGCCCGCATCTGCCCAAAATAGGCTGCGGCACTGAGGGAACCCTTCTGGGCGTTGGAGAGTGCGATACGACAGTTGTTGATGCGAGACTTGGATTGGGCAGAGAACATATTTGCCAGGGCAGATCAGATGGCGTGGAAAGTCTCGAGGGAAGCAACTTGCACCAGGACTTCCTTAGAAAGGTTCCGGAGCAAGTAGGCAACGATCTGTTGATCTTGGATGAGCCATGGGGTATGAGCGGGGTTCAGACCGATCTGATCCTTCCCGTTTGAGGACTTGGTGGTGATGGTTTTGGGTGGCTTGGGTAGGGTTTCATCAAGGTACCCATATAGCCCTGCTCCCATGATCTGGGAGCGAGCTTGGGCTCGCCAGAGGATATAGTTGGTACGTGTGAGAGGCTCGGAGATGGTGTTGTTCAGGCCGGTGGAGAGGGGTTGGGTGGAGGAGGACATGGCGCCGGAGATGGAAGGGTGGAAAGGTTGGGGGCGACGAAAATTTTTGTTTTGGGCGATGGGGTGGAGGGGATGATCGCTAGATGGGGAAGAGGGAGGCTCTGATTACCATGTCAATTTGTGTAAGCGTCTCTACTCTCATACAGAGGGCCGCGTGATGTATATATTGATTGGGGAGAGACCCATCTCTCATAGGTAACAACTGAAGAGATATTACAGGAGGTTTTACAGGAGGGATAAGAGATAAGAGAGAATAACAAGAAAAGAATCCTACTCCTGTTACAACTCCCTTGGCGCACAAGGCAGCCTCAAGGCGTGTGATATGTTACATGTTTAACAACTGTAAGGTGAAAATAGAAAACAAAAACAGTAGAGAAACCTATCTGTATGTCTACTGCTTTCCTACTCACCCATGGTTTCTCAACTTGTTGGTCCATGTGAGATTCCTATTGGTTCAGCTCTACATATGCATTTGTGGATAATGTCATTACGACTGTTTTAGATAGTTCAACATAATAAACTCTACATATGTATTTGTGGACGTGGATAATGTCAGTTCTGTGCGATGGCGGAAACGTCTTGCCTCGTTTAGAGGTGTCGGGTTCGTGTTATATGGCAGGGGCGCACCTCCCTGGTATAGCGCATACAATTGTTGTTGGAGAGATTACAGGAGATCGAGAGACTGGGAAGACAAGTGATAGAAGTTGGTTACAAAGAGATAGAGATAAATCCTACCAACCTAACTATTTCAATGTACTTCTCCTAGACCGATACAACTCCAACAGAGAACATATGTTGTTCCAGGTGAATACGTGCCAGGTGGTGCGGTGCATCATGTATGTTTGACACCCTCCCTTAATCACAACTTCATCAAGTTGAGATTATGCTTGAAATCTTCAAAACTCCTTATGGGCAAGGCCTTGGTGAATCCATCTGTAATTTGATCTCTAGAATGCACAAAACGAATGTCAAGTTGCTTTTGAGCAACCCTTTCTCTGACAAAGTGAAAGTCTATCTCAATATGTTTTGTTCTTGCATGAAACACTGGACTTGCACAGAGATAGGTAGCACCAAGGTTGTCACACCATAGGCATGGAACTTGCTTACTTTTCACACCAAGTTCTTCTAGCATGGATTGTACCCAAATGATTTCAACTGTGGCATTTGCTAATGCCTTGTATTCTGTCTCTGTGCTTGACCTGGAAACTGTAGCCTGCTTTCTAGCACACCATGATATCAAATTAGGTCCAAAGAATACTGCAAAACCACCAGTTGAGCGCCTGTCATCCAGGCATCCTGCCCAGTCAGAGTCAGAGAAAGCACTGACAAGGGTAGAAGATGATTTGCTGAAATTTAGACCAACACTCAAGGTATTCTTGACATATCTTACTATGCGTTTAGCAGCAGTCAAATGAATAGTAATGGGTGCATGAAGAAATAGACATACTTTGTTAACATCAAAAGAAATATTAGGTCTGGTAAGAGTTAGATACTGAAGTGCTCCTACCAAACTCCTGTATTTTGTGCTGCCTTCTTGATTCAAGAGGGTCCCTTCTGTGAGAGATAATTTTCTTGAGCTGGATAATGGAGTGGGTGTAGGTTTACAACCTTGCAGGCCAACCTTTTTTACCAGATCAGTTGCATATTTTTCCTGAGAGAGATGAAGTCCATCCTTGTGTTTCTTCACCTCAATTCCAAGAAAATAATGCAAGTCTCCAAGATCCTTTCGAGCAAAATCTGCACCTAAGCCTTTCAACAATCCTGTGATTGCTTCATCAGATGAGCTTGTCACAATGATATCATCAACATATATTAGAACAAATATGCATGTGTTGGACTTGTTGTAAATAAACAACGAGGTGTCAGACTTAGAAGGAATAAAGCCAAGTGTCTACATTTTGTGACAGAGACGAGAGTACCAAGCCCTTGGAGCTTGCTTCAGCCCATATAGTGCTTTCTCAAGCTTGCACACATGAGAGGGAGCACTTTTACTTTCAAACCTAGGAGGTTGTTTCATGTACACTTCCTCTTCTAGAACACCATGAAGAAACGTGTTCTGCACATCTAGCTGTCTGAGACTCCAGCCCCTGGAAACAACAATGGACAAAACAAGACGAATGGTTGCAACTTTTACAACTGGACTAAAGGTGTCCTCATAATCTATACCATATCGTTGTTTGAAGCCTTTTGCAACAAGTCTAGCCTTGTAGCGATCAATGGTTCCATCGGACTTTTTTTTAATCCGAAATACCCACTTGCAATCAATCAAGTTTTTACCTTGCTGTGGAGGAACCAAGTGCCATGTGTTATTTTTCTAGTGCCATATATTCTTCATTCATTGCTTTCTGCCATCTCTCATCACCAAGTGCTTCTTCAAGTGTGTGTGGTTCACTGGGTTCACCTATAGAACAAACCATACCGTATTTGGTCATGTGCTTGTAACTAACAGGCTGTATTACCCCTTTTTGTAGTCGTGTACGGCGTGGTGATGAAGCCGTCGGAGTTGCAGCCACAGAGGATCCCATAGGCAGAATAGGAGTTCTTGCAGCTGCTAATCCCGAGAGAGATTCACTGGCCGCGGCAGCAGGTTCTGCACGGCTCGGATCTTCTGTGGCAGGTGACAGCGGCGAGTTTGCTGCAGAGTTAGCAGAAGATCCCGACCGAGGGAGCGGCTCATCAGCGCCACATGATGGCGTATCAGCACCGAGCCGTGCGCCTGTCGGGCAAGTGGGCTCGCTGGGGTCGGCGTCGGTGCTGGACCCCGTGCCCGCTCCTGGCCCCACATCGGTCAGGCAAACCGGGGCGTGCCGCTTGTAGCACCGTGTGTGGGCGCCGAACCGTGCGCCGCCCAAGCCAATAGCGAGGGGGCGCGTGGCAGGCGGGGATTGGCGGGGAGGTGGAGATGCGCCGCGGCCAGTTGGAGACGACCGCGTGGCGCGCCTAGGTCGGGAGCAGCCGTGCGGGAGACCGGCGTGCTGAGCGGGCCTGGTGCGTCTGCAGCCGCGGATCCCGAGGAGGATCAGATATGCTACTGTCGGGCGGATCCCGAGGAGGATCTGCCTCCCGACTGCTCTGATGAAGCGTTTTTTTTTCACCGTTTTCTTCATTTTCCGCCCTGTTTTGTCATGTATCATCACAAGACTCAAGTATGCCATTAGTAAGAGGATGAGTCAACAGTTGATCATCACAATTTGTTCCCCCTTGATAAATATCGGAGAGATGAGAGGGCAAAAGGAGGATTTCCTTGCGAAGAAGGGCGCCGGCTTAGGATGTAGATCAGCAAAGGGAAACTTGGTTTCATCAAATACGACATCCCTGGAGATATAGACATGACCAGTGGAGACATCTAGGCATTTGACGCCTTTATGTTGAGCGATATACCCTAGAAACACACACTGTTTTGAGCGAAACATGAGCTTGCGGTTGTTGTACGGGCGAAGATTGGGCCAACATGCACACCCAAAGACACGAAGATATTTGTAATCGGGTTTAGTGTGCAGGAGTCTTTCTACCAGAGTTTCATTATTAATGACACGGCTAGGAAGCATGTTTATGATATGAACGGCGGTGAGAAAAGCCTCATCCCAAAATTTGAGGGGCATGGAAGCTCCAGCTAGGAGAGCTAGCCCAACTTCAACTATATGTCTGTGCTTGCGTTCAGCAGAGCCATTCTATTGATGAGCATGAGGACATGACATATGATGTGATATGCCAAGTGTTTGGAAAAAGGAGTTTAATTTTTCATACTCCCCTCCTCAATCAGATTGTACTGCAATGATCTTGCTATCGAATTTTCGTTCAACAAGAGCTTGAAAGTTTTGAAAAACTTGAAAGACATCAGATCTTTTCTTAAGAAGATAGATCCAAGAAAATTTGTTGTAATCATCAATGAAACTCACATAGTAAGTGTGTCTACCAACAGAACTAGGGGCAGGACCCCAAACGTCGGAAAAGATTAATTGCAATGGTTTGGTAGAAACACTAGTAGATATTGGGTAAGGTAATTTATGACTCTTAGCTCGTTGACAGGAATCACAAATAGTTTCAATATTGCGCTCACCAACATACGGGAGCTTATTTTTCCTAAGCAATTTTTCAACTAAAGAGAAAGCAACATGCCCTAATCGATCGTGCCACCGTGTTGACGAAAGTTTGACAACACCATAGGCTTGTTTATTGAATCTTCTACGCTCCGGAATCAACAGGTAGAGCCCTCGAACACATCTACCTCGATAGAGGATTTTCTTCATTGCCTGATCCTTGATCAAAAAGAAATAAGGATGAAATTCAAGGAAGACATGGTTATCAATGGCAATTCTATGAACAAAAAGAAGATTCTTGGCGGCACTAGGAACATGCAAGATTTTCTTAAGATGAATTTTATGACGAGGGGTACTAAAAAGTGAGTGACCAATGTGACGGATCCTCATACCTTCACCGTTGGCAGTGTAGATTTGATCCTTGCCACGGTTTTTCTCCTTCATAGTGACCTTCTCGAGCTCGTTGGTGATGTGGCTGGTGGCACCACTGTCGACATACCAGTTCGTGTCAACACCATAGGAGCCATCCGCGGCGGCTGCAACCTTGTCCTCATCTTGGGAGGAGTCGTCGTCTTCATCGTAGCGGTACCAACAGTCTTTGGCCGTGTGCCCGGGCTTGCCGCAAATTTCACAGCGCGGCGTGTCTAGACGGGACCTGTTGGATCCGCCGCCACGACAACCCTTGGAGTTGGTGGAGCGCCCGTTGCAAGGGTTGGAGGAGCCGCCGCCGTTTCCGTTGCCCCCTGATCGCCCCTTGTTGCGGGGAGATCCACGGGAGCGAGGGCCGCCACCACGACCGCGAGACGCAGCATTGGCAGAGGATTTGAAGCCGCCGGAGGAGCCATGGAATTGAGCCATGCGCTGATCAAAGTTACTCGGCATGGCATAGTGCTCGTCGAGGGTGACAGGCGTGACGTGGGCGTCGAGGGCAGAGATGAGGGGCTGGTAGTCGACGTCTAGCCCATGAAGGATGTACGAGATCAACTTGTCGTCCTGGATGGGTTTGCCCGCGGCGGCGAGCTCATCAGCGAGGCCGCGCAGGGAGGCGAAGTAGGAGGCGACCGACTGGTTGCCCTTCTGCGCGTTGATGAGTGCAATCCGTATGTTGTTGACGTGGCTGAGAGATTGCGACGAGAACATGCCCGCTAGTGCCACCCAGAGCTCACGCGCCGTGGTGATCACGGTGACCGCGATGAGCACCTCCTTGGAGAGGGTGCTGAGCAGGTAGCCGAGCACCTGCTGGTCCTTCCTTACCCAGAGAGGGTGGAGAGGGTTGGGCTCAGAAGACTCCTTGTCGTCCTTGTCCTTGGTGACGTGGAGTTTGGCCGGCTCCGGCGTGGTGCCGTCGACGTAGCCGAAGACACCGGCGCCCCGCAGATTAGGTGTGACCTGCGTGCGCCACAACACGTAGTTCGTGTGGTTAAGCTTCTCGGTGACCTGGCCATTGAGGCTAGGTTGGAAGGCACCGGAGGATGAAGACATGGCTATGCACTAGATGCAATCGGGAAAGCTAGATGGGAAGTAAGAAGGCTCTGATTACCATGTGCGATGGCGGAAATGTCTTGCCTCGTTCAGAGGCGACGAGTTCGTGATATATGGGGCAGGGGCGCACCTCCCTGGTATAGCGCATACAATTGTTGTTGGAGAGATTACAGGAGATCGAGACTTGGAAGACAAGGGATAGAAGTTGGTTTTAAAGAGATAGAGATAAATCCTACCAACCTAACTATCTCAATATACTTCTCCTAGACCGATACAACTCCAACAGAGAACATATGATGCGCCAGGTGAATACGTGCCAGGTGGTGCGGTGCATCATGTATGTTTGACAAGTTGTATATATCTTAATAAAAAGCGTGCAGACTGGTAAGATAAAAACAAATGCATAATAGTTCTATCTTAGAGCATCACAGTTTTCACTTGTCCAATATGTCTTTTGTTGAAGCCGCGCCCCTTAACACGGATACCAAATACTAAATATATTGATTTTAATGGGAGACTCGAGCCTTCAAATAAATTTCACGCCAAAGCTATATTTAACATTCATCAAGTCGGTATATCTCTAATTTCACCAATAGAATGAATCCCAGAAGTATGGAAATTCGACTGAAACTTGCTTAGATCCTTGGTTAGACTGGTAATCATCAAATGACTGCACTAGGTGGATCTAGCCAGTACACTTAATACTACTCAGTGACCGGCTAGGAAATACCTGATGTGGTAGGTTAGGAGGAAGATGCAACGCCTCTGTGTCCTGCATCTCATTGGATTGTCCGTTGATCATCAATACTTCCTGGTGCTTCCTGTGCCCACACCTGCAATATTCCAGTCCCTAGCGTGCAGAGATGAAAGAAATAGTGCATGGAATAGGAATGAATATTTCTACTGCAGAGAAATAAGATGAGGAATAAGTTATTGGCTCACTCAATATAAAGGACTTAGTGAGCTGTAGAGGTAGTGACATGAAGTCATTGGTTTTCATGAAGATAGTGACACAAAGTCGTTAGTTTTCCATCCTGTCAATAACTAAGAATTTCTTGGTCACGTGCTCGTTCCTCGGGTAGGTAAGAGCCCTGAAATCGTTAAACAAATGATGAACTTGTTGTCGGTTTCTCCCCGGGTAGTTCAGATACAATGAGAACTTTAAACAAAATATGAATGCCCTGAGCTTGTTTGTCTTGTCCTCAGATAGGCCAGACTATTAGACTACAAGAGCTTTAAGAAAACGATAAATTTCATGAGTATTTCTTGTGAAGTATATTTGCATCTAATCTGGGTTTTATATAATATTTTGTTGTGTGGTGATACAACCATCGTTATCAAATGTATGCCATATTGTTTTAGAGAAAAGGCACAACTCGAGATCGAGTAGGGCTCTAGCACAGCCCGACTTTGAATTAACAAAGCCATCAACCGACCAGGATTACAATGAAACAAACCATACAACTAGAACAGAAAAGAAAGCAGGGATGCAACCCCGCAACGGCCAATACAAGGAGCTGAAGGAAAGCCAAAACGCTACGAACAGAGAAGAAAAAGACTACAACTTGAGAATCCGCCGCCCAAAATTGAAGCACGTCACAGACGCTAGCCATTGACCAGGGACGTCCCAAGAAGACACGGCAGTGATTGGGGCAACGAAGCCACCAGGAAGAACCAGAGCACGCCAAGGACACAATCTCACAACTACCATCACGTCCTAGTCGCCATAGAGGGAACCACTATCCCCTCTCGCCCAGGCCGTGGGCATCGATCCGCCGGACAGACAGGGCCACATGGAGGAGAGCATGGCGGACCGAGGAGGAACCGGTCATCCATGGAGAAGTGTTACCACATGAAGAAGAAGTCATCGCCACCAGGAGCACCCGAAGCACGCAGCAACCGACCCGCCTCCCCACAGACCCAAAATGGCGCCTTCAAGAAGGTAACGGCGCCGTCATGGCGCCGCTGCCGCCCAAACCAGAGTTTTGGGTTTTCACCCGGGTGCAGGGGAAGGGGGAGGAGGGGGAGGTGGACCTCAACATCGCCTTCAAGAAGGAGAACAGTGTCCGAAGCGCTGCCGACGAAGTGGCCGCCGTCGGCCAAGGGGTTACCCCGATCCAGTCCTCCCCACACCAAATCCACGCAGCCAAGAGCCGGATCCAGCCGGATCAGACGAGGAAGAGGCTGTTGCAAGCGACGGGGCGCCGTCTTCAGATCTGGCGCAGCGGGTCGCGGGGGCACAGCCGCACGACCCCCTGGTCCACCGCCGCCTCGCCACCCACGCAGTCGAGGGGAGGCGACCACAGCTCCAGCGGACGCCGCTAGCCGCCGGGACGACGCCGTCCACACCACCAGGCCGCTGCCAGGAACCCTAGGACTGTTCCCCAGAAGGAACGCGACCGAAGACCTCGCCGCCACACTCATCGACGGCCGCGCGGGGTTGCCGGTGGCTGCCTCCGGCGGCGGCAAGGGAAGATGCGGCGGGAAGGGGGTGGTGGCGTGCGAGATCTAGGTCGCCCCTGGGGGACGACACGAGGGAGGGAGGGGGGAGGGAGGTGTATGCCATATTTTGAATATCCAGATTCGATTTGTGACGATGAAACACAACATTATTTGACACAAAATTGATGTTATTCAGAGTGAGAAAGAGAGAGAGAGAGAGAGCAAGAGGAGGAAGAGAGAGAGAGAGAGAGATGTGACGACCCCGGCTTAATCGTGCACTAATCATATACGCAAATGCGCACGATCAAGCCTAAGGACTCACTTGAAGATATCACAACACAACTCTAAAACATAAATAAAATCATACAAGCTTTATATTACAAGCCAGGGCCTCGAGGGCTCGAATACATAGCTCGATGGCATACAAGCGTCAGCGGAAGCATTAGATATCTGGGTACAGATATATTACAGAGAGAGAGATAAGCCTTCACAGAGGCGGGGTAAAAATAAAAACTACGATCGAAAGGCGTAGGCCTCCTGCCCTGGACCCTCCGATCCTACTCCTGGTCGTCGAACGGCTCCTCGTAGTAGTAGTACTCGCCAGGCGGATAGTAGTACTGGTCGTCGGCTGGGGCTTCTGGCTCAGGGGCTCCGTCGTCTGGTGGCATCAAATGGAAAATGGGGGAAAAAGAAAATAAAGCAAACGTGAGTACTCATCCGAAGTACTCAGCAAGTAAGGATCTACACTACATATGCATCATTGTCAAAGGAATGGCTGTATATGTGGACTGGGCTGCAGAAATGCCAGAGTAGAGGGGGAAAGCCTAGTCCTATCGAAGACTAGCATCTTCAACAATCTTAGACAGTCTTGCAGCATCAGGAGAGAGCAGATGAACATAATGTAAATAGTAGTAGTAATATCATCAACCTCGACCTGAGATCCTTTCTCGACTCCCTGCGAGAAAGCAATCCCAGAGCCGTACTATCCAATTCTCATCACATGTTCTAGTTGTACCGATCGGGATACAACTCCGAGTGTCCGTTACCGTAGGACAGGCTATCGATAGAAGTTTCTTCCCTGCAGGGGTGCACCAACTTACCCACCACGCTCGCTTAACTCCGGCCGGACACACTTTTCTGGGTCATGCCCGGCCTCGGCTAAGCAACACGCCGCAACCCGACCTAGGCTTATAAGAGAGGTCAGCACGCCGGACTAAACCTATGCCCCCAGGGGTCTTGGGCCATCGCCCTGGGAACTCCTGCACGTTACGGGGCCACCGAGAGCAGACCTAGCAACCCCTTATACAAGCGCGGTTGCGTTACCAGTCCAACTCGGCGTGCGCCGCTCCTTACTGACGTCAAACAAGCTTCGGCTGATGTGTACGACGCAGAACGCCCATACTATGCCCACGTGATGGTTAGTGCTATCGGGCCAGAGGCCCCTCGGATCAAATATCCAAACCGTAGTGGATTAGAAGCGCGCGGAAACAAGCAGAGACTCACGATCGATGTGACCCCGTCGCCCCGTCTCAAGGACTTGCGGCAAGGGCTAAGAATGCCCGGCCACGCCTCGTAGTTATCTCGCGGGCACCATCCAGGTCAACCCGACTCCACATCACTTCGCGTTAAGCTCGCGCGGGTACCCCTCAGGGCCGACCCGTCTTTAGTATCATAGTTTAGTGCAAGTCATAATATCCAAGGTAACTGTGTGTCTGACACCGAAGGGAACCCTGAGGAATCACCCTCGATGGAATTCCCGCTCGATGTTATCATCAAGGTGAACGAAGGAGGAATCACCCTCGAGGTCCACCTTGAGGAGTTGCGCGACGACGTCGTGATCGGGGGTGGTGTAGAAGGAATCACCCTCGCTTACCACGACCGAGTAACTAACCTACAAGGTTAACATCAGAAGTGCTGACGAGGTATCACCCTCGGCACTCGATGATAACCCAGCAGTGTCGGCAACTAAGGGGAAGTGATGTGCGGTGCCATGGTCTAGTCTTCAATCCCGATGATCGGGTCTTCTGATGTCCAGCAGGGCAGTCGGGATCAAGTGGGGGTCTCGGTCGTGTCTCTACCCACCTTATACTAAGCAGTCTAGGATAACCAGTAAGGTAGCAAGGCAGGTTACAATAAACAGGCTATGCAGCAGATATAGGAAAACAGTAGCAGTAGCAGTTCTAATGCAAGCATAAGAGAGAAGAGAGTAGGCGATATAGGCATGCTCAAAATGGGGGTGCTTGCCTGTTTGCTCTGGGGCAAGGGCAAGGTCTTCAGGGGTGTCGTCGGGAACGTAGTCGTACTCCTGTGCGGCGTCTGCCTCGGGAGCTACGTCAACGTCGGGGTCTACCGAGAGAGAAGAGGGGGAAGAAACAGGTAAACATAATGCAAACAAATGCAATAAAGTGCGTGTGATGCTACGATGCAGTGCAGGGTTGCCTAATTATGCATCTAAGTCATTTTAGTTATTTTTAGAATTATTCTGGGATTTAATATCCGACGTGTGTGCACTATTCATCTGTCGGATTCGGGTCCGGAGTTTCGAGTTCTTCTACGTAGGAGGTTCCGATGGAGAAACAGACGGCACGATCAGACTCGTCTCGTCGTTCTGAGCAACTTTCATGTTTTAACTTTTTCGATCCGAGCTACGGTTTAAAAGTTATTAATTTTTAAAGATTATTTGAATTTCTGGAATTATTTTATTTAACAGAAAATGAATTATGACGTCAGCATGGCGTGCTGCTGACGTCAGCAAGTCAACAGTCGGCTGACTAAGTCAAATATGACATGTGGGTCTAGTGGGACCCACATGTCAGCCTCTGTGACTTAACAGGGTTAGATTATACTAACAGTGGGTTAATTAACTGGGTGGGGCCCTGATGTCAGTGAGTGTTTAGTATAACTAATTAGTTTTATTTTCAAAATCGTTTATTTAGGCTAATTAACAGGAGGGGGCCCACACGTCAGTGACTCATGGTGAACAGTAATTGGAGTTGACCAAAGTCAACGAGGTCAAACCGGCGCTGGGGCCCACAGTCAGTGACTCAGAGGGGGTCCCACGTGGCGCCAGCTCAGCTCGGCGGCCGGAGACGCGCCGGCGACCTCTCCAGCGGCGGTGCTTCGCCGGAGCGGCTCGGAAATCCGCTACGCCGCTCCGTTTCTTGCGTTCTAAAGTGCGTTCGATCGAGGAGGGAGTGCCGCATCCAACGCGAGCGGTGGCGCGGTCTAAACTAGCCGGAATCGGCGCCGGCGACGAGTGGTGGCGATGGCTGAAGCTCGGCGAGCTCGCAGATGACGCTACGGCGAGCAAAACAGACGGAGCTGAGCACCTACGGCCTCTACATGCGCAGGCGAGCACGATGGACACATGCGCGTGACCGAACGGTCACCGGAACCTGGCCGGCGTCGAGCTTGACGGCGTTGAGCTCGGACGTTCTCTGGTGCGGCCACTATGGCGATGAATAGGCGCGGAGAAGAGAGGGGGAGGTCGGAGGGGGAGCTCACCGCAGCAGCACACGTTGGCCCGTGGGGGTTTAGGAGCTGCAGGAGGTCGAGGTCACCGGAACCGCGCCGGAGATGCAGAAGAGGGGCGCGGCTCGATCAGCGCAACGTGGAGCTCCTCGGCCCCAATCAACGGCGCCCGAGGCCGTGGCGGTCCATGGCGATGGCGCAGGACATGGCAGAGCGGCAGGCAGGGCTCGGTGGCCGCGGGGACGAACAAGAACGGCGGCGGTGGCGCTCAGACCAGAGAGAGCAGAGGCGAGCGCGAGCAGGGGAGGGGTGAGGGAGGAGCGGCGAGTGGATAGGAGGGGCCAGGGGAGCTGGACGGGGCTCGCCCTTATCCTCCCGGGCTCCTGTATCGTCGGTGGCGCCACGGTGTCGCCAGCCGACTGGCGCGCGCGGGCGCGGCCACGGCGAAGGCGACACGGGGAGGAGGGAGACGGCGTGGGCTGCTGTTGGACTGGGCCTGCACACTGTGCAATTAGGCCCAGCCAACAGTGGCTTTCTTCTTTTTCCTTATTTCTCTTCTACCTTTTCTTTTATTCCTTTTTTGTTTCAAAATGTTTAGGCCACTTGTGCTTTTTTGAAAAATGTGGATGTTGGCCCAAATATTGCAATGCAATATCATCTCTCATCAAAAAGTGGTTTGGGCAGATTTGGAGTTCATTTGAATCTGTAATGATTTTAAATGAATTAATATTGCTGTTTTGGGTGCTGTTTCATCTTGTTTGAGTCACTTGCCCAACTCCAAATATTTTGATTTTGATTTTAGAAATGTTCCTGAATTATTTGCCATTTAATGAACATTTTCCCAACAGTGTTTGATCAACTTTATAATTCACCTTTGAATTTGAGTTGATTTTCAGATGTGGATTTGAATTGGATCATTAACCCTCATGACTTGGCACTGCAAATGATCATGACTTGGCAGTTTTAACAGAGTGTCACAGAGTTTATTACAAGGGGGTGTTACAAGTTCTCCTCCTCTAAAAGAAATTCTCGTCCCGAGAATTTAGGAGGTAGAAGGAAAGAGCTCGGGATATTCTTCCCGAAGATGATCCTCGCGTTCCCAAGTGGCTTCATCTTCAGTATGATTCGACCATTGCACTTTCAGGAACTTGGTCGTCTTCTGACGAGTACGACGCTCAGCTTCGTCGAGGATGCGGATCGGATGCTCCTTATAGGAAAGATCATCTTGTAGCTCGAGCATCTCATGATCCACTGCACGGTGCGGGGATTCCTTGAAGCACTTACGGAGTTGCGACACGTGGAAGACATCATGAATATGGGAGAATTGCGGTGGCAACTCCAATTTATATGCCACCTGTCCCCGTCTAGCCACGATGCGGAAAGGACCAATATAGCGAGGAGCTAGCTTGCCCTTGATTCCGAAACGACGGGTGCCCTTCATTGGAGTGACACAAAGATAGGCTTGATCACCAGGTTGATAGATCACACCCCATCGCTTGCGATCATAATTACTCTTCTAACGGTCTTGAGCTGTTTTGAGATTCTCCCGGACAATTCGGACTTGTTCTTCGGCATGCTGAATAATGTCCGGTCCAACAAGAGGTCGTTCCCCGGTTTCTGACCAATTCAGAGGGGTTCGACATTTACGACCATAAAGAACCTCAAATGGGGCCATTTTTAAGCTGGCTTGATAACTGTTGTTATAAGAGAACTCGGCATACGGGAGAGATTCCTCCCATTTCTTACCGAAGGATATAACACAAGCTCGAAGCATGTCTTCAAGCACTTGATTAACGCGCTCAACTTGGCCTTGAGATTGGGGATATGTCGCAAAAGTGACATAGTTAATTTCGGCGACACTAGCAGACTCCATCTCATGAGAGATATCACGCAGCCAGTCATCTGCATCCAGTGGGTTGACTGTGTTGCGGAAAAACGATGGACTGAGCCTCATGAACTCTGGTAAGGTAATGGATGGTTGCTGCTGATTAGCATCAGGACGAGGGAATTGCTGCATAATCCCCGTCATAAACTGGCGGTTGAGTTCAAACTGTTGCATCATCGCTGCCATGTAATCAGGTGGTGGCGGCGGTGGCGGGTTGTTGTCAGCCATCCTGCTATTCCAACAGGGGTATTTCAGCGATAGCTTATGCAAGTGTTTAACAATAAACATGAGGTAACTCGACATTATTGAAAGAGTGCAATAGATGCTAGAAGTAGTCATTAAGACGTACAGATCCATACATAGTCGGTTACATTCGGACAGCATAACGGCGCAAATTGAAAAGCTAGACATGCTAGGCGGCGCGCAGGCACGCGGTAAGGAAGTACACAACGGGACATAGCAAAGGCTACATCAACGTCGGAGAAAACCACTGAAACGGGGTAACTGCAAGTGCGGACGATGGACGTTCGTCGCAGAAGGATCCTGCGCTCCATGGGCACTCTGATGCAGAACCCGGTCTCGAGAAGAAAGAAGAGGTCCACGTGCAGGCGTGTGACCTCCCACAGCAGGCCAGACGATCCCTGATGGCATCTCAGTCCTGCTCGGGTAAAGAATGTACTCCGGATGCATCCCTGCACGAACAGCTGGTAGCAACTGTGTCATAGCCTCGTAGTAGCGTGCTCGAGTGGCAAACAACTCAACAGCAAGTGCACGAACAGTGCGATCCAAAGCCTGAGTGCACTGAATCAGAACCTGCGGGTCGTAGCGTCGAGACTCGTACGGGGCACAGATAGCTGTGTAAAATCCAGTAGCATCTCCAACAGGTGCATACGGAATGTACCGAAACACAGTATCATCCAAGTTAGCACTGTGCTCTCCTCGGAGACGTGCGATAGCAGAGTAGGCGGCATCATGTACTGCCATCTCAATCGTCACGCCTAATCCATGAAAAAGGTGTAGCTCGGTGTCTGAGTTGTTCTGCTGATCATAAATCCGAACTTCAGCATAGTACTGTTCCTGGTTGAACTCGCGATAAACCTCATAGACCATGTACTCGGGATACCAGCGGTAACCCAGTCTACTCAGGAGGGCGATCAGAACAGCTGGAAATCCAGGGGCATCACGAGCCCAAGTGCGAAGCACAAGCTGGGTCGTAGGCCGCGGTGGAAATAGCCGATCCATCTGAAACAGAAAGGTTCAGGGTTGTCATAAGACAATGAGAAATATAACCAATCTCGGAAGGAAAGGTTAAACAAAACAATGGAAAGGAAAATGATTATCAGACTAATCAGATCAAAGACAGGGAAATCGCACTGAATCCAGCTCTCCGGGTGGATAGAATTAACGAGAACCTAAATGTCGGCGTTTAGCAATTTTGCAAAACCCGAATAGAAGAGAGGATAGAATCCCAGAGTAAAGACGGGGAATAAAAGATCCTAATACCACCCATTTGGCGACGTGGGCCCGTAAGCCACACAGCCAAGTTAGTAAAACAGTTTTCGATTTCTAGACTCAACTTCGGCCAAGGAATTGGAAAGGGGGATTCCTAGAGGCAGTCGGCTCTGATACCAACCTGTGACGACCCCGGCTTAATCGTGCACTAATCATACACGCAAATGCGCACGATTAAGCCTAAGGACTCACTTGAAGATATCACAACACAACTCTAAAACATAAAATAAAGTCATACAAGCTTAATATTACAAGCCAGGGCCTCGAGGGCTCGAATACATAGCTCGATGGCATACAAGCGTCAGCGGAAGCATTAGATATCTGGGTACAGATATATTACATAGAGAGAGAGAGATAAGCCTTCACAGAGGCGGGGTAAAATAAAAATACTACGATCGAAAGGCGTAGGCCTCCTGCCCTGGACCCTCCGATCCTACTCCTGGTCGTCGAACGGCTCCTCGTAGTAGTAGTACTCGCCAGGCGGATAGTAGTACTGGTCGTCGGCTGGGGCTTCTGGCTCAGGGGCTCCGTCGTCTGGTGGCATCAAATGGAAAATGGGGAAAAAAGAAAATAAAGCAAACGTGAGTACTCATCCGAAGTACTCAGCAAGCAAGGATCTACACTACATATGCATCATTGTCAAAGGAATGGCTGTATATGTGGACTGGGCTGCAGAAATGCCAGAGTAGAGGGGGAAAGCCTAGTCCTATCGAAGACTAGCATCTTCAACAATCTTCGACAGTCTTGCAGCATCAGGAGAGAGCAGATGAACATAATGTAAAGTAGTAGTAGTAATATCATCAACCTCGACCTGAGATCCTTTCTCGACTCCCTGCGAGAAAGCAATCCCAGAGCCGTACTATCCAGTTCTCATATCAAGTTCTAGTTGTACCGATCGGGATACAACTCCGAGTGTCCGTTACCGTAGGACAGGCTATCGATAGAAGTTTCTTCCCTGCAGGGGTGCACCAACTTACCCACCACGCTCGCTTAACTCTGGCCGGACACGCTTTTCTGGGTCATGCCCGGCCTCGGCTGAGCAACACGCCGCAACCCGACCTAGGCTTATAAGAGAGGTCAGCACGCCGGACTAAACCTATGCCCCCAGGGGTCTTGGGCCATCGCCCCGGGAACTCCTGCACGTTACGGGGCCACCGAGAGCAGACCTAGCAACCCCTTATACAAGCGCGGTTGCGTTACCAGTCCAACTCGGCGTGCGCCGCTCCTTACTGACGTCCAACAAGCTACGGCTGATGTGTACGACGCAGAACGCCCATACTATGCCCACGTGATGGTTAGTGCTATCGGGCCAGAGGCCCCTCGGATCAAATATCCAAACCGTAGTGGATTAGGAGCGCGTGGAAACGAGCAGAGACTCACGATCGATGTGACCCCGTCGCCCCGTCTCGAGGACTTGCGGCAAGGGCTAAGAATGCCCGGCCACGCCTCGTAGTTATCTCGCGGGCACCATCCAGGTCAACCCGACTCCACATCACTTCGCGTTAAGCTCGCGCGGGTACCCCTCAGGGCCGACCCGTCTTTAGTATCATAGTTTAGTGCAAGTCATAATATCCAAGGTAACTGTGTGTCTGACACCGAAGGGAACCCTGAGGAATCACCCTCGATGGAATTCCCGCTCGATGTTATCATCAAGGTGAACGAAGGAGGAATCACCCTCGAGGTCCACCTTGAGGAGTTGCGCGACGACGTCGTGATCGGGGGTGGTGTAGAAGGAATCACCCTCGCTTACCACGTCCGAGTAACTAACCTACAAGGTTAACATCAGAAGTGCTGACGAGGTATCACCCTCGGCACTCGATGATAACCCAGCAGTGTCGGCAACTAAGGGGAAGTGATGTGCGGTGCCATGGTCTAGTCTTCAATCCCGATGATCGGGTCTTCTGATGTCCAGCAGGGCAGTCGGGATCAAGTGGGGGTCTCGGTCGTGTCTCTACCCACCTTATACTAAGCAGTCTAGGATAACCAGTAAGGTAGCAAGGCAGGTTACAATAAACAGGCTATGCAGCAGATATAGGAAAACAGTAGCAGTAGCAGTTCTAATGCAAGCATAAGAGAGAAGAGAGTAGGCGATATAGGCATGCTCAAAATGGGGGTGCTTGCCTGTTTGCTCTGGGGCAAGGGCAAGGTCTTCAGGGGTGTCGTCGGGAACGTAGTCGTAATCCTGTGCGGCGTCTGCCTCGGGAGCTACGTCAACGTCGGGGTCTACCGAGAGAGAAGAGTGGGAAGAAACAGGTAAACATAATGCAAACAAATGCAATACAGTGCGTGTGATGCTACGATGCAGTGCAGGGTTGCCTAATTATGCATCTAAGTCATTTTAGTTATTTTTAGAATTATTCTGGGATTTAATATCCGACGTGTGTGCACTATTCATCTGTCGGATTCGGGTCCGGAGTTTCGAGTTCTTCTACGTAGGAGGTTCCGATGGAGAAACAGACGGCACGATCAGACTCGTCTCGTCGTTCTGAGCAACTTTCATGTTTTAACTTTTTCGATCCGAGCTACGGTTTAAAAGTTATTAATTTTTAAAGATTATTTGAATTTCTGGAATTATTTTATTTAACAGAAAATGAATTATGACGTCAGCATGGCGTGCTGCTGACGTCAGCAAGTCAACAGTCGGCTGACTAAGTCAAATATGACATGTGGGTCCAGTCAGCCTCTGTGACTTAACAGGGTTAGATTATACTAACAGTGGGTTAATTAACTGGGTGGGGCCCTGATGTCAGTGAGTGTTTAGTATAACTAATTAGTTTTATTTTCAAAATCGTTTATTTAGGCTAATTAACAGGAGGGGGCCCACACGTCAGTGACTCATGGTGAACAGTAATTGGAGTTGACCAAAGTCAACGAGGTCAAACCGGCGCTGGGGCCCACAGTCAGTGACTCAGAGGGGGTCCCACGTGGCGCCAGCTCAGCTCGGCGGCCGGAGACGCGCCGGCGACCTCTCCAGCGGCGGTGCTTCGCCGGAGCGGCTCGGAAATCCGCTGATGACTCTCAGTCCTGCTCGGGTAAAGAATGTACTCCGGATGCATCCCTGCACGAACAGCTGGTAGCAACTGTGTCATAGCCTCGTAGTAGCGTGCTCGAGTGGCAAACAACTCAACAGCAAGTGCACGAACAGTGCGATCCAAAGCCTGAGTGCACTGAATCAGAACCTGCGGGTCGTAGCGTCGAGACTCGTACGGGGCACAGATAGCTGTGTAAAATCCAGTAGCATCTCCAACAGGTGCATACGGAATGTACCGAAACACAGTATCATCCAAGTTAGCATTGTGCTCTCCTCGGAGACGTGCGACAGCAGAGTAGGCGGCATCATGTACTGCCATCTCAATCGTCACGCCTAATCCATGAAAAAGGTGTAGCTCGGTGTCTGAGTTGTTCTGCTGATCATAAATCCGAACTTCAGCATAGTACTGTTCCTGGTTGAACTCGCGGTAAACCTCATAGACCATGTACTCGGGATACCAGCGGTAACCCAGTCTACTTAGGAGGGTGATCAGAACAACTGGAAATCCAGGTGCGTCACGAGCCCAAGTGCGAAGCACAAGCTGGGTCGTAGGCCGCGGTGGAAACAGTTGATCCATCTGAAACAGAGAAGTTCAGGGTTGTCATAAGACAATGAGAAGTATAACCGATCTCGCAAGGAAAGGTTAAACAAAACAATGGAAGGGAAAATGATTATCAGACTAATCAGATCAAAGACAGGGAAATCGCACTGAATCCAGCTCTCCCGGTGGATAGAATTAACGAGAACCTAAATGTCGGCGTTTAGTAATTTTGCAAAACCCGAATAGAAGAGAGGATAGAATCCCAGAGTAAAGACGAGGAATAAGAGATCCTAATACCACCCAGTTGGCGACGTGGGCCCGTAAGCCACACAGCCAAGTTAGTAAAACAGTTTTTGACCACTAGACTCAACTTCGGCCAAAGAGTTGGAAAGGGGGGACTCCTAGAGGCAGTCGGCTCTGACACCAACCTGTGACGACCCCGGCTTAATCGTGCACTAATCATATACGCAAATGCACACGATCAAGCCTAAGGACTCACTTGAAGATATCACAACACAACTCTAAAACATAAATAAAATCATACAAGCTTTATATTACAAGCCAGGGCCTCGAGGGCTCGAATACATAGCTCGATGGCATACAAGCGTCAGCGGAAGCATTAGATATCTGGGTACAGATATATTACAGAGAGAGAGATAAGCCTTCACAGAGGCGGGGTAAAAATAAAAACTACGATCGAAAGGCGTAGGCCTCCTGCCCTGGACCCTCCGATCCTACTCCTGGTCGTCGAACGGCTCCTCGTAGTAGTAGTACTCGCCAGGCGGATAGTAGTACTGGTCGTCGGCTGGGGCTTCTGGCTCAGGGGCTCCGTCGTCTGGTGGCATCAAATGGAAAATGGGGGAAAAAGAAAATAAAGCAAACGTGAGTACTCATCCGAAGTACTCAGCAAGCAAGGATCTACACTACATATGCATCATTGTCAAAGGAATGGCTGTATATGTGGACTGGGCTGCAGAAATGCCAGAGTAGAGGGGGAAAGCCTAGTCCTATCGAAGACTAGCATCTTCAACAATCTTCGACAGTCTTGCAGCATCAGGAGAGAGCAGATGAAGATAATGTAAAGTAGTAGTAGTAATATCATCAACCTCGACCTGAGATCCTTTCTCGACTCCCTGCGAGAAAGCAATCCCAGAGCCGTACTATCCAATTCTCATCACATGTTCTAGTTGTACCGATCGGGATACAACTCCGAGTGTCCGTTACCGTAGGACAGGCTATCGATAGAAGTTTCTTCCCTGCAGGGGTGCACCAACTTACCCACCACGCTCGCTTAACTCCGGCCGGACACACTTTTCTGGGTCATGCCCGGCCTCGGCTAAGCAACACGCCGCAACCCGACCTAGGCTTATAAGAGAGGTCAGCACGCCGGACTAAACCTATGCCCCCAGGGGTCTTGGGCCATCGCCCCGGGAACTCCTGCATGTTACGGGGCCACCGAGAGCAGACCTAGCAACCCCTTATACAAGCGCGGTTGCGTTACCAGTCCAACTCGGCGTGCGCCGCTCCTTACTGACGTCAAACAAGCTTCGGCTGATGTGTACGACGCAGAACGCCCATACTATGCCCACGTGATGGTTAGTGCTATCGGGCCAGAGGCCCCTCGGATCAAATATCCAAAACCGTAGTGGATTAGGAGCGCGCGGAAACGAGCAGAGACTCACGATCGATGTGACCCCGTCGCCCCGTCTCGAGGACTTGCGGCAAGGGCTAAGAATGCCCGGCCACGCCTCGTAGTTATCTCGCGGGCACCATCCAGGTCAACCCGACTCCACATCACTTCGCGTTAAGCTCGCGCGGGTACCCCTCAGGGCCGACCCGTCTTTAGTATCATGGTTTAGTGCAATTCAACTCATCAACAGTACCTGTGTGTCTGACACCGAAGGGAACCCTGAGGAATCACCCTTGATGGAATTCCCGCTCGATGTTATCATCAAGGTGAACGAAGGAGGAATCACCCTCGAGGTCCACACTTGAGGAGTTGCGCGACGACGTCGTTATCGGGGGTGGTGTAGGAGGAATCACCCTCGCTTACCACGACCAAGTAACTAACCTACAAGGTTAACATCAGAAGTGCTGACGAGGTATCACCCTCGGCACTCGACGGTAACCCAGCAGTGTCGGCAACTAAGGGGGAAGTGATGTGCGGTGCCAGGGTCTGGTCCTCAATCCCGATGATCGGGTCTTCTGATATCCAGCAGGGCAGTCGGGATCAAGGGGGGTTCTCTGTCGTGTCTCTACCGAGCCTACACTAAGCAGTCTAGGATAACCAGTAAGGTAGCAAGGCAGGTTACAATAAACAGGCTATGCAACAGATATAGGAAACAGTAGCAACAGCAGTTCTAATGCAAGCATAAGAGAGAAGAGAGTAGGCGATATAGGCATGCTCAAAATGGGGGTGCTTGCCTGTTTGCTCGGGGGCAAGGGCAAGGTCTTCAGTAGTATCGTCGGGGACGTAGTCGTACTCCTGTGCGGCGTCTGCCTCGGGAGCTACGTCAACGTCGGGGGCTACCGAGAGAGAAGAGGGGGAAGAAACAGGTAAACATAATGCAAACAAATGCAACACGGTGCGTGTGATGCTATGATGCAGTGCAGGGTTGCCTAAATATGCATCTAAGTCATTTTAGTTATTTTTAGAATTATTCTGGGATTTAATATCCGACGTGTGTGCACTATTCATCTGTCGGATTCGGGTCCGGAGTTTCGAGTTCTTCTACGTAGGAGGTTCCGATGGAGAAACAGACGGCACGATCAGACTCGTCTCGTCGTTCTGAGCAACTTTCATGTTTTAACTTTTTCGATCCGAGCTACGGTTTAAAAGTTATTAATTTTTAAAGATTATTTGAATTTCTGGAATTATTTTATTTAACAGAAAATGAATTATGACGTCAGCATGGCGTGCTGCTGACGTCAGCAAGTCAACAGTCGGCTGACTAAGTCAAATATGACATGTGGGTCCAGTGGGACCCACATGTCAGCCTCTGTGACTTAACAGGGTTAGATTATACTAACAGTGGGTTAATTAACTGGGTGGGGCCCTGATGTCAGTGAGTGTTTAGTATAACTAATTAGTTTTATTTTCAAAATCGTTTATTTAGGCTAATTAACAGGAGGGGGCCCACACGTCAGTGACTCATGGTGAACAGTAATTGGAGTTGACCAAAGTCAACGAGGTCAAACCGGCGCTGGGGCCCACAGTCAGTGACTCAGAGGGGGTCCCACGTGGCGCCAGCTCAGCTCGGCGGCCGGAGACGCGCCGGCGACCTCTCCAGCGGCGGTGCTTCGCCGGAGCGGCTCGGAAATCCGCTACGCCGCTCCGTTTCTTGCGTTCTAAAGTGCGTTCGATCGAGGAGGGAGTGCCGCATCCAACGCGAGCGGTGGCGCGGTCTAAACTAGCCGGAATCGGCGCCGGCGACGAGTGGTGGCGATGGCTGAAGCTCGGCGAGCTCGCAGATGACGCTACGGCGAGCAAAACAGACGGAGCTGAGCACCTACGGCCTCTACATGCGCAGGCGAGCACGATGGACACATGCGCGTGACCGAACGGTCACCGGAACCTGGCCGGCGTCGAGCTTGACGGCGTTGAGCTCGGACGTTCTCTGGTGCGGCCACTATGGCGATGAATAGGCGCGGAGAAGAGAGGGGGAGGTCGGAGGGGGAGCTCACCGCAGCAGCACACGTTGGCCCGTGGGGGTTTAGGAGCTGCAGGAGGTCGAGGTCACCGGAACCGCGCCGGAGATGCAGAAGAGGGGCGCGGCTCGATCCGCGCAACGTGGAGCTCCTCGGCCCCAATCAACGGCGCCCGAGGCCGTGGCGGTCCATGGCGATGGCGCAGGACATGGCAGAGCGGCAGGCAGGGCTCGGTGGCCGCGGGGACGAACGAGAACGGCGGCGGTGGCGCTCGGACCAGAGAGAGCAGAGGCGAGCGCGAGCAGGGGAGGGGTGAGGGAGGAGCGGCGAGTGGATAGGAGGGGCCAGGGGAGCTGGACGGGGCTCGCCCTTATCCTCCCGGGCTCCTGTATCGTCGGTGGCGCCACGGTGTCGCCGGCCGACTGGCGCGCGCGGGCGCGGCCACGGCGAAGGCGACACGGGGAGGAGGGAGACGGCGTGGGCTGCTGTTGGACTGGGCCTGCACACTGTGCAATTAGGCCCAGCCAACAGTGGCTTTCTTCTTTTTCCTTATTTCTCTTCTACCTTTTCTTTTATTCCTTTTTTTGTTTCAAAATGTTTAGGCCACTTGTGCTTTTTTTAAAAATGTGGATGTTGGCCCAAATATTGCAATGCAATATCATCTCTCATCAAAAAGTGGTTTGGGCAGATTTGGAGTTCATTTGAATCTGTAATGATTTTAAATGAATTAATATTGCTGTTTTGGGTGCTGTTTCATCTTGTTTGAGTCACTTGCCCAACTCCAAATATTTTGATTTTGATTTTAGAAATGTTCCTGAATTATTTGCCATTTAATGAACATTTTCCCAACAGTGTTTGATCAACTTTATAATTCACCTTTGAATTTGAGTTGATTTTCAGATGTGGATTTGAATTGGATCATTAACCCTCATGACTTGGCACTGCAAATGATCATGACTTGGCAGTTTTAACAGAGTGTCACAGAGTTTATTACAAGGGGGTGTTACAAGAGAGAGAGAGAGAGAGAGAGAGAGAGAGAGAGAGAGAGAGAGAGAGAGAGAGAGAGAGAGCGAGATAGGAGTCGGAGGGAATCGCGACGGCGAACGATGGCCAACGGCTTCCAAGGACGGTGGCTTGGCTGGGGAGGAAGAGGCGATGAAGGAGAGGAGGCCACGAAGGAGAGAGGAGACAGAGGTGCATAGTCGGTGGCGGAGGTTCTCATCGCCGGCGGGCGACTGAATGCCTCCTGTGCGGTGCGTGGGTTTTTCTCTCTCCTTTTGTTTGTAAAAAAGATAAGTGGCCCCTCCTGCCAGACGCCCAATCTAACAGTCAAAGCTAATGGTGTTGACTTTTATGCCATGTCAGACCTGATTAGTGGACCCAGTTTGTTATAATCGCGCTTAAATTTAACCAACACAATCATCAGTGCAACATGATAGTTTTTTGAAACAGCAAACCAAGCTTGTGGTAGTTATCAGAAGATTTTTAAATAAGATAGATATTTGGAATCCTAGCCTCAAAAGTGGTAGTTTTATGCTATATCCTCTAAGCCGAGAAACTAGCATTCTTGCTATCAAAGTAAAAATTAAAGTGGTTACGTAGCTCATCAGCCTGCCTACTATGTACCTAGTTCTTTCTAAGCAGCAGGATTGTCCTGTAACAAGTCAGATTATCCATGCATAATCTGTAGTTCCTGATGTTTCCTATGCCTACGACTATGATATTCAAATCCCTAGTGTGTAGATACTAGATAGATAATGCACGAAATAGGATGAACATTTCAGCTACACAGAAATATGATGAGGAACAAGGCATTCATGTTTGTCTCAGGAATGACTCGCTCCTTATAAAAGACTCGGTGTGAATGATAGAAGTAGTGAGATAAAGTCATAGGTTATCCGTTAGGTTAATAGCTAAAGGAAATTTGGTTATGAGTTGGTACTCAGGTAGGTAAAGAGCCTATGAGATTTATTTAAAAAACGATGGATTTCTTGTGCCTCTCCTCGACTAGGTCAAAGGCAATGCAAACTCTAAACAAATAATGAATTTCCTTCGTCCTACCGAAAAAGGCTTTCGCCCCGCTTTATATATAAAGCAAAGATCATCAACAACCCGGTACAACGCACGTCACCAGAACACATGCACACACCTAAGGCAGGATACATAGGCGCTGAGCGCAGCAACACCACCCCTAACACTACATGAGCAACCGGGGGCCTCAACCGTGAGCACGCCACCGCGAAGAGAAGAAGCTACATACGATGAACTATGGGCTCCAAGGCGGTGCCTACAAGAAGGTTACAACACCGAAGCGCCGTCACCGCCCAACCCAAAGATCAGAGTTTCCCTTGGAGCTTCGCCACCGCCGGTCCGTCCGAAGATAGAACAGGTTTTCACCCCGGCCAATATTCACCGCCACCGAACATCACACCCTGGCTACCACGCCGCCCACACGGCCATGGCCACCAGGCAGCACCAAGCCACGGGCTTTGCCCAGGAGCACCGCAACACCACCACCAGGGCCGCCGCCCCGGCATCCAGGACCTTGATGCCACCTCACCCGCCACCCGCCGCTACCTCAACCAAAGAGACGAGTGGAAAGGAACCGCCTTTCGCACCCCTGGGCTGTCCCCAGCGTCGAGACCCAATAGACCGGCCAAAACTGGCCACCATCGACCCGTCCTGCCGCCGGGCGTGAGACCAGCTCGGTCCTGCCGCCGAGCGCGAGACGAGTCAGGTCCTGCTGCCAGGCGCGAGACGAGCTCGGTCTTGCTGTCGGGCGCGAGACGAGCGATGGGCCACAACTGGGAGAGGGCCAACCCTCCGATGAAGGTAGCGCCCGAACTACGGGGAGATGAATCGAAGGTCGTCAAGGGCGCTCACCGACAGGCAGACGCCGAAGAAGTCTAGCCGCTGTCGTGAAACGACCCAGACCGCCGCGATGGGCCACCACCATGCCGTGGCAGCCCACATCCATGTCGGGACCCCGAGGGGCAGCCCCGAGCCAGCACCACCACCCTCGCCGCCAACGGCCGCCGGACGCAAGGTCGGCCAAAGCCCACACCGCCGCCAGCGCCACCACCAGCACGAACCACCACCACCACCACCGCGCCGCCGCCATCACCTACTACTGCAGGGTGGCCGCCCGCGGCCCAAGCCGCCCACGGACCGCGCCGTCACAGGGCCAAGCATGCGAGCCCGCGGCCACCCGCCCGCCTAGACACACACCAACCACCGCCGCCGCCACGCCTCCAGCTCTGCCATACGTCGGCCATGGCGGAGCCAGACGCCCGTGACCCAAGCAGCACGCTGCCCCCGCCGCACGTCGGGCCACCGGAGCCAAATCCGTCAGATCTGGACGGGGCCAGCGCGCGCGTCACCGCCGCGCGTCGAAGGGGCCCCAAGCCACTGCTGCACCGCTGCCAGGCAGGGCCGCCGCCACCCAGCATGCCCGCCGCCACGCCGCTGGGCCCCGCACAGCCCAGCGCCGACTCACGCCGCGCCGTCCCGTGCCGGACGCCAACCGCGAGGAGAGGGCAAAGATCCCCGCCGCCACCATCGCCGGCCGGACTTTGCCCGGCGGCGCTGTGCGGTGGCGGTGGGGGGAGAGGTCGACGAGGGAGGACGAGGGACGGCATGCTAGGGTTTCCCCCGAGGACGCTCGCGGGAGCGGCTAACAAATAATGAATTTGCCGTGCTTGCTTTTCCTGTGGTAGGTTAGAGACAAGCCCTTGGGCAGGTCCGTCCATTAGGCTTTGAGAGCTTTCAACGGAAGATAATTTACCTAAGTCTGCTTAAGAATTGATCTTTAGTCAATGCACCAAAATAATATGCAGCTAGCCAATAAAAAGGGCTAGCATTCCGTTACCGACTAGAAAAAAAGGTGAGTAAGTAGAACCAAATTCGCCCGGTTGTTGGTATCTTCCGACTTGAATTGATATATAATGCTTTCAACATGTTTATTAGACTGTTAACTGTCTTAGCCGATAAATCTGTCATAAGCTTTGTTGCCTCGAGGAAGCCTTTTTAATTATTATAAGCAAAATATTATTATTACCACAC
This sequence comes from Thinopyrum elongatum, assembly GCA_011799875.1. Taxonomy (NCBI): domain Eukaryota; kingdom Viridiplantae; phylum Streptophyta; class Magnoliopsida; order Poales; family Poaceae; genus Thinopyrum; species Thinopyrum elongatum. The sequence continues at coordinate 492,164,720 of CM022297.1, read as the reverse complement.
ATGGGACGATGTGTTCTCCTTTGAGAGTTTCCCCGAACTATAGAACCCTCTCTCCTACTCCTCCGACGGTGTCCCAAGTCCGAGCGAGGATGGGAGAGGTTGCCGGACTGCAGATGTGTATACTAGGGGTAGGTTTCGGTCTAGGGATATGTTTAAGGTTGCCTTTAGGGCATCTCGCATCATGCTGAGTTAGAACTTTATATTGGCATTGGTTAGCAACACTTGTCGACATCCAACTTCATCTTCCAGTGACTCTCCATGGTGGATAGGAGCCAATGGATACGTATCTGGCTCAAGATCCACCAATAAGCTCAGTTTCCCGTCGGATCCAGTCAAATTAGTGATCCCCCCAGAGATGGAGGAAGGAAGGGGAGTGGGTCCGAGACCTGGCCCCTTAAAGCCGAAGGGTCAGGGGAGACTTATGCTGGCATGTAAGTTTGGCATTCAACTTCTACCGCTGCACTGACCTCAACTGTCGGAGTTGCATATTAGAAGGTACTAGTCCCTAGTGCGCTTCTTGGCTCGGTAGGGTTGATCTTTAGCTGCTAATCAGCCTACCCTCGGCCATCTTCAACCACCATGACGAGGCTCATTTCTCCTTGCCTGTTGTCGGCAATGATGCGGTTGGAGACGGTGGCAATTGCATCTCCCGACGAGGTCCTAGACTACTCTAGGACTTGATTGCGTTTCTCCTATCTTGATGGGAAGAACATGCTTGTTATTTTTTTGACTTCCAGGTCCATTCATGTAATAATTTTGCTATATTAGTGATAGCTCTAGGACCTTAGGGCATCTCCAATGCTGACCCGAAAATTTGCTCTGGTATCTGCCCACGGACAGGCAAGGACCAGTTCGCGGACACGGATGTCGAAGGCGGCCATTCAAAGCTAGCCGCACATGTCCACTTACATTTTCAAATAGTGTTTCAACTAAACAGACGAAATTCATGCAAACACAGCGGATTTACATTAAAGTTCGGATAGAAAATATCACAGATTATCCATACATAACACGCAAATATGTCTAGTACAACAATAGTTCAAATTCAACGAGATTAACCAGATGTTCAACAAGTTTTTCATGAATGGATCCTTTCGTCCCATACATACTGCCCCTTCAGCTTCATTCAACAACATGTGTGCGTAAATGGCCGTCCCTCTGTCCCGTGGTACATCATGGCAGCATGTGCAGGCTACATAATATGTAGACCAACATTGAGTGAATGATTCAATTAACAAGTTGAGCAAAAAGAAGCAAAACTTACGATCTTCTCCTCTACCGCTTGCAATGGCCACCTTGCCTCCAGCCGACCAACCAGGGCTGTACCTGAGAAAAGGGAGGCCCGGTGCGAAATCAAATTATGGGCCCTTGGCACTTTTTCCTTTTCTTACGTTTTCTATGTCTTGACTCATATACTTCCTAATTTTGAAGTTCTAAAAAAAACTTCCTAATTTTCAAAACATTGCAGAAAGTAAAACTAAGAGACAAACATCAAATGTTAAAAACTGGACATAGAGATAAAAAAGGAATGAAGCAACCTTAGCCTTCAATTGCAGTCAGACTCAAATTGATGTTGATGCACAAAAATCGCAGGGCCGGCAACAGGCAGCGGAGCGGTACAGAGAAACGCTGATATGCAGCCCTACTGATTTTAGATTTGAGAAGAATAGAACACCAAATAAATAAATGGGGGATTGAGAGTGGAACATTACCTATTCGATGTTCATCGCATTGGATTATTTGGGGAAATTGCACATCATTAGTACATGGGGATTGGGAGTGGAACGTTGCCTATTGCAAGTTCATCACAATGGATTATCTTGGGTATTTGCCAACAAAAAAATAGATGGGGGATTCAGAGTGGAACCATAGCAAGGAAAGAATGTTGATGGGGATTTAGGAGTAAACTTAGAATCAAGGAGTGACGATTAATGAGAAGTAGGAAGAGATAGAGAGCCACGAGAATCTCAATTTTTTGGAAAAAGGAGCCATGCGTGAGGAGAGGCTGGATAATTACTTCGTGCAGGTTCCATGTAGTACTATAGTATTAGTTGGCTGAGTTAATTCACCGCCAGAGTAGTACTGGTACGTTCATGCTTTGATTATTCAACTGCTGATGCTTATACTCAAAATAACTCCACTAATTAACTAATACTCTTGCTGATTTGGGGGCCCCGCTGACTTGGGGGCCCTGTGCAGGCGCACACGCTGCACATGTGCCTGGTACGGGCCTGCGATCAACCACGTCACAAAACTTGTTGACAGAGGTCTAGATGACGTACCATCGATACTATAACAATCTCACATTGCGTTGTTGGATGATGTGCATGTCATAGGGTGCAATTTGCTTTCGTGCCCGAAACGAATTATGCACGCGGTGCCAGAAAGCCCCCCATCAGCTCATTCCTACGAAATCCGCTAATACGACCAACCACGCATCGCACAACAACTCATCCTCCATCGTTGATTACCCCGCCACCCTTCGTACTCTAAAAAACGACACGACGTTCGAAAATTAGCTCAATGGCATTTGACCGAACACCTACCGGACGTGGTGTCCGCTGTGGACGAAGTCGATAGGGGAGGGGGGGGGGGGGAGGGGGGCAGAGTGTATCAGACTATGGACGGGTCCTGTGTGGACGCCGCCGTCATGAAAGACGATGGACACGTCGGTGCTGGTTGCAGAGGTCCGGCAATGCTGGTGCGCCAACCGGAGAGGTACATCGGTGGTGTCGGAGAAGGAGGGTGCGGATGCAAAGTAAGGGAGACAAGGGGCGGAATGGAAGAAAATGGGCCTAGGAGGGGGGATTTAGTGGGCCGGGGTGTCAGAGTCCTACATGGCAGCTGGTCGGACTCACGCAACCCCCTCCCCACTTTGCTTCCGGTTTGTGGGGGAAAAGCATGTCTGGACAGTTGAGCGGACTGATACAGACTCGCGTTGGATAACATAACACGTTCGGACAGCGTGGTTCAGACATATGCGAGCAGGTTTAAGGGTCATCATTAGAGATGTTCTTAAGGTATATTCAGTTTTAATATATATATTTTTGGTAAATTATTTCCGCCGACTGACCGGCTAAACTTTGAGCCAGTCACTCGCACACATGACCAGGGGCCAACGGGGTGCTGCGCTCTTGCCATATAACTCCTCGCGTGTCACCGCTGCAACCGGTGTACATGGAACGCGAACATGCCATGTTGGAACCCGCGAACGGTGGGGGGCTGCGTACGGTGAGGCGACGAGCGTCAGCGAGGATGGCGAGGGTTGCGGACGGCGCGGGCGATGCCGACGGCAAGGCCACTTCACAGGAATGCTTGGATGGGCCAAAGACAAAATGTAAATTTGGCCAAGTACCCCGCACCGCCTATTTGGCTATTTGGATGCATCGGCGGGTTCAACTTCACCGTGTACGTTTAAGCTGATGCATCCGCGGGCTCAAATTCAGTAATTATTTGTCGTCTACTTTTGTGCCCAAATATCGTCCTTGCTAGTAGCTCCGGCGATCGTCACCGGCGCAGTTTAACACCGGCATGGCAACAGTGGCGACGTCGAACTCAGCGATCCTCGTCCTCGGCCGAGACAACGTCGCCACGGCCGGCAACGACTTGTCCGGCTCGCCATGTTATCTGCGCCATGCTCGGCTTGGGCGCGGCCGGCATCGCTGCTGGCAGCGTCCTGCTTCATACCGGCGTGCACCCGCCCATGCACAGGCGTCGCTGGCCACTGCTATACGTCCACCTGCCGCGTGCACATCATAAGCTAGCTAGCCGGAGAGCGATGCATGTGTGCCATGCAGGATGCAAGGAAGAGGACCACAGACATGCAGAGGAAGGCTACGAGCGAAAACGTGTTTTCCCCTTTTTTCCATCCAAACAAGGGATTGTACAGACTCATTGTACGAGAAAAACTGACAAAAACTGGTTTTCCTAAAAATCCTTAAAAAAACAGTTTTTCAAAATCTCACATCTAATTCTTCGTATCCACACAACCACTAATGGGGCCAAAAGTCTTCTCTTTTTCAATTAACCTTCTCCTAACAAAAATTCTTCACAGATTTTGTTCAAGCTGGGGGGCCACAGCCCCTGCAGACTTGTGTAGCTCCGCCGGTGAGCAAGGCGGCAGATTGAATGCAAGCTGGGGGGTCAACGCTGCGTTCTATCCTGATTTGAAGAACGAACGCGGTGGGGAAGAAACAATGACGTCACACAACGCTGCGAAATAATGTGTTGTTGTTAATAAATTGTGATTATATATTGCTTTTTATGACTGTGAGTTGTTTAAGTTGATGCTTTGCAAACATGAGTAATTTTATCCGCGGATACCTGCCTACCATGTCAGGTAATGGGTATGAGAAAAAATTGTACCCGTTGACGAGTATGGGTTAGGGTGATTGGTAAGCTCAATGGCGGACGGGTAAGGGTATGGGATGGTTTCACTCGTACGCAAACCCTACGGGCGCCATCCCTATGTGGGAAGCGGCAAATCCAACGGTTACGTTTGGAAAAATCGCAGGATGGGGCGACGGCCGGCCCAAATTTGAGATAAACGCATTCAAAGTCACACAACTTTCACGAGATGAGCAATTTGGTCATCTTTTTAAAGTGATGAACCGGTCACAACACTCCATTTTATGAGCAAACGTGTCACATCCCATATCAAGATGCTGATGTGTCCTACTGATTTTTTTTTTTTTTTGCAGAAAATGCCTTGGCTAATTTTGGAGTTGTCTTTTGCGAGACTATGGGCCAACAAAGATTACCTTGCTGAGGCATTTCCTCAAACACCTTAAGCGCGCATGACCATGCCGCGCTTGAGGAGCTCCGGCGAGGACCATGCCGCGCGCACTTGGCAAGGTTGACATCGCTGCACTAGGATGTGATTGGTCGACGATGAGGAACACACTGATCCCGCTCTAGCATCTGACGCGATTCACGGTGCTCGTCCCGATGATGCAGTCCTACATTGACATGCATGCCGGTGGAAAGAGTCGCTGCCTGACCGGGCCAAGATTGCATTCAATCTGCGCGAGGTCTGGCTCACGCCGTCGGGCTATGTGCTTCCAACGGAGTAGTGCCAAGGCAGTGGCTCCTTGGCATGCGCGCTAGGGAACCGGCCTCTTCTTGAGCGTGCTCGTTCAGTAGCTCATGATGCCGACCGAGGGTGGGTGTTTTGCAGAAGATGGTGCCCGACTCTTTGGGCGACTGACTTGTTTGTGCCTGACCCTTACGACTGCCTGGTACCATCTGCTCGCCCACGTGCTGCTCGTCCTGATTCTCGACATGGCCGTGGCGTGCCTACCGTGTTGTTCACCCTGTTGTTCGGCGCGGTGCTCCTCCGCGACATGGTCGTCGTAGCCAGGCTGTGATCCTCGTCTGCATGGCTGTGGCTGTGTTCGCTGGCTTGGACAGGTGATTCTCTGCCCCTTTTTCCAAAGTAAAATCCAAGTCTTTTTTTTTTTGAATTTCTTTTTGAATTGTTTGGATTGCTTACCACATGTGTCACGTGATAAGTAAAATCCAATTCTAAATTTTGAAGATTATACCAAAAACAGTCCAGGAACGAAATAGATTAGGGCTACGATTTTTGCCAAAATACCGACTTAATTTTTTTTTCGTTGCACGGCAAAGCATGAAAGAAATATCACCAGTTCATCCATGTAGATACGTCCATCATGCACACGATTGAATGTTACTGCTCTCTTTCCGATCTGTTGAAAGGTGTTACAGCCCGCATGCAACGTAGAAGTTGGGAGAAAAGGCGCGATCATACTCTTGCCTAGCATGCAGCTGCAGCAGCAACAACAGCGGAAACCGAAGATGGTGTGACTGTTATTGAACCTGACGAAACTGAAGGAGGCTGCTCTGTTTGGAAACCTGGCCAAACTGAAGAAGGAGGCTGCTCTGTTTCGAAACCTGGCCAAATTTTGGGGCGGTTTCACTTGTGGTGAATTTTTAGTGTCAGCCAAAAATCTTCCTAGTTCTGAAAATTCTAACTGGAATTAATATATTTGAAACACGGTCACTTCTAGTTGGAACTGTACATAATCCAGAATGTCTGACCTCGTTGTCGCGTATTGTGTTCAGAAAAACAAGTTGTCGCGTAGTTTACTGTTTTTTTTAGGCTCCGTAATTTACTGGTGCTTGCTGCCTTGTGGTCCCACTTCTGTCTACACCGAGGGCTGCTGGGCCTTTTTTTTGTGAGAAAAATTCTGATTTAGTCATCAACTGTCAAGATAGTACAAAGAACACCAGAAGTAAAAAAACATAGATTCGTAGACCACTTATTAACGACTACAAGCAGTGGAGCAAGCCGAAGGCGCGTCACCATCATCACCCGTCCCTCGTCGAAATCGGGCAAACTTCATTGTAGTAGAAAACAAACGGACGGGGGCTGCTGGAACCTAAGAGTAAGCCCACGTATCCAGGGTGCAGCCTAGCTGGCCCATTTGAACAAAGGACTTCGTTTTTCTAGCGCTGATCGCGAACACTAATTAAGAGGTATTCCTTATAAATGTCACTACCACCTTTTCAGGGGTTAATAAGTGGTGCACTGTATGTGCGCAATTTGTCACGACCTGTGAGTTTTTTTTTTGTAGATTCATTTATTAAAATGTTTTATCTATTAAACCATGCGTTCAAATTTTGAACCGTTTTCATCGTTGGATTACTCGTGTCGAGATCTTTGAAACTAGATACCATGTTAAAAGATTTCGACGGACATTTTTTTTCATGCAAAAACCAAAAAAAAAAGGGAAGAAAACAAGTCGGAAGCACGTCTTTTAAAAAAGATCACTTTTGCAGACAGTGGTGCCTCTCGCGGAAGTAAATATGTGCGTCTACGAGAAGCTAATCTATGCCTCTCGCAAAAGCAGAAAAAAAGAAAACTCATTATTGTTTTATTTTCTGAGAGGCACAGTTGCGCCTCTCACGAAGCAAATTTATGCCTCCAGAGAAGCAAAAAAAATAACTCATTTTTTTCTTTCTGGTGCCTGTCGCGCAAGCAAATCTGTGCATCTCACGGTACCAATTTAGCACGTTTATCCCTTTTCTGAGCAAAAGACACATTTTTTTCCTTTCCGAAAAGCAGCTGGGTCCCGCGGAAGCAAATCTGTGCCTCCACGATAAGCAAATCCATGCCTCTCACGAAAGAAAAGAAAAGAAGACGAATTTATTTGTGATACTTTTTTTTTTCAAAAAATTTCCCTCGAAAACCTAGGAAAAAGGGGCAAAAACCGAAAACCCGAAAACACGTACAGAAGAATTAAAAAATAAAATCCTACAGGAATGCCCAGCATGCGACACGTGACAGCGGCTGAGAACGCGTCAAATGATGCGCTCTCAGCCCCACCAAAATGACCCTTACGCCATTCTGCAGAGGATACTCCTTAATTAATTAGTTGTTCTCATTTGGTGCCCTCTGCGCGACTTGAAGGCTTAATTGCAAAGTGGTGCACACCCCTCCTAGTACACGTCATAGGAAATGGGCCTGCCGATGTAAATATGTTCGTCTTTCTTTCCACGAACTACATTCTGCACCAACTGGTTTTTGGAAGTTTCCAGAAGCTTCTAGGCCAATTTTGGGAAGCTTCCATTTGGTTTTGTTTTTCCATTTTTTTGTTCGTTTGGACCTTTTTTTTTGAAAAAAAAATATTTTTTCTTTTTTCTTTCTCTTTTTAAAAACCTAAATTTTTTGTAAATTCGAAAACTTTCTTTAAATTTGTGAACTTTTTTGTACTTTCACGAACTTGTTTTGTATTTTTGTGAACATTTTTCCTTAAATTTGTGAACTTATATTTGAAATCCACGAACATTTTTCAAATTCATGAATCTTTTATCCCATGAACCTTTTTTCTAATAGGTGGATTTTTTTAAATGCTTGAACTTTTACCTCGCAGTTGTTTTTCAAAATTGTGAACTTTTTTAATCTCTGTGAACTTTTTTAAAATTTTATGATTTTTATAAAAATAATTGTGAACTTTTTCACATCCATGAATCTTTTTGAAATATGCGAACTTTTTTAAAGCTCACAATGTTTTTGAAATATGCGAAATTTTAATGTTTTTTAGAAGTCAATGTTATAATAGTCAAGGGTAGGGTTGACGGCCGAATTATCAACCTTGAACCGAGCGGAACCAAGTGTGTGTCATCGAATGATGCGGCATGCGTTTTTAAGGCCGAAACGATATGGCAATTTTTTTTAATGCCGAAACGATACCAAATAAATAAAGCATGAAACAGGATTAACCAATTCCAGTCCAAAGAAATCAGATGAAGAGTGAGCTATTCATGTTTGGCTTAGGGAAGGCCCGCTCGTTATTATAGAAGAATTGGGCACATAGTAGAGGTAATGACATGATGTCGTTGGTTCTCCGTTAGGAAAATAACTAAGTATTCCTTTGTTATGAGCTTGGTCCTTGAGTAGGTAAGAGCATATGAGATCTTAAACAAACGATGAAATTTTTGTGCTGGTTTCTCCTCGTGTAGGTTAGAGGCAATAAAAAACTTTACAAGTGATAACTCTGCTGATCTCATTTGTCCTTGGATGGGTAAGAGCCTATGAGACCATAAAACAGATGATGAATATGTTGTGCCTGTTTTTCCTTGTGTAGGTCAAAGATACTGAGAACTTTAAACAAATGTTGAACTTTCTGAGCTTGTTTGTCCTCTGCTAGGTCAGCCTATTAGGCTGCGAGAGCATTAAATAAGAAATATATTTGTAAAAAAAGTTCTAGAGCTTTGATCTTCAATATCTACACCAAGAAAACAGAGCTAGCAAACATAGAAGGGCCAACGAGCTATGTAAGTAGAACCAAATTTGCACAATTGTCAGCACCTTCCGACTCAAATTGGCATGTTACTACACAGTCCATTGTCTTGCCCGGATAAACCATTCATAAGCTTACCTGCCTCGAGGATGTCTTCTTTGGGGAGAATCACGATTCAACTTTAGGGAGAATCTCAGAACATTTCTTCGTTGTTCAAACTTGAAAGACAGTTCAAACAGCCATTGCCACGGGCACATTTGATACTTCACAGACCAAAGCCATTCCATTTCTGCAAAGAGCGCCCCAAAATAGTGAATCATCTGCGTGCCTTAGCAGAAGCTCTATTCCTTTGTCTCAGACTCTCAGTTCACACCGCAAAGTGCTTATGCTCAGGACATCGACAGAACAGTCTACCACAAGTGGCTTGATCAATCAGGGTCATGGCACGCCGTGCATGCCTCGGCCCTACCTATGCCCTGCTTGGATGACGAATGGTGATACCTTTGGTACGACAACAACTATGCACGTGGTACCAAGCACTGGAGGGCAAGCAAAGAAATCTGACACGCCAGAAAAGCAACAGTACTCCCTCCCTTCCATATTAATTGTCGCTGATTTATTATAACTTTGTACTAAATCAGTGACAACTAATATGGAACGGAGGGAGTACTATTTATATTTAACTAGATTCTATAAGATCTTGCATTTATGTGTTTCTTTCTCAGACTAATGCTGCTATTAAAATGCTAAGATGGGTTAGTATCCTGTTAAGTCTAGCATAATTTAGTATCTTGTTAAATATAATAAGTAAATAAGTGCTAGCAGCTCCTGTGTACTCTGTTTACTAGGCATGCGAGCAGGCCAGCCCCCATTGTGCCATCATAGCTTGTGCACCATTTAGTAGTTCACACTTTTGTCACAAAAAACTTGCGTTACATATGGGTAGGGCAAATGTTGAGGTTTTGACTTAGAAGAGCCTTGCTTGAGCTTTCAGTTTTGTCGGGAACATTTGCTACTAGTGTTAGCGTGATAATTACAGGTGACCCTGCAATGCACCAGCCCGAAATGTTCGCAATGTTCAGTTAAAAAATATAGCTCTACAAGCTATGCTCTGAAATTAGTAGGCATGATACATATGAAAACAAATCATGGAACGTCAGCCCATGAATAACAGTGACATATCAGGAACAAGGATCCGTTTCACTACTTCGGATCGGCTGTGTATTATAGTTATGCTAAGAAATGGAAAGGGGATTTGCCCGGTTAACAAAAAAACTCAGGAACGAGAAGCTTTCTTGTTCAGCATTCAGAACTATACATTTTTGCCCTCTACTTGTTTGTTTTGAAAGCTGCATAATAATAATTCAAATCTCCTAAACAAAAATGGGGAATCAGAGGTGTACTTGGTGGTAGCGCTCGTCTTCTTTCTGTGGTGGCTCGGGGGCTCCTTCTTCCTCTGCTTGATGAGCAGGAAGCCATCAAGTGAATATGAAATAGTTTCACAGTCAGCTCTTAGCAAGTTTCTATAGCTTCGTCGCGAGGTAAGTGAATGTAGAGGAAGGTTTTACATATAAACTGAGAGATATGGAGTAGTTTTTTTTCTGTTACTCGATTGATGAATATTTACCCCACATTTGCGCCTTGTTTGTGGCAAAAAGTTATACGTGTGTGTATACAGTATATGAAAGAAGGAAACCAGGTCTAGCAAGGTTGGGTGCTTAATTCATTCATTTTCTTATGCTATGGTTCGGTTTATTTTGACGAAATGCAGTTAGGCACGGGAGGGCCGGTTTGGCTCTTGGGAGCATATGCTCCCTAATGAACAGTAAATTCAAAATAAATAGTAAATAAAATTTAAAAATTCTGAATTTTTTTCGTAGATGTTCTTGTTAGTGTAACAAGAGTGCTTGACAATTTTCATGCAAAACGGGATGACGGTGATTCGTCGGTGAAAAAAAAATAAGTGTAACATTTAGAGGTAACATTTGTCGTTCGACTTGTTTTTTTTTTTGCACAGATCAAAATACTTAAGCTTTCCTCCTAAAAATTTGCAGGTAACATTTTGGTGTGACAATGATCACATCTATTTTTTTTCAATTTTTTTTGAAATTTGAAAAAAACATTTTTCATGGGCAGGAGCATATATGAGCATATGCTCCCAAGAGCCGAATTGGATTTCCGGTTAGCGCACTGCTTTCATTGCATGAAGGAAGGAGTACAGACAGTGCTAGCACTTGGCTGGAACAAACTGCAAGGTGAAAATAGAAAAAGAAAAAGAACAGTAGGGAACAAAGCACGGCCCAGCACCACGACTACAGCAGTACACAAGGCTCCTAGTCAGGCTCCTGTGGTCTAGCAGCAAGGGCGAGCACCCTCTTTCATTCGGTTTATGGTTTACCCTCCCTGTTATTATTCAAGTATATTCAGTCCGGCTAGCTAGCCCAGGTGGATCTCTATTCTGAAATTCCTTGAAATTAATCGCTACCTGCTCTTTTTGTGAGCTCTGCGTTTTCGTGTTCTTGCTGTGAGTGTACGCATCGGAGACCTATCTGCTTTTCTTGACTCGTTGGTCCATTTGATATTCCTATTAATTCAGCTCTACATCTGCATTAGTGGATAATGTCATTGCGACGGTTTTAGATAGTTCAACATATAATAAACTTACCCGCAAAAAAAACATATAATAAACTCTACATACGTATTGGTGGATGTGCATAATGTCAGTTCAAACATATTCGAGATACCTCAATAGAAAGTGTGCAAACGGGCAAGATAAAAACAAATGCATAATAGTTCTATCTTTATCGCGAAACCTGGATTTTCTGACAACCATCCCAGTTTTCACTTGTCCAAATCTTTTGTTGAGGTCACCCATCGACGCAGATACCAAATAAATATATTGATTTTAAAGGGAGACTTAAGCCTTCAAAGTAATTGCATGCCAAAGCTATATTTAACATTCACCAAGTCGGTATATCTCTAATTTCATCAGTATGATGAATCACGAAAGTATGGAAGTCTCTTGACCGAAACTTGTTTAGATCCTTGGTTAGACTGGAAATCACCAAAAGGCTGCACTAGGTGGATCTAGCCAGTACACTTATTACCACTCAGTGACCGACATGGAAATAGCTGATGTGGTAGGGTAGGAGGAAGATGCCGCATTTCTCTGTCCCGCATATGTTTGGATTATCCGTTCTTCATCGGTAGTTCCTGGTGCCTCCTATGCCTACGCCTACAATATTCCAGTCCATAGCATGCAGATATGAAACAAACAATGCATGGAATAGGAACGAGTAATTCCACTAAAGTAAAATAAGATGAGGTATAAGCTATTCATCTTTCGCTTTGGGAAGGCTCGCTCGATATAAAGGACTTAGTGAGCTGTAGAGGTAGTGACATGAAGTCATTTGTTTTCATGAAGGTAGTGACACAAAGTCGTTGGTTTTCCATCAGGTCGATAGCTAAGAATTCCTTGTTCGTGTGCTCAGTCCTCAGGTAGGTACTAGCCCCTGACATCATTAAACAAACGATGAATTTGTTGTACGGTTTCTCCCCGGGTAGGTCAGATACAGTGTGAACTTTAAATTGTCTTGTCCTCGGCTAGGCCAGTCTATTAGGCTACAAGAGCTTTAAGCAAACAATAAATTTCATGAGTTTTTCTTGTAAAGTATTGATCTTCGGTCTCTACAGCAAGATGATGCAACTAGCAAGGTGTGCTATACATTCTGTCCCCGATGAGGATAAGCGATCTAAATAAGTAGAACTGACTCGAATTGGGAATGCTTCCAGTATGTTAAATATACGGTTCATCGTCTCATCTTGACAAATCGGCCATAAGTTTACTTGCCTCGAAGATGTCTTCTTGATTATTACAACAATTATTATTAAAACATATGGTTACTTGCCTCTGAAGATTTTTTGCAGTAAACCATAAGTTTAGATGCAACTGTATTATCTTCTTATTGTGATTTCGTAACAATTTTTAAAACATACACAAGATTTAATGGAACATTCTAAGTACTCCCTCCGGTCCTTTTTAGTTCGCATATAAGATTTGTCTAAAGTCAAACCTCGTAAACTTTGACCAATTTTATAGAAAAAAATACCAACATTTAGAATGTGAAATCAACAACATTAGATGCGTCATGATTTTAGTTTTCATATTGTATAAATTTAGCATTGTAGATGTTAATCATTTTTCATATAAATATGGTCAAACTTTACGAAGTTTGACTTCAGACAATTCATATATGCAGAGTTAAAAGGACCGGAGAGAGTATCTCAAAGAAGAAATATATATGTTGTTACTGCAACCCGTGCTAACTGTGATGACGTAGTGTTGCGAGCCAATAAACCAAATCAAATTTCTTAATGTTAGAGAATATCGTTTGTAATCTCCGTTGTAATCTCCAACTCCTTCCCATTACTTGTTCTACTCAAACTCCTGTAAACTTCCCTTGTACGCCAAGGCACGGCTTCGGCCACATCAATATATATGAGACGCGGCTCCCCTCGAGGGAGTAGGAACGCTTATTATCTTTCATGGTAATCAGAGCCACCTCTTCTCATACATCTAGCCACAAATCAGAACCCTAAACCACATACCATCGTCTCCATGGCTTCCTCAGCCGGCGTCGCCCTCAACCTCGGTTCGCCGCAATCTGAAAAGCTTGCAAGAGGAAACTTTATCCTCTGGAAGACTCAGGTTCTCCCAGCCCTGCGAGGTGCGCAGGTTACTGGGCTCCTGGATAACTCCGACGCCGCTCCCCCAAGGATGGTGGAGATCACGAAGGCGGACAAAACCACGGCCCTAGAGCCGAATCCTCTGTACGGGCCCTGGATCGCCAAAGACCAGCAGGTCCTATCATATCTACTCAATTCCATGTCTCCAGAAATCCTTGCACAGGTCGTCGGGAAGGACTCCACCTACGAGCTCTGGACGACGGTGACAAATCTCTTCGCCTCGCAATCACAATCTCGGATTACTAATCTGAGGATCGCAATCACCAACACCAAGAAGGGTACCATGTCAAGCTCGGCGTATATAGCGAAGATGAAGAGCCTTGGGGATGAACTAGCTGCTGCTGGTCGTCCCGTCTCTGATCCGGAGATGGTGGACTACATCCTGGCAGGACTGGACCGCGACTACGACTCTGTGGTGGCGGTGATTGGCGCTGTCAAGAACACTATCACCGCCGACGACCTCTTTGCTCAGATCTCTGCCTTTGATCAGAGGATGGAGATGTTGGGTGATTCATCTTCAGGCGGGTTTCATTCATCTGCCAAAGCGGTCTATAGAGGCCGTGGCCAGTCCCGCGGTAGATCCCGTGGGCGAGGAGGAAGGGGGCGCGGCCGTGGTGACCGCGGTGACCGCCAGCCCTCTCCTGCAAATAGAAGCGGCGGATTCAGAGGACGCCCTCGATAGCAACAACAACAGCAGGTGCGTGAACAGCAGCACGCCTACCCTGAATGTCAGATATGCTACAGGCATCATCCAGGAGGTGCACGTGTTTGCTGGTGGCGCTATGAAGAGAATGATCAGGAAGAGAAGGAGGCGCATGCTGTCTCCTATGGCGTGGACACCAACTGGTACGCCGATAGTGCAGCAACAAATCACATTACAGGTGAACTTGACAAGTTGACAACACGGGAGAAATACAACGGAGGCGACCAAATTCGCACCGCAAGCGGTTCTGGTATGAATATCACTCACATTGGTAGTTCAATTGTTAAAAACCCCATGAAAAATTTGCACTTGAAAGATGTCTTGCATGTTCCTCAAACATCAAAAAATCTTGTTTCTGTTCATCAATTCACCCTTGATAACAATGTTCTTATAGAATTCTATCCTTATTTTTTCTTGGTTAAGGACTTGAGAACAAGGAGAATCATTCTTAGAGGACGGTGCGTGGGAGGCCTCTATCCACTCATATCATCATCATCATCTTCATGGTCCAATAAACAAGCAAACATTGTCACCAAGCCATCATCATCAAGGTGGCATAGTCGTTTAGGTCGTCCATCTTCAGTCATAGTTAAATATGTTCTTAGCAAAAATAAACTCTCTTATGAGAATAGTGTTGAGTCAGTTTGTGATCCGTGTCAACAAGCAAAAAGTCATCAATTACCTTATCCCATCTCTACTAGTGTGTCTACCGCTCCTCTACAACTTATATTTTCAGATGTATGGGGGCCAGCCCCTACTTCAGTTGGGAGGTTTTCCTATTATGTAAGCTTTAATGATCACTATAGTAAATTTACTTGGATTTATTTGTTAAAGAAACGGTCTGATGTCTTCCAAGTATTTATCAATTTTCAAAATCTTGTTGAACGCAAACTGAACTCCAAGATCATTGCTATGCAAAGTCACTAGTAGAAAAAGGCCCATTTGTCCCAGTTCTTAAGGCCCATTTGTCCCAGTTCGGGAACCGGGACTAAAGGGTCGGGACTAAAGCCCAACACCTTTAGTCCCGGTTCTTATACGAACCGGGACAGATGGGGCTCCACGTGGCCGCTGCGGCGAGCTCAGAGAGGAGGGCCTTTAGTCCCGGTTGGTAACACCAACCGGGACCAAAGATCATCCACGTGTCAGCAGCTCAGGAGCTGGGGTTTTTATTTTTTTTGAAAGGGGGGGGGGTTTGGGGGTTTGGGGGTTTTGTAGGTTTAATTTAGGGGTTTCATATATTGTGTTAGCTAGCTAATAGCTAGAGAGAAGTGTCCTCTCTTATCTCCGTGCTTGGTCGACCTACTTACTATACATATAGAGAGGACTCGACACGCTAGCTAGTAAGCAAATGAAGGAAACCATTAAGTACACAAGATCGTCATGAACATATACAGAGAGAAGTGATCGACCTCCTCCTTCTCCGAGAGATTGGTCGAACAACAAGTTTTCGTATATCTATCCGACGCTACTAGCTATATATATACAATATAAGATCTCTTACAATCCCTAACATTTGATGTCAAGTTCCACTTGGTATTCTCCGGCTGGATTGATGACGTGGTCAAGAAAGAATCCCGCCAATTCCTCTTGAATTGCTTTTATGCGATCTTGTGGTAGGAGTTCATCCCGCATCTGCCAAATCTAATTTGAAGAAGGGGGTCAATACATATATATGAATGAAACTCAACACAAATGATGGTAATAAAATAAAATTGTGAATATTATTGCTTACGCACTTCATATTGTTTTTCAGAATAGCCCCGCTTAGAGGTCGTCGCGTTGTAGATGTACTCGCAAACGTAGTATCCACAAAAATTATTCCCGCCTTCCTGCCACAACCACTTTACGAGAAATAAAGGTCAATCAAACCGATAATCAAGCATTATAAATGGTATTGATGAAACTAGCTAGAATCAATGAGAGATGCGCGGAACTAGCTAGTAGTACTTACTTTCGGGTGTGTAAATCACAGCTCCCCCGGTAGTCCCGGAGCTTCTGTGGTGAACACTTTCCAAACCCTGCGAGACAAAGAAAATAATTACTTGATATCAGGAAATGACCAAAGTTGCCGGTATGGTGCGATAATGATCGATTGAACTTACTTCTGGAGCATTTCAGTCATGGCCGCATACTCCTTGGGATCTTTTCGTCTTGAGTCTAAGACGGTTACTAGTCCCTGCTCAAGCTTAATCTTTAGGAGAATAAAGTAGAAGCTGCGCACGCATGCATAACTCATCAATTACATTATATAACCTCGAGTAATAAGGGAAACCGAATATGCAGAAGACAGTAACACTCACTTGAAGTTGTAAGGAAAGAGTATTTTATCTTTGTTTTGATTTTTAAGCAACGATTGTAGCAAGTTGGCCTCGGTTTCTTTCGCATTATATGTCACCGTCCATTCATCTATGAGATTTGTGTTAATGAACCCAATATCATAGATTTGTGCATTTCTGCATTCGACGATCTTCAATCTACATAATATAGTGAGGATAGTTATATATACATGCAATAAAAGAGCTGAGCTATATATAGAGACTTAATTACAGAAGTATAGTACTTACAGACAGTAGCAAGTGATGATTATTTTATCGAGGTCCTTTTGATTGAAAAACTGGAAGAACTCCTCAAATGGAACAGACAACAGATCAATTCCAACGAGGTCGTGCTCCTCTTTAACTCTCAGCATCAAAATATCCTTCCCAGACTTGCAGGTGTCCATGTACCACTTATGGAATCTTCGCATCATCGTTGTTAGAGGAGGATCACCAGGTCTGACGAGAGGCTTCCCGTACTGGTATTTGTGTTCGTCCACCTCCATTGTATCAAAATGTGCATCGTCGGGCAGGTAATCACCAGGATTGGTACCGAGCACCATCCCCGGCAGATTTGCGACGATATCGCTAGACACCTTGAGCGGGGGGCACAATTGGTTTGCCTGTTCGCCGAGCTGGGGAATTTTGTTCCCTCTTCTTCGTTCTTGTAACCTTTTGTCACTTGGAGTAGTTCCCGACCGGCGCGCTCCTTCCACTGCCTTTTTCAGAGCGCGGACATGGTTGTCATCCGGCGGAGGCGGTGGTGGTCGCATCAGGTTCTTCAAAGTGCGCTTCAATTTCACCGGATCCATCTTCTCCTCCGGAGGTGGATTTTTCTTTGCAAAAAAGTCCTTCACATGGGCTTGACAGATCTCCGCGTTTTCCTCCTCGGTCATCTCGTATGGTAACTTCTCTAGAGGCTTGAGTGATGAACCGAATTTGTATTGCCTCCCGCCTCTGGCTGTACTGCTAGACGCCAGAGCAGCCGGAGAGGCTGCTGCTGTCTTCCTTCGTTGCTTACGAGGCGGAGAAGGAGGCGGAGTGCTACGACGCGCCGGAGCAGCCGGAGCGGCGGCGGCTGTCTTCCGCTATTGTTGACGAGGCGGAGAAGGAGGCGGGCTGCTCGGACGCGCCGGCGCAGGGGGAGAAGGAGGCGGAGTGCCGCCACGCGCCGGAGCAGCTGGAGAAGGAGGCGGAGTGCCGCCACGCACCGGAGCAGCCGGAGAAGGAGGCGGAGTGCCTTGATCACTCGCCAGAGGAGGAGGCGGAGGAGGAGGCGGAGTGCCCTGACTCACCGGAGGAGGAGGCGGAGGCGTCTAGTTCGGAAGGTTGATGAGCTCCTTCCGCCATAGACATGGAGTCTTCAGAGCAAGACGCAGCTGAGTCTCCCCTTCACCGGTAGGGTGGTCAAGCTCGAGCTCCTCAAATCCCTCCGTTATTTCATCGACCATCACAACAGCATAGCCTTCTGGAATCGGAAGGCAGTGAAAAGTTGCGCCGGGTTGAGGAGGTGCAACAGAGCCGACAGCCACCTTGACTTTGAGGTGCTGCCATTGAGCCATAAGGTGGCAATCTTGAGCCTCCGTGATAGCATCCACGGGGTAGCTGGGAGCCGTGAAGTGAGGCTGCTGAAGGAGCTCGGTGGAAGCCACGCAGCTTCTCCACTGAGATGGCGGGGTAGCTTCTGGGGTAGCTTCGGCAGGTCGCTGCCTCTGAACTAGTGCTTGTTCCTCTAGCGCTCGTACCCTTGCATTCAGCTTTTGCAGTTCGGTCTGCTCCACTTTCCTCCTCCTCTCCCGGGTTTTATAACCGCCTGTGCTGGGAAACCCTTCCTTCCACGCAACGGAGCCTGCCGTGCCTCGTGTTCGTCCTGGGTGCTCAGGATTCCCGAGGGCCTGTGTGAGCTTGTCGTTCTCTCTGTCATTAACGAACGTCCCTTGCTGCGCTGTGGCGATATACTTCTGAAGCTTCTTGACGGGTATTTCAAGTTGCTCCTTCGTCCAACGGAACTTCCCTGTTTCAGGGTCCAAGGTTCCCCCAACCCCGAAGAACCAAGTCCTTGAACGGTCTGGCCAGTTCAATGTCTCTGGTTCGACCCCTTTATCAAGCAGGTCCTTCTCAGCCATGCCGCACAACGGCCGGGCTTTGAGGTAGCCACCTGACCCCGTGCGATGGTGATACTCCTTCTTTGCAGCATTTTTCTTGTTTGTCGCTGACATCTTCTTACTCTTCTCCGATGTCTTGTGGGCCACAAATGCGGGCCAGTGATCTCTTATCTTCTCAAATCGGCCGGTGAATTCTGGAGTCTTCCCTTTGTCGACAAACGTTGATTTCAACTCATTCTTCCACCTCCTGAATAGATCTGCCATCTTCTTAAGAGCATGAGCCTTGACCAATGGCTCTATAACTGGCTTATCCGGATCCTCCTCTGGCGGTAGGGTGAAATTTGCCTTCAGCGCGGTCCAAAGATCATCTTTCTGTCTATCGTTGACAAAAGACACTTGAGGGTCTTCGCTCTTAGGCTTATTCCATTGGTGGATGCTGATCGGGATCATGTCCCTAACAAGAACCCCGCACTGAGCAGAAAATGCTTCCTTGGTCCGGTTGGGTTCAATCGGTTGGCCATCGCCCTTGATTGCTGTGATCGTGAACATTTCATCCTGGCGCAACCTTTTCTTCGGGCCTCATCTCGTTACCGAAGTTTGGCTCGATCCGGAGGGCTAGAAAAGAAGAAAGAAGAGAGTTAATATGTGTACATACCAAAACAATTAATGCATCAATTAGCTAGTCAGCACAGGCTTAATTAATATATATACCTCGCCGGACTTTGCAACATCTCCTTCCTCCGTTCGCTCACCGGAGCAGTCATCATGGTCTCCTTCTTCCACCGGCATTCCGTCACCGGAGCCATCATAATCATGTCCTTCCACCTCCATTGTTCGATCACCGGGGCCTGCTTCACCCTCTCCTTCCAGACCATCGGTGTCATTGAGAAACGACAAGACATCACCTCCGCCGAGGATTATGTCCCCCAACAACTGTTCTACTTCGATGTCTCAGTGCTCCATAGTTTCTGCAAATATTACAACATGGCAATTAATATACAAACATGACAGATGGATATATTAGTGCAAACATAGACCTAGCTAGCTCGACGCTTCTACGGTTTGGGGTGGCCTCGACAACGCTTCTAGGGTTTGGGGTGGCCTAGGCAACGCTTCTAGGGTTTGGGGTGGCCTCGACAACGCTTCTAGGGTTTGGGTCCGACCGCCTCTCTCATGAATGTCCGACGTCCGGACCGACAAGGGATTTAACAAAATGACGCCATTCTGGATGTGCAGAAAATGGTCCATATTTTTCCTGATCTCATCTACCCTTCTATATGTCACGTTGTCTAGTGTCAAAGAATTCAAGAAAACCTTGACTTCATCATTAGCCGGAAATGACAGGCGTATAATGGTACGAAGCTCTTCAAAGTTGTTTTGGAACGGAGTTCCCGATAGGATAATTAGCTTTTTGGTACAAAGTTCAGCAAGAGCCTTCCGAATATCGCTATTTGGAAGACCTTTGCTGAAATTCGTACCAAAAAGCGAATTATTCTATCAGGAACTCCATTCCAAAACAACTTTGAAGAGCTTCGTAGCATCATACGCCTGTTACTTCTGGTAAATGATGAAGCCATGGATTTCTTCAATACTTTGACAGACAACGTGACATATAGAAGAATATATATATAGATGAGATCAGAAAAAAAATTGGATCAACTTGTGCACATCCATAATGGGGGCATTCTTGATAAATCTATGTCAAAAGTCCAACTTGACATATGATCAAATATTGTTGCATATGTCAAAATTCAAACTTTGACATATGATCAAATATTGCATATGTCAAAATTCAAACTTTGACATATGATCAAACTTTGATATATGATCAAATATTGCATATGTCAAAATTCAAACTTTGACATATGATCAAACTTTGATATATGATCAAATGTTGCATATGTCAAAATTCAAACTTTGACATATGATCAAACTTGATATATGATCAAATGTTCATATGTCAAAATTCAAACTTTGACATATGATCAAACTTAGTAACTTTCGAGAGAGGGGGTTGGGTGGACTCGAGAGTTTGGTCGGGCGAGAGGGGGTTGATCGACGTCCCCCCCTAATGTCGAAGTTATCGTGGATACGTTTGAGAGAAAACTTTCTATTAACATCATTTTAACTTAGTAAACGATGAGCCGATGCCAACGTGATGATAGAGCCGATGCCAACATTTTCATTTAACAAAAAAACTACCTTCAAAAAAAGACTTGCTTCGCCGTGGGTGCTCGGTGCGACGTGGACTCGGTGGAAAAACTTTATGAAATGCGGTGGTGGCTGGGCCGGGCGGTTTTCTTTCCTCTTCATTTTTTTCCTTTGTTTTTTCTTATATGTTTGTTTTCGTTTTCACTCTAGATTTTCATACATATGAAAACAACGAAGTTGTATACAAAAGTGCACATATACATCTCATACATGAACATATACACGTGAATATATACATGAACATATACATCTCATACATGAAAAAAACAATACATGAATATATACATGAACATATACACGTATACATGCCCGCAAAAAAAAACAGAGCACGCGGCGACGGGGAGCAAGGAGGGAAGGGGGGCTCACTGTGGGGGGGCGCAGCGATGGCTTGATCGGCGACGAGGACGGCGGGCTCGGGGGGGGCGAGGGTGCGACAAGGGCGGCGGGCTCGAGGCCGGCGACAAGGACGGCGCGCGGCGAGGGCGAGGGCGCGAGGGTGCGTCGGCGACGAGGACGGCAGGCTCGAGGCCGGTGACGAGGACGGCGCGCGGCGAGGGCGAGGGCGCGGGCGAGGGCGAGGGCGCGTCGGCGAGGGCACCGGCGAGGGCTCGGCGGCGTCGTGCTGTTCGGCGCGACGGTGTTGGGGGGAAGATGAACTGGGACTGGAAAACGCTAAGTGTGGGCTTATATACATGAAGCTTTGGTCCCGGTTCGTGGCACCAACCGGGACCAATCCCTACCTTTGGTCCCGGTTTGTTCCACCAACCGGGACCGAAGGTCTCTTTTCAACAGCCCAAAGGGCGGGAAACAGAGACCTTTGGTCCCGGTTGGTAGCACCAACCGGGACTAAAGGGGGGCATTTGTCCCGGTTGGTGCCACGAACCGGGACCAGAGGTGAGCATTGGTCCCGGTTCGTGGCACCAACCGGGACCAATGGGCTTGCACAGCGGCGTGGTGGTGGGAGTTTAGTCCCACCTCGCTAGTTGAGAGCACCCCGCACCGGTTTATAAGCTCGACTGCCTCATCCCCATTGAACTCCTCTGAACTGCAGGCCTATGGGCCTAATCTGACACTGCTATGCCTGTGGGCTTGCTGGGCCTTCTGCGGGCCTGAATCCTGGCCCAATTAGCTGGGTTTCTAGTCGTATTCAGGCCGTGGTGGCCCAGAAGGTGGCATTTTTTTTTCTGTTTTCTTTTTTGCTTTATTTTTTTTCTTTTTTTTTGCAGTTTTCCTGTGATTCTTTTTGCTGTTAGGTCACAAAAATTATAGACTTTCTGTTAGTGCCATTAATTTTCAAATTTGAATAGTTTAAATTTGAATTCTTTTAAATTTGTGTGAATCACTAGTTTGTGAATAACTTTACTATAAAAATAGATTTTTGAGTGATTCTTTTTCCTGCTATTTAATATTATTGTGTTTTATCATTATATTAAATTTGGTAATTTTTAGGTTATTTTAAATGTCTGTTTTAATCAAGAACAGATTTTGTTATTTTAGTTTGCTATTAAAGTTTCTAACAAAAAATGCCCGAACCTGTACCAAGGCTCACTTTGGCCCGCGTGGCAAAACCCTCCTTCCCTCGTGGCACAAACGGGACCAATGCCCCCCTTTAGTCCCGGTTGGTGCTACCAACCGGGACCAAAGGTCTCTGTTTCCCGCCCTTTGGGCTGCTGAAAAGAGACCTTTGGTCCCGGTTGGTGGAACGCAACCGGGACCAAGGTAGGCATTGGTCCCGGTTGGTGCCACGAACCGGGACCAAAGCTTCATGTATATAAGCCCACACTTAGCGTTTTCCAGTCCCAGTTCATCTTCCCCCCAACACCGTCGCGCCGAACAGCACGACGCCGCCTAGCCCTCGCCGACGCCCTCGCCGACGCGCCCTCGCGCCCTCGCCCTCGCCCGCGTCCTCGCCCTTGCTGCGCGCCGTCCTCGTCGCCGGCCTCGAGTCTGCCGTCCTCGTCGCCGACGCACCCTCGCACCCCCACCCTCGCCCTCGTCGCCGGCCTCGAGCCGCGCCCTTGTCGCACCCTCGCCGCCCCGAGCCGCCGTCCTCGTCGCCGATCAAGCCATCGCTGCGCCCCCCACAGTGAGCCCCCCATTCCCTCCCTGCTCCCCGTGCCGCGTGCTCTGTTTTTTTTGCGGGCATGTATACGTGTATATGTTCATGTATATATTCATGTATATGTTTTTTTCATGTATGAGATGTATATGTTCATGTATATATTCACGTGTATATGTTCATGTATGAGATGTATATGTGCACTTTGTATACAAACTTCGTTTTTTTCATATGTATGAAAATCTAGAGTAAAACGAAAACAAACATATAAGAAAAAACAAAGGAAAAAAATGAAGAAGGAAAAGAAAACCGCCCGGCCCAGCCACCACCGCATTTTCATAAAGTTTTTCCACCGAGTCCACGTCGCACCGAGCACCCACGGCGAAGCAAGTCTTTTTTTGAAGGTAGTTTTTTTGTTAAATGAAAATGTGGCATCGGCTCTATCATCCACGTTGGCATCGGCTTCATCGTTTACTAAGTTAAAATGATGTTAATAGAAAGTTTTCTCTCAAACGTATCCACGATAAACTTCGACATTAGGGGGGGACGTCGTCATCAACCCCCTCTCGCCCGACCAAACTCTCGAGTCCCCCAACCCCCTTCTCGAAAGTTACTAAGTTTGATCATATGTCAAAGTTGAATTGACATAATGCAACATTTGATATATATCAAGTTTGATCATATGTCAAGTTTGAATTTTGACATATGCAACATTTGATCATATATCAAAGTTTGATCATATGTCAAAGTTTGAATTTGACATATGCAATATTTGATCATATATCAAAGTTTGATCATATGTCAAAGTTTGAATTTTGACATATGCAATATTTGATCATATGTCAAAGTATGCAATTTACAAAGTTATCGAATTTGCAATTGAATCTGAATATTTGCATATTATAATTGTCATAGTTGTTGATTATTGTATTTATCAAGAATGCCCCATTATGGTGTGCACAATGATCCAATTTTTTTTCTGATCTCATCTATATATATATTCTTCTATAGTCACGTTGTCGTCAAGTATTGAAAATCATGGCTTCATCATTACCAGAAGTAACAGGCGTATGATGCTACGAAGCTCTTCAAAGTTGTTTTGGAATGGAGTTCCTGATAGAATAATTCGCTTTTTGGTACGAATTTCAGCAAGGTTTCCAAATAGCGATATTCGGAAGGCTCTTGCTGAACTTTGTACCAAAAAGCTAATTATCCTATCGGGAACTCCGTTCAAAACAACTTTGAAGAGCTTCGTACCATTATACGCCTGTCATTTCCGGCTAATGATGAAGTCAAGGTTTCTGAATTCTTTGACCATAGACAACGTGACATATAGAAGGGTAGATGAGATCAGGAAAAATATGGACCATTTTCTGCACATCCAGAATGGCGTCATTTTGTTAATCCCTTGTCGGTCCGGACGTCGGACATTCATGAGAGAGGCGGTCGGACCCAAACCCTAGAAGCGTTGTCGAGGCCACCCCAAACCCTAGAAGCGTTGCCTAGGCCACCCCAAACCCTAGAAGCGTTGTCGAGGCCACCCCAAACCGTAGAAGCGTCGAGCTAGCTAGGTCTATGTTTGCACTAATATATCCATCTGTCAGTTTGTATATAATTGCCATGTGTAAATTTGCAGAAACTATGGAGCATGAGACATCGAAGTAGAACAGTTGTTGGGGGACATAATCCTCGGCGGGGGAGGTGATGTCTTGTCGTTTCTCAATGCACACGATGGTCTGAGAGAGGAGGGGTGAGCAAGGCCCCGGTGATCGAACAATGGAGGTGGAAGGAATGATAGAGGTGCAGTGGGTACTATGCGGTGAGAAGACCGGATGAGTGAACAGAGGAAGAGATTTGGTGAGGCGAGAGGTAGAGAAGAAAAGCCGCGGAAAATAGATGCAAAGTATGACACATAAACTCCTCCCTTCCCTAGCCTCCGGATCGAGCCAAACTTCGGTAACGAGATGAGGCCGAAGAAAAGGTTGCGCCAGGATGAAATGTTCACGATCACAGCAATCAAGGGCGATGGCCAACCGATGAACCCAACCGGACCAAGGAAGCATTTCTGCTCAGTGCGGGGTTCTTGTTAGGGACATGATCCCGATCAGCCATCCACCATGGAATAAGCCTAAGAGCGAAGACCCTCAAGTGTCTTTGTCAACGATAGACAGAAAGATGATCTTTGGAGCCGGTGAAGGCAAATTTCACCCTACCGCCAGAGGGGATCCGGATAAGCCAGTTATAGAGCCATTGGTCAGGCTCATGCTCTTAAGAAGATGGCAGATCTATTCAGGAGGTGGAAGAATGAGTTGAAATCAACGTTTGTCGACAAAGGGAAGACTCCAGAATTCACCGGCCGATTTGAGAAGATAAGAGATCAACTGGCCCGCATTTGTGGCCCACAAGACATCGGAGAAGAGTAAAAGATGTCAGCGACAAACAAGAAAAAGCTGCAAAGAAGGAGTATCACAATGCACGGGGTCAGGTGGCTACCTCAAAGCCCGGCCGTTGTGCGGCATGGCTGAGAAGGACCTGCTTGATAAAGGGGTCGAACCAGAGACATTGAAACTGGCCAGACCGTTCAAGGACTTGGTTCTTCGGGGTTGGGGAACTTGGACCTGAAACAGGGAAGTTCCGTTGGACGAAGGGCAACTTGAATACCCGTCAAGAAGCTTCAGAAGTATATGCCACAGCGCAGCAGCAGGGACGTTCGTTAAGACAGAGAGAACGACAGCTCACACAGGCCTCGGGAATCCTGAGCACCCAGGACAGAACACGAGGCACGGCAGGCTCCGTTGCGTGGAAGGAAGGGTTTCCCAGCACAGGCGGTTATAAAACCCGGGAGAGGGAGGGAAAGTGGAGCAGACCGAACTGCAAAGCTGAATGCAAGGGTACGAGCGCTAGAGGAACAAGCACTAGTTCAGAGGGAGCGACCTGCCGAAGCTACCCCAGAAATACCCCCGCCATCTCAGTGAGAAGCTGCGTGGCTTCCACCGAGCCCTTCAGCAGCCTCACTTCACGGCTCCCAGCTACCCGTGGATGCTATCACGGAGGCTCAAGATGCCACCTTATGGCTCAATGGCAGCACCTCAAAGTCAAGGTGGCTGTCGGCTCTGTTGCACTCCTCAACCCGGCGCAATTTCACTGCCTTCCGATTCCAGAAGGCTATGCTGTTGTGATGGTCGATGAAATAACGGAGGGATTTGAGGGCTCGAGCGACCACCTACGTGAGTGAGGGGAGACTCAGCTGCGTCTTGCTCTGAAGACTCCATGTCATGGGGAAGGAGCTCATCAACCTTCCGAACTAGACGCCTCCGCCTCCTCCTCCGGTGAGTCAGGGCATCCGCCCCTCCTCCGCCTCCTTCCTCTGGCGAGTGACAGGCATCCGCCTCCTTCTCCGGCGGTCCGGTGCGTGGCGGCACTCCGCTCCTTCTCCAGCTGCTCGGGCGGGTGTTTCTGGCCGGGCGTCGTCTGGCGCCGCGCCTCCTTCTCGCCTGTCAACAATAGCGGAAGACAGCCGCCGCCGCCGGCTCTCCGGCGTCGTAGCACTCCGCCTCCTTCTCCGCCTCGTAAGCAACGAAGGAAGACAAGCAGCCTCTCCGGCTGTCTGGTTCTAGCAGTACAGCAGAGGCGGGAGGCAATAAAATTCGGTTCATCACTCAAGCCTCTAGAGAAGTTACCATACGAGATGACCGAGGAGGAAAACGCGGAGATCTGTCAAGCCATGTGAAGGACTTTTTTGCAAAGAGAAAAATCCACCTCGGAGGAGGAGAAGATGGATCCGGGAAATTGAAGCGCACTTGAAGAACCTGATGCGACACCCACCGCCTCCGCGGATGACAACCATGTCCGCGCTTGAAAAAGGCAGTGGAAGGAGCGCGCCGGTCGGGAACTACTCCAAGTGACAAAAGGTTACAAGAACGAGAGAAGAGGGAACAAAATTCCCAGCTCGGCGAACAGGCAAACCAATTGTGCCCCCCTCAAGGTTGTCTATAGATATCGTCGCAAATCTGGGGGATGGGTGGTGGTACCAATCCTGGTGATTACCTGCCCGACGATGCACATTTTGATACAATGGAGGTGGACGAACACAAATACCAGTACGGGAAGCCTCTCGTCAGACCTGGTGATCTCCTCTAACAACGATGAGCGAAGATTCCATAAGTGGTACATGGACACACTGAGTGGGGAAGGATATTTTGATGCTGAGAGTTAAAGAGGAGCACGACCTCGTTGGAATTGATTGTGTTGTGTCCATTTGAGGAGTTCTTCCAGTTTTTCAATCAAAAGGACCTGATAAAATAATCATCACTTGCTACGTCTGTAAGTACTATACTTCTGTAATTAAGTCTCTATATATAGCTCAGCTCTTTTATTGCATGTATAATAAAATATCCTCACTATATTATGTAGATTGAAGATCGTCGAATGCGAAATGCACAAATCTATGATATTGGGTTCATAACACAAATCTCATAGATGAATGGACGGTGGACATATAATGCGAAAAGAAAACGAGGCCAACTTGCTACAATCGTTGCTTAAAAATCAAAACAAAGATAAAATACTTCCTACAAAAGTCAGGAGTGTTATATGTTTCTGCAATCGGTTTCCCTTATTACCGAGGTTATATAAGTAATTGATGAGTTATGCATGCGTGCGCAGCTTCTACTTATTTCCTAAAGATTGCTTGAGCGAGGGACTAGTAAACGTCTAGACTCAAGACGAAAAGATCCCAAGGAGTATGCGGCCATGACTGAAATGCTCCAGAAGTAAGTCAATCGATCAATTATCGCACCATTACCGGCAACTTTGGTCATTTCCTGATATCAAGTAATTATTTCTTTGTCTCGCAG